>CM064969.1:48792156-48837280 GCA_032847665.1 Solanum chilense | reverse complement strand
TATGTGTCGGAACGTGACACTCCGATCCACTAATTCTATGTGTCGGAACGTGACACTCCGATCCACTAATTCTATGTGTCGGAACGTGACACTCCGATCCACTAATTCTATGTGTCGGAACGTGACACTCCGATCCACTAATTTCATTCTATCCGTTCATCAAGCCTTCTCTATACCAAGGCATCATCAATCCCCTTACTTTAATTCATCAAGCCTTCTTTTATACCAAGGCATCATCATTAATGAAGTATATTAAAGTTTCTTTCAAGTTTTGGGATTCAATAGTTTTCATCATGCTTGTTTTATCAAAACACATAATCATATTCATACAAGCATACAATTAAGCATATAGCAGGGTTTACAATACAATCAATACATATCATTCACTATTAAGAGTTCACTACGAATATCGTAAAAACCATAACCTACTTCCACCGAAGACTAATAATCAAGCAAGAATTTCCAAAGCTTTGTTTTCTCCTTAACCTCTCGATCAATTCCTCCCTTTCTCTTGTTTCTTTCTGTTTTGCTTTATTCAAACCCTCTTTCCTTTACCCTAATTATCATATAATTAAGAATAAAAGAGGACAATAGAACCCACTAATTAACTTAAGGTTACCTCTTTTAACCCCCAAGTAATTAGACTTATTAATATTAACCCTCAATCTTTATAATTAAGGAAAGAATAGTCCAAAACGTCCCTTAAAACGTGTAAAGAAATCCGATTCTGCCTGGGATTTGCGCAACCTGTGACGGCCCGTCGTGCCTGCGACGGTCCGTCACGAAGGTCGTCGTAGCATCTTAAAACTCATTTTTCACTAAGTAATCTGTGACGGTCCGTCATACCTGTGACGGTCCGTCCTGCACTTCCGTCATGACGATCAGAAACTCGTTCCCCGTACCAATTTCTCAAGAGTTGAAGTGTTTTGCAACGGAAGACTCACGACGGTCCGTCGTACCTGTGACGGTCCGTCCTGCAGGTCCGTCACAATTTACTGAGAGTCGATTTTAGAACACAATTTTCAGAATTCCAAGTGTTCTGGGATGAGACACCCTCGACGGTCCGTCGTGCCCATGACGGTCCGTCGTGGTGACCGTCGTCTCAGCCAGTTTTTCCAGAAATAAAATCTGCTGCTCAAAACGACTAAACAGGTCGTTACACTCTTTACTTTTGATCTTAACATTCCTTGAATTGGATCATCGATTCCAGGTTCATGATCTCATGTTTATGTATAATGTAATTATGTTATGATATTTAGATGTACCTTAGAGTGTTGGAATTAACTTGAAAACATAGGTACATTCCTAAGGAACAAGTACTAGAAGGTAGGAAATTAATGGGTAGAATAGGCCTCCATGGCACTCTAATAATCGTCGGGGCGCAAGCCCTCAAAGTTCAAAGGTCTTGTTAGGGCGTTCAGGATGCCAAAACCCAAAGTTAAGAGCCCCTCTTGGGGTTTTTTGGTTTGGGCGAACTACACCCTTATCCCCAGGGGTTTGACGACTTTTATTGCTTATTTTTCATCTCTAAATCCTCTAAACTTTAATGGTTCTTTCCCCATGCTCTTGAAATCATTTATAGCCTCACTATACATCTGATTATACTGGAAAGCACAACTAAGAACATAAATCAATATCAAGAAAACTCAAACAATACAACCCACAAGAATTCAAACGAATTTTATCAAGAACTGAAGAATTTAGTTTCAAATCTAATAACTTCTTTGAAATTGAATCATGATTGGTGCGTGGGTGAACTAATGCAAAACTATATAATCTCACATATATTTTTTGGATTACCCCTAACGAAATCCACAAGATAAACGCAATGATCATGACCAATCTTGAAAGATCTTCTCCTTCATACTCTTTTCTCAACTTTTTTTTCTCTTGTCGAAGAACTGTAAATTTTTTTCTAACAGCATAAACATAGAACCGTATGTAATTGCCAAAGAATTAATATAAACGGGTAAGGAAAAGACCAAATTACCCTTTAAAAATCCAGATTGGACTTTACTAATTTCAACAACCCAACTTCCAAAAGTACAGTAAACTTTTCGGGCATCCACTCTTTAAATGTAGAGAACACGAGAGGAAAAAAGTGTTGAAGAATAGGGAAAATGCTATTAAGTATAATGATATTGTTTCTACAGATAATGGGAGCCAAATGGCTAGAGGAATTAATGTTTCTGATATTAATGATACTTAAGACAATAACATTGATAACTCTATTGATTCTGATTCTACTTCAAAAGTTTAAGTACCAAAAGTTGACATAATTTCTACTGCAAAAGTTATAAGTTCAGAGGTTTATCCTACCAATGTTAATGTGAAAAAGGTTGCTGGTATTCCTAATGCTCCTACACAATCAAACATGATAAGTTGAAAGGATAAGAACTCTAAGAGTAGAGTGGATAAGACATACCAACACCAAAAGCACAAAGCCAAAAAAAAAAGAGCCCAGAAGCACAATATTGATAAAAAAAATGAAACTGCAGGACAAACGAACAAAAGGACCAGAACAAGCATAGAGAGAGTTAAGGTGCATAATGAGGAGAAGGCTACTCCAATTTCTTAACATGTGCCTTCTGATAGTATCAAAATCCATTCAGGCAAAAAAATGAAGATTTTGGAACAGGAAGAGTACTAAATCAAAGAAGGGAGGGAAAGGAAAGATACCAATGTAATTAAACATTAAAAAAGACTTGACTAAGATTCCAGAAGTTCATGACATTTGACACACTGAGAAGTATGTAAACAACTCTACAAGAGTTCAATAGTACAACAACAGCAATAGGGAGATCCAAACTAGTACTAAAAGAAGCACAAACCTAGTGGAAGATATGTATGACTCAATGTTACATTTTACTCTATATGAGACTAATACTTTCAAAGAAATTAATGGGAATATTATAGTAAATTTGAGACCTCTGAGAATAGGTAACAATCAATGGCTTGAAAAAAATCACATCAATGATATGGATATGGACATCATAGTCGAAGAATCACTTGAGGAATTAGGACTAGATTCGGATCAAGGAGCTATCTCTATCCTCAAGGATCAAAAATATCCCTTGGAAAATGATATGTTGGATATAACTAACAAAAATGGTCTTTCTCTGAGAGTCCCAAAACAGAGGAAAAAAAGAAAAATGAAAGTCAAGTAGGACATACTAGTCAAGCAGGAATAGGTGATCCTTTGTCTCCTTCTTTAGTTACTCTCTAAGCTGTCAATCCTCTGAATCACAGAGCGGATTTCAAATGATTTACCATGAGAAAAAATACACTTGAAGTGTGCTGGAATGTATATGTCTAGTAAGTACGATATGACTTGTTACTTAACACAATTACGATGAACAGAAAATAAGTAACAAAAATAAAGATAGCACATGCAACTTTACGTGAAAACCTCCTTGATCAAGGGAGTACAACCACAACCTGTCTCACTTGATTTTCTAATTTCTTTTACTAACCTTCACAAGCAACAACAAAAACCAGCTTACAACTCAGCTGACATTAATCTTCTAATATCTATTTTGAGTAATATATTATCACTCAATAAGAAAAATAAATTCCTGCAATATCTGCGTTACTTACCCAACATATTAAAATAGACTTTTTCGTAAGACACGAAGTTGCCCTAAACTAATTTCATACAATTTTTCACCCAAGGTTATTTCTATCACAAATGAAACAAATCTTATAATATAAGCAAAATTATAAGCAATCAACGTAACAGTTGGTTCATGAAGCACTTAGGTGTTCTATAAGTTCCCTCGTTATTTTGAAGCTTGAATATCGCTCTTTTCATGAATGAATATTTTGATGAGTCATCTTGAATATATATCAAACATCAAGAGTTAATACACATTAGGCAAACCCAACCCTTCTAATTCGTGTAGTATATTGAAAACCTCACAAACTTCTGACGCGCAAAACTTTACACCTGTATAAAATATGGGCCTTCACAACCATACGCTACACAGGAATGACTCCTTGCTTTTGTGAGGAATCATAAAAACATTTGGGAGTATTAACATATTTCACTCTCCCCCTTTTTGAATATGAAAAACAATCGTGAAAGCTACTCACATCTATTAACATTCATGCAATCAAAAACATTAATTTTCAATATTAGTAATATCCCTACCTTTTGTATTAAGCGCAAAACATAGTGCCAGTTCATCCTATCTTTTTGTTTCGTGCAGTAGCAATATATCTATGTACATTATTGAAAAGGAGTAGAAGTAGACATACTCAAACTGGATGCAAAACGTAACGAATTCAAGGTTAGAGGTCACACATTACATGTCAAAGTAAGTAATGATAGTGCAGATAAAATCATAGAAGACAAGGCACAATAAATATTATCGTTAGATCACAGAGCTGGCCAAAGTAGTCGGACTGAACAGTACACTTGCCACTTAGAGTTAGATAGAGGAGAAAAGAAACGAGTGACAAGAAATATTTAGGACAGATGGGAAGGGGTTTAAAAGTTCTCATTAGCAAAGACATCTTCTCATTTTAATTAACATGATATTGAATGATTTGCTTGTCGAGAGCCTTTACTTCTTCACTAACTGAGGCATATGTTTACAACATCTGCTCATTTTCAGCTCTCAACTTCTCGACCTCTTTACCATCCACGACACTTGTACGAGGTCCCTTGGAAATATCCCTTTTAAACTAAGACATAAGTTATGCTATCTCAACCTACTTTATTCAAGACCACTGTAAGGCTAGTTAAGTCTCATTAAATAGAAGCTTGCTGCTCTAGAAGATCTTCTACCTGATACCTTCCCTTTTCCTTTCACTTTACACATTCACACTCCAAGATAGTGATGATAGTGAACATTTTCACAGTTCCACGTACTCCCCATCCATGAGGCACTTCAAACTGTTTGAACACATCATTTAACAAATAACCACAAGGAATGCCATAATTGGATGACTACCAATTCATCACCTTGTGCATATGTTCAAACATTATAGCGGGAAGATTACTTTTCTCAAGTTCATAAATTTTTTCCATTAGAAACAGATCAACAATAGATGCTATAGTTTTCTTTTGTTCCTTGATTCCGATACCTTGTTGAGGAATTTAAATATCAAGTGGTACTCTCTTTGAAAAATTTCTTTAGCAGACCTGCACGTTAAGTGTCCCCATAGTTTTCGGCTTCTTTAGTGAAATAAAATGATTGTTTGTAAACTTCAATCAACTGGATCCCTTTCAAAGGCACACCCAAAATGAATCAAGAATTTCTTCATCCAGAGAAATCTTGATCTCTCTAACAGTACACATATCCCCCCCATCACTCAAGATTAACATTGTACTCACGCATTTATGGCTCATGCATGCAAGTATGGTGTTGGGCCCTCCATTTGGTGACCCCATCTTTAAAATGGACATATCGAATTCTTTTAGGATTTCTTGGTCGAACACTCTAGCTTTCAACACCTTTTAGTTCTCCATATATGCTATACTTATCATCACATTTTCCTCAACCTACTTTTCAATATTAGAACATGGTCCCTTGACGAACTCTTATTTTATAGTGATCTCTTAACTCAATTTACAATGATCTTTTAACTCACACTCTCCTTCTTCACTGGAGATTTCTTCATTGACTTGAGACCCTCTTTAGATTTAACCATCCTAATCTCTAATTCATTCCTTTGGGCCACAACCATACGAATATTATCTGATTCAGTTCCACTAGACCCTACAGGTCGAAGAGTTTAACTAGGGACCTCAAGTACAAGACGATCTCTTCTACTCTTATTGTTTCTTTCCATTTGCATTTCATTTTATTCTATTGCACATCCCCTTATCTTTTACACCTCTCTTGTAGTGGAATATCTTTTCTTATCCCTTTTATTGTGAGACTCTACCATTTTCCCTTTCCACTTTATTGTTCTCTCCTATTCACACTTAGTAGGTTCATTTTCAAATTTAGTATCATTAGCATAATCAACACCTCCTAGGTCTGGGAAAACCATTGTCGAAGCATTAGCACCTCAATCCTCTTTTCTACTCCACACCAAAAGAATTCCTCTTCCACCTCCTCGTCAATATTGACATCAAAAGACTAAGGAGTTTTGTCTAACATTGGTTGAGTTCTCTGAGAGACTTATTTTGGTGATCTCAATTCTTTTTCCAATGGAGTTGGTTGAAAATATCCTCTAAGATAGGATTTCTTTGTATGGCCACCATTTCCTCT
The DNA here is from genome assembly GCA_032847665.1 of Solanum chilense. Classification (NCBI taxonomy): domain Eukaryota; kingdom Viridiplantae; phylum Streptophyta; class Magnoliopsida; order Solanales; family Solanaceae; genus Solanum; species Solanum chilense. Next base: position 48,831,059 of record CM064969.1, on the reverse strand, counting down.
ACTGTTGCTAGAATATTAGGCTATGAACCCTTTACCTCATGCAAATCTCGTTTAAAGAGACACTCAGATATAGAAGAAGGCATAGCTTAAAAATCCACTTCTAATTCTTCAACAGAAAGATCAATACTGTGTTTCACAATTGACTGAACCTTCAAATTTAGTGATATCACAAAAGAAAGATCTAATGTTTGAGAATAGGGCAAGATTTCCATAGGTTAGTGTGCATGATATGTCACAACTTCAGTGTGAGGTGTGTTAGTGTAACATTCGGGTTTATCCCCTAGACGTTACCGGAGTCGTCATCCTATTTATGAACTAAGACATGACTCTTAGTCTCATGTCATTACATTAATAGTTTAAAATTGCGGAAAAATTCAAATCTCTTCACTACATATACTTGGAGGTTTACATAGACGTCATACACATAATATAGTCGTATCGAGTATACATAGACCATTCATATTGGAAGTTTACATAGCCTTCTACTTTTATTGCACATTATTATATAGAAAATACCATAGTCATAAAAGTCGTCTCATCTCATACCATCTATTTGGAATATATCAACTTTGGGCATAGCCCTTACATCAATAACAAGACCTCATATAGGTCATACAAAAGTACTCAATTGAAACAATAGAAATCAAAGAGTCTTTTACAAGTACATAATCTAGATAGTGGTATTGTCCTCGTAAATGGAGGACCTACTCTACTTGGATAAAATGAAGAGTCCAAGACTTCACAATCTCGCCTTCAAAACCCTTCATTGACCGGAACCTAAAATGTTTGGGAAAAGGGAAGAAAATGGGGTAACTACTCTACATGTACTAAGTATGAGACCATCTACACACATAATGATAAAACATGCTAAAAAGGAACTTTTAATTAGAACATGACATTTTATAAGTTTAAAGGTCTCATGTACAACTAAACAAGCCATAACATCCAATAAAACATGCTTAGTAATCAAACAAGGAACAAACATCCCAACATACAAGAACTCATGATTATTACAAAACCTTCCATCAAGGAATGACATCACCAACATGGTAATTAGTTAATCCCATCATATTAAGTAAAACATCAACTCATAATCATTATCAAGTCAACAAGTGCAATCACCAAGCAAAGCTTTATAACCCTACTCAATCAAAAGACCTTATAAGAAAACATAATCAATGCTCAACTTTACATAATACACTGTTAGGATCGAATTCACGCACACACACTAGATGAATGAAGAACACAAGAACTTTCAAAAGAAAGAGATGAGAGATCTAGAGAGAGAAAGAGAAAACCCAATATTTCGTGGTAACACCCCGTGAGTAAACTTCCAAGGCGGTAGGTATATTTATATTAATAAATCAGAGTATTTTTGGTTACAGAGAATAAATAGGAAAGCCTAAAATATAGAATAAATAGGAAAGCCTAAAATAGAGAATAAATAGGAAAGCTTAAATTAATCAGGCTCCACTACCTAAGAATTCTCCCACTTGGAGACTGACTCAGCTATCCAAAAAATTACATTCTAAAAAAGATCTCTTCATCATCAAAATCCTTAACGCACCACAACATCTAGAAACAACTACAGAAGACCAACTGAGGTTTTACATAACCTCAGTTTCCCAACATCAACACATTTTGTCACCATGTCTGCCGGGCTCTTTGCACCCTCTATCTTCTCTAATCACATATCACTAGCCTCCACTGCTGTGCGAGTGAAATGGTATCGCCTTCTGATGTGCTTTGTCTTCGAATGATAGACTGGATTTTTCACCAAATGTATGGCACTCTGGCTATTTGAGTAAAGAATCTCCTCGCTCTGGTCTTTCCCAATTCCTCAAGATAATGTGCCAGCCATATCATCTTTTTCCCAGCTTCAGCTATTGCCACATACCCAACTTCAGTAGATGAAAGAGAAACACACTTCTGAAGCCTGGACATCCAACTCACTGCTGTTCCACCTATGGTGTAAATGTACCCGGATGTACTCTTGCTCGAGTCAACATCCCCACCAAGATCAGCATCCACAAAACCTTATAGAGTCACCTTGCCTTTGCCAAAACAAAGTGAAGTATTGGATGTACCTCTCAGATATCTCAAAAGCCACTTCACAGCTTCCCAATGCTCTTTCCCAGGGTTCGCCATGTACCTGCTAACAATTTCCACTCCATGTGCTATATCAGGTCTAGTGCAGACTATAGCATACATCAAACTACCAACTGCTGAAGCATATGGAACAAGTGCCTGCCATGTGATCACGCTCCTCGGCAGTCTTTGGTGACTGCTCCTTTGACAATTTAAAGTGATTTGCCAATGGAGTAGTCCTGGGCTTAGCATCATTAACATTGAATCTACTCAGCACCTTCTCAATGTACAACTCCTGAGATAGATTTAAAGTGCCAGCAGATCAATCCCGAGAAATCTTCATCCCCAAAATCTATTTTGTTGGACCCAAATCTTTCATCTCAAATGCTGCAGACAACCTTGTCTTCAGATTGTTAATCTCCCTCATACTAGATCCTGCAATCAACATATCATCCACATACAAGAGTAGAAAGACATATGAATCAGTGTATTTCTTGAAGTAACAACAAGGATCCTTTTCAGCTTTGCAGAATCCACTCTTGGTCATGAAAGAGTCAAACTTCTTGTACCACTACCTTGGTGCTTGCTTTAGTCCATATAAGCTCCTGGTGAGCTTGCACACCATGTGTTCCTTGCCTGGAATCACAAATCCTTCTGGTTGCTGCATATAGATCTCTTTGTCCACATCTCCATGTAAAAACACTGTTTTTACATCCATTTGCTCTAGATGCAAAATCTCCAATGCAACAACACTCAACATAATTCGAATAGAGGTTAACTTCACAATAGGAGAGAATATTTCAGCATAATCAATACCTTTCCTTTGTGAATATCCTTTAACCACTATACGAGCCTTGAACCTTCTTTTGCCATCTGGTTCAGTCTTGATTCTGAACACCCACTTGTTCAGCAAAGCTCCATTCCCTGCAGATAGCCCAATCAATACCCATGTGTCGTTCTTCTCAAGTGACCTCATCTAATAATCCATGGCTTGATCCCACTTGATCAAATCCTCCACCTGTATGGCCTCATCAAAAGACTCTGGTTCCCCCTCATCAGTCAGCAATAGATAGTGTAATGAAGATGAATACCTATCTGGTGCCCTGATGGATCTGCATGATCTCCTTAACACCTGCTCAGGTGTAACTTGCTCCACTTATGATTCTTCGGTAGGACTTGGTTGAGCATCTGCTTCGACATCTCTGTGATCACTCTTCTCCAACTCAACCTCAACTCCCACTTGCTTTGTAATCTCTAGAACCTTCTGCTCTCTGTCCTTGTACAGGACAGACTCATCAAATGTCACGTCACAATGTCTCAGGATCTTTCTGTTCTTGTCATCCCAAAACCTTTAACCAAACAAATCAGAACCATATCCTATGAAGTAACACTTCACAGCCTTGGCATCAAGCTTGTCTCTCTTTTTTGGATCAACATGAACATAAGTAGTGCAACTAAAAGTCCTCAAGTGTGAGTACTTGAGTTCTTTTCCTGTCCACACCTCCTCTGGAATCTTGAACCCTAAAGGAACTGATGGTTCCCTGTTGATAAAGTATGCAACTGTGCTCACAGCATCCGCCCAAAGTGTTTTGGGAAACCCACAGTGTATCCTCATACTCCTTGCACGCTCATTCAATGTTCTGTTCATCCTCTCAGCAATTCCATTCTTCCTTGCCTTACCAGGAACTGATCTCATCAATATGATTCCCTCAGCTGCACAGAATGCCTTGAACTCTTATTTGTCATACTCTCCTCCATTGTCAGACCTTAGTCATTTGACTTTCAAACCGGTCTGATTCTCAACTTCAGCTTTCTACTTCTTGAAAGTTGCAAACACATCTGACTTATGCTTCAAGAAGTAAACCCATACCTTCCTGTTGAAATCATCAATGAAGGTAACGTAGAATATGGATCCTCCAAGTGATGATACTGGAGATGGTCCCCAAACATCTGTATGGACCATTTCCAACCTCAATTTCTTTGGCACTCTAGGAGTCTTTGTGAAGCTTACTCTTTTCTGTTTGCCCATAACACAGCTCTCACAAAGACCCATATCAACAGACTTCAGACCCTCTAATGCTCCTTTTGCAACCAGCATCTTCATTCCTTTAGTACTCATGTGTCCAAGTCTATTATGACACATATATGAACTGGAAGCACCTTCAGCAACAGCGGCCATGTTTATACACCCTTCAGTGGTGTACAAGGTTCCAGATTTGGTGCCACGAGCTACTACCATAGCACCTTTCACGATCTTCCACGAACCTTTCCCAAACTCTGTTGCATATCACGTGCTATCCTACTGACCAACAGAGATCAGATTTTTCTTGATCCTAGGAATATATCTGACATCCTCCAATGTCCACTTGTTTCCCGAGGTGGTCTTTATGCAAACATCCCCCTTTCCTTCAATCTCTAAGGCTTTATTGTCAGCAAGATATACTTTTCCAAAATTTCTAGATTTGAAGTTTTGGAACAACTCCTTTCTTGGAGAAGAATGGAAAGATGCACCAGAATCTAAAATCCATGATTAAACCGAGCTGTTCACACTAAGGATTAGAGCATCTCCAATGTCCTCTGCTGAATTTACAGAATCACTGTCATCTCCAAATTTCTGATTCTGTTTCTTCTTTAACTTTGTACAGTTCGTCCGAAAGTGCCCTTTTTCTCCATAGTTCCAACAAGTTATGTTTGATCTGTTCAGTGATTTTCCTCGATCCTTTGATTTTGATCGACCATGATGATTTTGACCTTTCGTCTTACTTCTCCCCCTTCGATCAACGCTGAGAGCACTGCCCGATGAATCTCCCACTTCTCGTTTGCAAATACTTTTGCTAAGAACCCCACGGATTTCATCAAACTTCAGTTTCTCAGATCCACGGGAACTACTAATCCGGCAACAACAGTATCCCAAGACTCGGGCAGAGATGACATCAAAATCAACACCTTAATTTCATCTTCGAAATTAATATCTACAGAATTGAGTTGACTCAAAATCATATATAAAATCGTTTATATGATCAGAAACGGATCAAGTTTCAGACATCATTAAATTGAACAACCTACGCATCAAATATACCTTGTTCATAGCTAATGGTTATTCATATATGTTTTACAGTGCCTTCAACAGACCGTACGTAGTCTTCTCTTTCACGATGTTGAACGCCACGTTTCCTGACAAAGTCAACCGGATCAACCCTAGAGCCTGGCAATCCTTGAGTTTCCACTTCTCCTCTGTTATGGATTCCGGTTTTACTCCGGTCAACAGTTCGTGAAGATCTTTTTGGTACAGATAATCTTCGATCTGCATCTTCCAGAAACTAAAATCGGATCCATCAAATTTCTCGATTCCAAGCTTCGAACTATCCATCTTCTGTGATGCTGTTGAATCTCTTTAGCTCTGATACCAGTTGTTAGGATCGAATTCACGCACACACACTAGATGAATGAAGAACACAAGAACTCTCAAGAGAAAGAGATGAGAGATCTAGAGACATAAAGAGAAAACCCAATATTTCGTGGTAACACCCCGTGAGTAAACTTCCACGGCGGTGAGGTATATTTATATTAATAAATTAGAGTATTTTTGGTTACAGAGAATAAATAGGAAGCCTAAAATAGAGAATAAATAGGAAAGCCTAAAATTAATCAGGCTCCACTACCTAACATACACATTTCGATATGCATTTCATCTTATCTTAAAAATATAACCTAACGCATATTCATGAGTGAACTATTCCACATATAGTATCAACAATGTACAAGTGTATGATATACATATCATATATCACTATTACATAAACATACATACACCTAAGACTTCCTTAAAGGTTAACTAGTGCAGTACATAGGTAGAGTCCCATACCCCTACACAAACTAAGCTAGACCCATTAGGTTATCCTAGTTAGATATCAAGTACTTTAATTCATTTTACCTTTTTGGGAACATCTTGCCCTAACAAACATAGACCACATGAGCTAGTGTGGAATTCGGTGTCATAAAACCGTACATTGAAAGTAGGTGGACTACTTGGCAAGGTAGTACCAAAACATAAAACATAGCACATCCAGTAGCTAGTATTCCTATGGAGGCAACATTGTTCAAGAACTACGAGATATATTTGGGACCTGCTTTATGCACCATGCATTACAATCTCAAATCTCAAGAGTAGTTTTATGTTCCTACCTTCCCTATGTGGGAAGGGACACTCCTCAATCTAGTTCACTCGGTGCTAAGCTAGAGTCCCCTTTTCAGATACCTTTAATCCTTTAATTATCAATCATATCTTAATTAAGGTCATAGGGTCTACCCCTTGTATAATCATCATCATCAATAGCTCAAATAAGAATTTTATGAGTATAAGTCCTTTCATCACAATTCATAAAGGTGAGATTAACACATTACATAACATCTCATAATAAGGCACATTGGTATACATCACCACCATTATAACCTTTACATTTTAACAAAATCACAACAATAATCAAGACATTTCAATTCAACATCTTGCCACCCTATCATTCCTAATAAAAGGCATACTCCAATATAATGTGATGACTTAACCACATTTAATCACAATTGGAAGTACAGATACAGATTCTAAGACCTACCAAGTCTTCATCATAGGTCATCATAAAGGTCTTACCATCAAACCACAACCCAATTAGGGGAGTAACATCATCACACAATTATAACCACTAAGATAAAAAGATTAATTGCATCTCTATAACACAATTCAACATTTGATCATAGCTTAAGACAAAACATAATGTCCAATTTCACAATATACTTCATAGCCTAAATCATATTTCAAGAATTTTCATGATAAGCCTATAATTCATCTTGACTTATTTCTAACAACATCATAGAATAGTAATATAAACAACAACTAATCCAGTTGAATCATCACAATACAACATAGGTCAAGATCATATTCTAGGGTTAGGGGTAAAAGACCACATTCTTTAATTTGAATAAAACTATGATAATACCTACAAAAACAATAACAACTTAGTTCACAACATCAATTTGGTAATTTGATGAAACCCACAACAAAACTAAACTACACCCACAAGGAACCCTTTAAGAAAGAGTCTCAAAGGTGAATTAGATTCCATACATTAACGTTTTATGAAGAATTAATGGTGAATTCGTCCATTTTCCAGCCCCCAAACCCTCTCCTTGTTAGTCTTCAATGGAGAGTTTAAGTAGAGAGAGAAATAAGAGAGACCAAAGAGAGTTTGTATTTGGGAGTTGTCTTAAATTAATGAGGGTTTCGAGTATTTATTTGGGTTTTAAATAAACTTAATTAGACTACCTTAACCCCTAATTAAAACCCCTAACCCCCTAACTAATTAAATGAGACCAACTTAATTTTTGCAAAAAACTCGACACTCAAAGATGAGACCCCGAACGATGAGTCGTCTTTGAGTCGACAGATGCTCCTCCCTCTCGTCCTGCACTCTATCAATGAGTTAAGAGAGTGCACAGGTGAGGGTCTTCCTCACCATATCTATGTATTGGACAATGATTGCATCGACGCCCCATTAGTCCACACATGGTCCATCTCTTGTGCCGTCGATGCACACGACCAGGCAGTGTTGCTTCAAACACTAGGGTTTTCCTCAAAGGTCCTTAGTTGGTTCTTGGGGAGTTGTACCCGGAAGTTTCCACCATAAAAACACATTAACACTTATTAACTACCTTTTCACCAATTTTTATACATTTCCGACTCCTAAAAGCTAGTCAAATAGGCTAAGACACGCTAGTACCTCTGTGAATCAACTTCCGAATGTCATGAACGTGCTTGAACATTTTGGTTCTAAAACTTCCTAAATTGTTAAATTCATTAAAATGGACATAAAAATAGTACTTAGACCTCATAACCATTATGTTAGGATTTACGACACATCTTGAATTTTGAAAGTGTTAGAATTAGATTCACATTCTCACCAACTCCACAAACTAGAGTGGACGAACAATGTTTTGGTGAGGAATGGAGAAATTGAATGAACTAATAATTTCAATTTTTTTTGAGATAGGAAGCTTTTAAATATGTATAATACTTAGACATATTTATACGAGGAGAAAATAGAATAAAACAAACCAGTGAATTTAAAGAAGTGGTAGGAAGAAATCAGTATTGTTGTATCCCTGAAAAGTTGCAACGTTTGTATTCAATTTGAAGGGACATATGCTACTGACATGATGAATGGGGGAGGACATATGGAAGTGACCATTAGATAACTCTGTAAGATAAGTTATACTAAACTTTGGAGAATTAGGCCTCTTTCTTTGATGGCCCTGCCTTTATTATTTAGTCTTGCATCTAGTAACATGCCATGAGTGTGTACCTGCACTATGGTACCAAATATGGATTATCAAATGAAAAGAAACACAACTTGTATAGATACCTTCTCCTGTTAACACAGTCAAAGGAGGGATATCATGCAAGTTGGCTATAAAATCAGGTCATTTTGTGCATCACTAGCTTAAGTCTATTTTTGGAAAAACTTTCTTTGCTCTGCTTTGTAAAGATATCAACCACTTTGTCATCTCTCTTAAAAAATCTCATCACTACATTCTTTTTCTCAATATTATCCCTCAAAAAGTGATCTCTCACGTCTATGTTCTTAGTCCTCATGTGTTAAATTGGATCTTTTGCCATGTTCATTGCACTAGTTGTGTCACATATGAGAAGAATAGTGTCTGTGAGTACACCAAAGTCTTCGAGTTATTAGTTGATCCATAATAGTTGAGCATAAAAGGAGGAAACAACCACATATTCTTCCTATTGTTGTTGACAAGGCAACTCAGTTTTCCTTCATTGTACCCTCTGAAAACATTGTTGATCTTAGGAAATTTGACATGACTGACGTACTTTTTTTATCAACAAAAAAACCTGCATAGTCCACAACAACATAAGTGATTAGATCAAAAGAGTCAACTGAAGGGTAGAAGAGGACCAAGTTATGTGTTCCCTTTAGGTATCTCAATATTCGTTTGGATGCCTTCAAGTGTGATTTCTTTTGTGCTGCTTTGAATCTTGCAAATATTCATACATTTAGGACTATGTTAGGCCTACATTCAGTGAGGTAAAGAGGGACCAATGACTCCTCTGTACATGGTATTTTTGACATCAACTCTTTCTATATACAAATTATGTTTCACACTTGTGGTCATGGAAGTATTAAGAACTTTTGCCTCAAGCGGGTTAAATTTTTTGAGAAACTCTTTTATGTACTTCTCTTGGCATTTTGATGTTCTCTGAGATGTTGTTTTATATGCCTCCCTAAGAAGAATGTAAGCTGCCCCTCGATCTTATTTTAAATTCACTCATTAATTCAGCTAACTCTTTACATAGTGAATCTTTAGTATCTCCAAAGAATATGTCATCTACAAATACGTCCACAATCACTAAATCTTTATCCCTAGATTTTAGGAGCAAAGTGTTTCAATTTTACGTCTTTTGAACCTATTTGCAAGAAGAAATTTTGACGGTCTAATACCAGATCATGGAACTTGCTTTAGAACATAACGAGCCATATCCAGCTTCAACAAATTGTTTGGGAGGTTAGCATATTCAAAACATTTAGGTTGTTTGACATACACTTAATCCTTCAGATACCCATTCAAGAAGGTACTCTTCATGTCCATTTCAAATAATTTGAAACCCATGTAGGCTGTAAAAACTATTAATCATCACATGGCTTCCATTCTCGCTATAGGAGAAAAGGTCTTGTCGTAGTCACCCCTTCTTTTTTAATATATCCATGTACCACAAGTCATGAAATATTTCTGGTGATTATTGCCTGTCAATTTGAGAAAATTCTCGTGCTTTTGTTTTACTCCTTTCAACGTTTCACATTTTCTTTCAAATGACCATTTCTTTCTCAATGAGTTCATAGAATATTGTGAGAAATATCGACATATTTACTGTGGAGACTGTAAGGAGTCTCTATCTGTGTAAAACCTTAGCCCTTTTTGTTGTTGAAATTCAAATTTGCTAAGTTAGAAAGCATCTTTGATGAATCAGTCCATTTGAGGGTGTGGTTTAACTCTTCTTTTATCTTATGTGGATCCTTCACTAGTTGAGGTTTTCTTTCGAGGGAGGCAACTAACATAGACTCAGAGGCCTTCGGTTTCACTTCTAGCTCAACCTCAAAGTTATTATGTTTTCGCTTCCCACCCTCAGAGGTACCGAGTTCCTCATAGGGCTGCAAAATATTAGTCTATAGAAAACTTATCCTAACACTCAATCAACACATTTGATAGTTAAAAGTTGTGATTTCATCCTCGCACAAGCTAAATTTTTTACTTATCATAAAATTATCAAATTAATTTGTCAACTAAGTATATTAATACAACATCAAGTTCTCAATCTTTTATTGGAAAAAATATCTAGGTCATTTTTAAGATAAAAATGGGTTACCTCATCCTGATACACCACATAGTACGGTTTTTCCATTAGTGAGAAAATTTAATTAAACTAAGTTTAATCATTTTTAAGAACTATCATCGAATCATGTTTATGTCTATGTAGCTCTTCTTCGAATTTTCTGCATGTAGTTTCCTAGAATGTAAATGCTTTCTTCACTAGTAGATCAGAATGAATCTTTCTTTTGGAATTTTCTAAGACCTGATCTCTTTTGAGGCTTAAAGTCCTGACTTTCTTGCTTCTGGCTTTGTCATTCCCTTGTAAAATGGCTAGGTTTCCCACATTTATGAGAAATATCATTTGCATTTCTTGCTTTGTTGGTCGATTCTTTTTTAGACGACCTCCATTCTTCTTGATTATCTTTTTGAAACTTCTATTGATATATGCCATTTTATCCTATTCTTCAGTCCAATCATTTGAAGATATTCTCAGGTCCACTGATTTCTCCTTCTTTCGCTCCTTCTTTGTTGACCCATGTTGTTAGTTCAGCTCGTAGGTTTTAACATTTCTAATCAGGTCATCCATGGTGAGTATATTTATATCAATTTCTTTGGTGATATCATTTACTTTGATCTCCCATTACATAGGACGCACATTGACAGTCTTTCGAACTTGTTTTCGTTGTTGAATAGGCTAACAAATCGTATATGTTTGTTTGTTATGGAAGTGAATATTGTATTCAAATCATGAATGGTTTTACCTTACTTCATAGAGATGTCCTCATATTGAGTAGTTAGTACATCGACCTTAGACTCATTTACTTGTGTTGTTTCTTCATGATTTTCTTGAGCGAACCCATATCTCTTTTGCCATTTAGCAACAAATAATCTATTGTACTCATATGAGCCGATTACACATACCTGTGTCTTCTATGCTTTATAGTTCTTCTCTCACTTAAGCTTATCCACTTTATTCTATTCCCTTCAAAATTTGGGAATTACCTTACTAGGCTCTCTATCAATCACATCTTTGGTGCGAATGTATGGTTCGTCAAGAATCACATCCGACAACTTAGTGTCTTCATATTGATGTCGTTGTGAATCTGTTTCTTCAACTAACCATAAAACTCTCCCTTGGAACGAGGTAATCTGGTGGTTTATTGAACTTCTACCATGCTAGGTGAGCAGTCATTCCTTCAGAATCTTTTCTTTTCATGGTGTTACCCAAATAGAGTAGTGCAGATCTGATACTACTTTTTTGAATGTATGTGTCCCCTATGTACAATATGATCAGGTCCTTCACACAATTACGATGAACTAAAAATAAATATTGAAAAGTAAAATTAGCAGAAAAAAATTTAAGTCAAGACCTCTTTGCTCAAGGGAGTGAAACCATAACATATCTCATAGGATCTTCAAACTTCTTTTTCTAAAGTTCAGAAGACAAAGTAAAACACAGTTTACAACACATATGAGATTAATCTTCTAATCCCTTTTCTGAGTAATACACTATCACTCAATGAGCCAAACAATTGCATGCATTGCCCACTATACCAACCCAACTGATTAACATGGACATTGACGGATGACACAAAGTTGCCCTCAACTGCGATCTTATATGTTCATAAAATGATTCACCCAAGGTTGAAATAATACAATCACAAGTAGAACAAATCCTACAATATAGGCACATATACAAGCAATTAATCTAACTGTTTGTTCAGGTGTTACTTAGGCAGTCTATAAGGTCCCTTGTTGTTTTGAATATTTAATATCTCTTTCTGCATGAATGATATTGTTTTTCATCTTGAATATATTGAACATCAAGAATTAATAAAATTTGGACAAATAACTTCGTCCCTTCTGATTGTGGTAGTACACTAACGACCTCACTAACTTTTGATGCGGACAATTTTCAAGTTGTATATCATACTGTCCTGGACAAACATACTTTGGAAAGGACATGGTCCATGCATTTTTCAGGATATCCTCAAAACAACTGGGAGAATTGAGAATTATCAAAGTTAATCACATATGCTTCGCTGATGATATAATCTTCTCTTCTATACATAAACTATTAAATTAATTATGATGAAATTATGGATGTGTCAGAAGGCATCAAGTCAAGAGATTAACTATGGAGGTGAACTTCAGAATAACAGAAAGATCAAAAGATGGACATGTTGGAGTTTTTCTTTAAAAAAAGGGTTGCATGAAAGATTGAAATGACTCTCAATGGATTAAAATGACTTTCAATAACTTCAATTTATTTCAATTTTCTTAAGCATTAAGGGGATTCATATAGACAATAAACCAGATAATCTGCATAATTTTGAATTTATAACAACCTAAAATTCCTCAATAATTCAAAAAACCTAAGTAAATTTCACTGTTCAAATTCATTTTAAACTAAATAACTTATTTTATTAAATGTTAGTTCACTAACTAGAAGCAAGCTTACACACTCCTCCTTGCCTTTAGTTACTGCAATTGAAAATGTACTCCTCAATTTTGCTTTGGTAGTTGATTTTGTATTCTTTTCATTATTTTTGAACTAGCAAATTTCTTCATTTTTCGGTTTCTTCTTTTGATTGTGTGCTTCGAAAACACCTTCCATGACATTGTATTGTGTAAAAATTTAATTTAATGTCATTAATATGAACTTTTGAAGGATTTTAAAAATATTGTTGTACAAAATCTTCTTCCTTCATAACATCACAAAATACACAGGTTTCAAAATATGTTTCTATTCTCACAAACCAAAGTTTATAATTTTTGCCTATAAATGTTTTTGGGGCACTAACAAATAGATTGGTTTTTGATATTTTTTTTCCTAAAAATTTGATTTTAAAAGTGTGTGCACTTAAAAAAAAGCACGAGTTCAACATAGTAACCCTACGTTGTTAAAATGATAGCCCGACGCATTAAAAAGATTGGAAAAATGCCCTTGCGAGTAAAAGTAATATGGAAGTTCTTTGGAAGATATTACAGATGTCGTGAGATCGATAATAAAAAAAATTGGGTATCCACAAAAGGATTGATGTCTCTCTATAAATTGAAAATGACTTTCAAACAATTTCAATAATTTTATTAAGCATAATATGCATAAGTTTAAATTTAAAACAACCAAAAGTATCTCAATATTTCAAATAACCTAACTAAAGTCATAAATTCAAATTGAACCCCCCCCCCCCTCCAAAGGCTATCCTTTATTAAATTGAAGATTATTACTCTAATTTCTGTGGGGGTGCAGACACTGTCATACACATTCTCTCTATTTAACTAGTTCAAAAGTTGATTCATGTGGACTTTGCAAAAATGGAGGAGAACGATCATTGCATTTGCACTCCTAAAACAGATGTAAATTTTTTTGCTTTTCTACTTGGGATTTTCTTCGACATAGAGAATAGAAAAATCCCATTTTTTCTACTTTAAGGAAAAGGAATTCCTTTTGAGATCTATTTCGTCATGTGGAGAGTCATTAAAAGGAAACTTCCTATAGATAATATCATTATGATATTTGGTATTCATGAGTATACTAGATGTACTTTTTGCACTATCTCTCAACTGGAGACACTATATCAAGTGTTCACCACTAGTGATTTAGCAATTTCTGGAATCGAATCCATGAGGTTTAATTAATATCACTTAATAATTAGAATCACATTATTATTATGATCATTCAAAAATTAGTTATAGATGATATCAAAGAAAAGACTTCATTTTTAAGTGAGTGACCCTTCCCCTAGGTTTCTCTACACATTCGACAATTTTTTTCTAATAAAATTTGAACGTAAGACTTTTGGGATACATCAAACACACAACTTTTTTTAGAACTGCTAATAGTTTACTGTTTAATGTACACGCAACTATATCCAAGAAATTAAGTAGAGTGGATTCTAATTGGGGACAAAAGCTTCACTATCTTTAATTTTGTTTTTACAAGGATACAATATCTTAATACTCTAGGAGTTCCTTATAATCTTCATTCACATCAAAATACCATCCCATATTAAGGAATTATTTTCAATATATCCTGTTAGTGAAAACTGACAATATAACAAAACTACAAGATTAAAAATTAAAATAAAATGAAAAAATAAAAATCTCTTCAGGATGAGGCACGAATATGTCGCTCTCTTTAAGGAGATTCCAGCCCAGTGCAACAAAAGTTTTCACCGGTCCAACAGTAGTCCTCTTTGACTTATACCCTCTAGGATAGAACAACCTTCACAAAAATATAATTCAACAACTCTGGACAAGAGTTCAGTCTAACGCTCCACAAAAAAAACATCTCCCTTCAAATAATAAGAACTCTCTTTTAGACAAACTTTATGCACTCTATATTTTCTTGTGTGTTGTGTGTATTAAAAAAAATTAATATCACCACTGTTTATACTAGAAGGAGTCTTCATAACAATGAAGAGGAAGATACATGGTGTAGTAAATAGTGAAGATAATTGTTTTAGGAGTTACACAGGTTACGAAGAATACTTGAGGAATAAAGAATGAGATAATGGAGAATGAATGTGGAGAAGTAATGACCATTTCCCATACATCCAGAAACCACAAAGAAATCAATAATATACCTTAACATTCTGATCAGCATTTATCACTAATAAAGAACGGCAATTATGTCATACTCTAACGGACAAACAAAGTCAAAGTAGTTATGCACCAGGTGTAATATTGCATAACTTCTTACTAGAATGAAAACAATGAATGTGGGAAACAATTTAATATGATTAAAATAATACTAAAATGCTCTCACAATCTCACAAAAACCAACAATCCCCCACTCATTTCAATATTTGAAAAGTGAGTATATCAGCTAAAGGAGGAATACTATGCATAATTAAGGTGTGCTTTGCATTAAACCTTCACTTAGTGAAACAATAACTTTTACTTCAGAGTCTAGTGGTCTCAGACTTGAACTATGACTGCTTAAGGGAAATAAAATATCACTATCCACACATAATAATCAAGGTGTTGAAGTGAAGTTTAATGTCAGCATGTTATGTCCATGTGCTATCCCGGTTTCATGACTGTTCTTTGAAAATAAGCCAATTCTCATAGGAAGCGACCTACTTCAACACATTACATAGGTGAAATCTATCGAGAGTTCTCCACTAAGCTTAACGCTCCACCCATATGGGCTACTAAGTGATAGTTTTGTCTGGCCTTAAGGTAAGAAATGAATGGACCCATAAGCGCTAATCTATTACCCTTCCATTCTATGATTTTTTCATTTGGAAATTGAAAAAAAACACTTCTAGTTCTACAATCGATTAAGGCATAACAAGAATGTAACAAATTCTTTTCTAGAATGACATCATAGTCTACCATTTCTATATGTCCAAATATTCTAAGGTCAATATGTGGGAGACTGTGACAAGGAAATTCTTGTGTACCTCTCAAGGAATAATAGGGTAATCTACTGTAGTAGAGACTTAGAAAAGTTCAGAGGGAGTTTTTGCAGTAACTTCAAACTGGACTATTATATAAGGGTCTATAAAAGAGAGAGCAACCATGTAACGACCTGTTTAGTCATTTTGAGCAGTAGAGTTTATTTCTGGTAATCACTGTCTGGGTCGACGGATCCACGATTGACCATCATTGGCACGACGGACCGTCGAGGGGGTCTCGTTCCAAAACACTTAGAATTCTGAAATTTGGGTACTGAGATCGACTCTCTGAACTTCGTGACGGAATGGCAGGACGGACCGTCGTTGGCACGATGGACCGTCACAAATCTTTCCACAGAATTAACTCTCTGAACTTTGTGATGGACCTGTAGGATGGACCGTCACAGTCATGACGGACCGTCACAAGTTGCGTAACCCTGACTGGTCGGATTTCTATTAAAAGTTTTTAAGGGGCGTTTTGGACTATTCATGCTTATAATTATAAAGTTAGTGGGGATTAATGTTAATAATTCAATTACTTGGGGGTTAAAGGAGATAACCTTGAAATAAAAAGTGGGTTATTTTTATCATCTTTTTTACTTAATTATATGACAATTAGGGTAAAAGAAAAAGGGTTTCAATAAGAAAAATAGAAAGAACAGAGAGATAAGGGAGAAACGAATGAGAGAAAGAGAAGAACGCAGAGGAAAGCAAAGGTTTTGGAAGATAGCTTGTTTGATCGCGATTCTTCGGTGGAGGTAGGTTATGGTTTATGCTACTTCATAGTAAACTCTTAATAGCAAATGATATGTATTGGGTAGTATTGTAAAGTCTTCTATATGCTTAATTGTGTGCTTGCATGATGTGATGATGAAATTGTAATGGGATGGGAAGATGAGGCTGTGAATCTTAAATCTTAAATTTACTTTGTTAATGATGATGCCTTGGTATAAAAGAAAGCTTGATGAACTAAAGTAATGAGATTAGAGGATCGGGTGTCACGTTCCGGCACCAGGATAGTATTAGAGGATCGGGGTCACGTTCCGGCACCACGATAGTTTTAGAGGATCGGGTGTCACGTTCCGGCACCAAGATAGTATTAGAGGATCGGGTGTCACGTTCTGGCACCAGGATAGTATTAGAGGATCGGGTGTCACGTTCTGACACCAGGATAGTATTAGAGGATTGGGTGTCACGTTCCGACACCATGATAGTAGGGGATCGGAGTGTCACGTTCCGACACCAGGATAGTAGTAGTGGAGCGGAGTGTCACGTACCGACACAAGAGGAATAAAGAGAATGAATCTTGAATTATGTTAATATACTCAATTTAAAGAACTAACTCCCAAATGAGTATAATGGGGAGGCTTGAGCCCTCGTAAATGTGCTGAGTGTTGTGGTCAATGGTTATCGTAATTGTTGTTATCACCTGTTGAGTATGTAGTTGATTTTATATTATTATTTGATATATGTTGTTTTCTATTTTGAGTTGGCCGATGATACCTACTCAGTACTTGTGCTTTGTACTGACCCCTACTTGTATTCTTTTTCTTTGATTATTTGTGGAGTGCAGCAAACGTGCCATCTTCTTCAACTCATCCGCAACTCTAGCCAGTCTTCATCACACCAGATTTCAGGGTGAGCTATTGTTTCTAGCTTGGACTGGATCTTCTTCTTCACGTCTTGATGCCTCGGAGTTCTGGCATGGACTAGCTGTTTATTTATTTTAGCTTCTTAGATACTCTTAGCTTTAGTAATTTGAGGATAGATGTTCTTGTGGTGATGACTTCCAGATTTTGGGGATAATAGTTAATAAATTTAGAAGTTATTTATTGGTTATATTAATGAGTTTAAAGTCTTCCGCATTATATTCTGTTATTATGGTTGAAATGTTGGGGTTTAGATTGGTTGGTTCGCTCGCATAGTAGGATAAGTGTGGGTGCCACTCGCGGCTCGTTTTGGGTCGTGACAAACTTGGTATCAGAGCATTAGGTTCGTTGGTCTCATCACACAAGAACGAGTCTAGTAGAGTCTTAAGGAACGGTAGGGGGACGCCTTTACTTTTCTTTGAGAGGCTATAAGACTTTAGGAAAATTCCATTCTTTCTTTCTTTATTTCGTGCTATTACTTGGATCCATTTGGTATCTAGGTGATACAAATTGGTATCTGACCATCTTCACTCTATTTCGCAGATGGTTAGAACTAGAGCAACAATTGCGCCAACACCAATACCGGTAAGACAAGATGCGTCTGAGCCAGCCACTGGGTCTGTAGCTCGAAGAGGAGTAGTGGCAAGAGGCCGTGGTAGAGGTCGCGGGAGAACGTCCTTTAGAGGAAGAGGACAAGCACCTGGCCCATCTAGTACTAGGGCGGTGACTCCTCTACCGACTGAGGAAGTAGTAAGAGAGGGTGAGGAAGGGGGAAATGAGCAAGTTCAGAATGAGGAATTACCACCCCAACCTACCCCAGAGATGATTAATCAGGTTCTTGCTTATCTTAGCGGGTTATCTGATCAAGGGCAGACACCTCCAGTATTTTCTGCACCAGCACCTCAGGTTCCGGAAGTACAACAGGCAGCTGCTGTGGCTCCCCGCATGGATGCCTCATTGGAAATAGGCATGTTTCCTCGTTTGACTACAGGGCCTATAATGACAAGTGATTAGCATGAACTTTTCAGTAAGTTCTTGAAATTGAAACCTCCAGTCTTCAAGGGTGCTGAATCTGAGGATGCCTACAATTTTCTGGTTGAATGTCATGAGTTACTACATAGAATGGGCATAGTGGAACGATTTGGCGTTGAGTTTGTAACCTATCAGTTTCAGGGAAATGCCAAAATGTGGTGGTGGTCATATGTTGAGTGTCAACCCGCATAGGCACCACCTATGACTTGTGCTTCATTCTCTAGCTTATTTATGGAGAAGTATATCCCCCGGACCTTGAGGGATAGGAGGAGAGATGAGTTCTTGAGCCTAGAGCAAGGCAGGATGTCGGTTACCGCGTATGAGGCTAAGTTTTGTGCATTATCTAGGTATGCCACCCAGCTTTGTTTCAGTCCACAAGAACGGATTCGCCATTTTGTGAAGGGGTTGAGGTCAGATTTGCGGATTTCAGCCTTACAGGTAGCGGCTACAGCAAAATCCTTTCAGGAAGTGGTAGACTTCGTGATAGAGGTGGAGGGAGTGAATCCAGATGACTTCACCATGGCATCGACATCTAAAAGGTTTCGTAAGGGAGGTGAGTTTAATGGTTCATACTCCAGAGGGCAGGGTTTAGGAGGTTATCCAGCCCGACCTATTCAATCTTCACTGCAGGCTGTAGTTCGGGGTCCATCGCAGACCAGCCAACATTCCTCTGAGTTTGGAGGTTACCCCCAGACTTTGTCATTCTCACAGAGACCTATGCTTGAATCCAGAGAGTGTTATGGATGTGGAGAGACTGGACACATTAAGAGGTATTGTCCAAAACAGAGTTATAGACCTCCAATAGTCAGAGGTAGAGGTGGTCATGGAAGAGGCCGTCATTCTGGAGGACGTGGTGGCCGAGGAAATGGTGGTCACCAAAACGGCCGGGGTGACGGGCAAACTGGAGCTACTACCGCACAACATGGTAGGGGCAACGGGCAGACAGGTGATAGGGCCTATTGTTACGCTTTCCCCGGGCGGTTTGAAGCGGAGACATCTGATGTTGTTATCACAGGTAATCTTTTGGTTTGTGATTGCATGGGTTCTGTATTATTTGATCATGGCTCCACATTTTCATATGTATCTTCCTCATTTGCTACTAGTCTTAATTTACATTGTGAATTGCTTGACATGCCTATTCGTGTTTCTACTCCGGTGGGTGAGTCTGTGATAGTTGAAAAGGTATATAGGTCTTGTCTGGTGACTTTTGTGGGGAGCAATACTCATGTAGACTTGGTTATCTTAGAAATGGTAGATTTTGATGTAATTCTGGGTATGACTTGGCTTTCTCCGAATTTTGCAATCTTAGATTGTAATGTTAAAACTGTAATGTTGGCCAAGCCTGGGACAGATCCGTTAGTGTGGGAGGGTGACTACACTTTCACTCCAGTTCGTATCATCTCCTTTATTCGTGCTAAGAGATTGGTTAGTAAAGGGTGTTTAGCGTTCTTGGCTCACCTCAGGGACGATACTACCCAAGTACCTTCAATTGAGTCGGTTTTGATAGTCCGTGAGTTTCTGGATGTGTTCCCTGCAGACCTTCCTGGTATGACACCGGATAGGGATATTGACTTTTGCATTGATCTGGAGCCGGGTACTCGCCCCATTTCCATACCCCTTATAGGATGGCCCCAGCAGAGTTAAGGGAATTAAAGGCCCAACTTCAAGAGTTGTTAGGTAAAGGCTTCATTAGACCAAGTGCTTCCCCTTGGGGTGCTCTGATGTTATTTGTGAAGAAGAAGGATGGGAGTTTTCGGATGTGCATAGACTACCGGAGTTGAACAAGGTAACTATTAAGAACAAGTACCCCATTCCTCGCATTGATGACTTGTTCGATCAGTTACAAGGTGCTTGTGTCTTCTCTAGATTGACTTGAGATCCGGTTATCATCAATTGAAAATACGGGCAATAGATGTGCCAAAGACTGCCTTTCGAACCAGGTATGGGCATTACGAATTCGTAGTAATGTCTTTTGGTCTTACGAATGCCCCTGCTGCTTTCATGAGCTTGATGAACGGGATTTTTAAGCCATATCTGGATCTCTTTGTGATCGTATTTATTGATGATATACTGATATACTCCAAGAGTAAGAAGGAACATGAGGAGCATTTGAGAATTGTGTTGGAAGTATTAAGGGAGAAAAGGCTTTATGCCAAATTCTCCAAGTGTGAGTTTTGGCTAGATTCAGTGTCCTTCTTGGGGCACGTGGTTTCTAAGGATGGAGTGATGGTGGATCCTTCTAAGATTGAAACAGTGAGGAATTGGGTTAGACCTACTAATGTGTCAGAAGTAAGGAGCTTTGTTGTTTTAGCCAGCTACTACCATCGATTTGTCAAGGGATTCTCTTCTATTGCTTCCCAATTGACAAACTTGACTAAGTAGAATGTTCCATTTGTATGGTCGGATGAATGTGAGGAAAGCTTTCAGAAACTCAAGACCTTGCTGACTACGGCACCTATCCTTACCTTGCCAGTAGAGGGTAGGAATTTCATTGTTTATTGCGATGCATCTTATTCTGGGTTGGGTGCAGTGCTAATGCAAGAGAGGAATGTAATCGCTTATGCTTCAAGGCAACTAAAGGTGCACGAACGTAACTATCCGACCCATGATTTGGAATTGGCTGCAGTTGTGTTCGCATTAAAGCAATGGAGACATTATCTATATGGGGTCAAGTGTGAAGTCTACACGGATCATCGTACTCTACAGTATGTTTTTACCCAGAAAGACTTGAATTTGAGACAGAGGAGGTGGATGGAACTGTTGAAGGACTATGATATTACTATTCTGTATCACCCAGGAAAAGCAAATGTGGTGGCTGATGCTTTAAGTAGAAAAGCAGGGAGCATGGGTAGTTTAGCCCACTTACAAGTTTCTTGACGCCCATTGGCTAGAGAAGTCCAAAACTTGGCTAACGACTTTATGAGACTGGAAATACTAGAGAAAGGAGGATTTTTGGCCTGTGTGGAGGCAAGATCTTCTTTTCTTGACAAGATCAAGGAAAAACAGTTTGATGGTGAGAAACTAAGCCGAATTCGGGATATGGTGTTGCGAGGAGAGGCTAAAGAGGCAATAATTGAAGAGGAAGGTGTTTTGAGGATTAAGGGATAGGTATGTGTGCCCCGTGTTGATGATTTGATCCACACTATCCTCACAGAGGCTCATAGTTCTGGATATTCTATACATCCAGGTGCAACCAAGATGTTCCGTGACTTAAAGCAACACTTTTGGTGGAGTAAAATGAAGCGTGACATTGTTGATTTTATTGCCAAATGTCCAAATTGTCAGCAAGTAAAGTATGAACACAAGAGGCCCGGAGGAAAACTTCGGAGAATGCCCATTCCTGAATGGAAGTGGGAAAGAATTGCAATGGATTTCGTGGTTGGTCTTCCAAAGACATTGGGTAAGTTTGATTCTATCTGGGTAATTGTGGACAAATTAACTAAGTCTGCTAACTTCATTCCGGTCAAGGTGACTTACAATGCAGAGAAGTTAGACAAACTCTATATCTCAGAAATTGTTCGATTGCATGGAGTTCCACTTTCCATCATATCAGATAGAGGTACGCAGTTTACTTCTATGTTTTAGAGAACATTGCATGCTGAATTAGGTACTAAGTTAGATCTTAGTACTGCATTTCATCCTCAGACCGATGGTCAGTCTGAGCGAATGATTCAAGTGTTAGAGGATATGCTTCGTGCATATGAGATAGAATTTGGTGGCCATTGGGATAACTTCTTACCCTTAACAGAGTTCTCCTACAACAATAGCTATCACTCAAGTATTGACATGGCCCCATTTGAGGCACTGTATGGGAGGAGATGTAGGTCTCCCATTGGGTGGTTTGATGCATCTGAGGTTAGACCTTGGGGTACTGACCTTCTGAGGGAATCGTTAGATAAAGTGAAATGCATTCAAAAAAAGCTTTTAGCGGCTCAAAGTAGGCATAAAGAATATGCAGATCGAAAGGTTAGAGACTTGGAGTTTATGGAGGGTGAGCAAGTCTTGCTGAAGGTTTCGCCCATGAAAGGGGTGATGCGGTTTGGTAAAAGAGGTAAGCTAAGCCCAAGGTATATTGGACCATTTGAAGTACTTAAGCGAGTAGGGGAGGTGGCTTATGAATTAGCCTTGCCTCCAGGACTCTCAGGAGTGCACCCGGTATTTCATGTGTCTATGCTGAAAAGATACCATGGGGATGGAAACTACATTATTCGTTGGGATTCAGTTCTTCTTTATGAGAATTTGTCTTATGAGGAGGAGCATGTTGCCATTCTAGATAGAGAAATCCGCAAGTTGAGATCAAGGGAGATTGCATCCATCAAAGTTCAATGGAAGAATCGACCAGTTGAAGAGACCACTTGGGAGAAGGAGGCTGATATGCAAGAAAGATACCCACACTTGTTTACAGATTCAGGTACTCCTTTTCGCCCTTGTTTTTCTTCTTGTGATCGTTTGAGGATGAACGATGGGTAAATTGGTATCTATTGTAACGACCTGTTTAGTCGTTTTGAGCAGTAGAGTTTATTTCTGGTAATCACTGTCTGGGTCGACGGATCCCACGACGGACCGTCATTGGAATGACGGACCGTCGAGGGCGTCTCATTCCAAAACACTTAGAATTCTGAAATTTGGGTACTGAGATCGACTCTCTGAACTTCGTGACGGAATGGCAGGACGGACCGTCGTTGGCATGACGGACCGTCACAAATCTTTCCACAGAATTAACTCTCTGAACTTTGTGACGGACCTGCAGGACGGACCGTCACAGTCATGACGTACCGTCACAAGCTGCGTAACCCTGACTGGGTCGGATTTCTATTAAAAGTTTTTAAGGGGCGTTTTGGACTATTCATGCTTATAATTATAAAGTTAGTGGATTAATGTTAATAATTCAATTACTTGGGGGTTAAAGGAGATAACCTTGAAATAAAAAGTGAGTTATTTTTATCATCTTTTATACTTAATTATTATGACAATAAGGGTAAAAGAAAAAGGGTTTGAATAAGAAAAACAGAAAGAACAGAGAAAGAAGGGAGAAACGAACGAGAGAAAGAGAAGAACGCAGAGGAAAGCAAAGGTTTTGGAGGATAGCTTGTTTGATCGCGATTCTTCGGTGGAGGTAGGTTATGGTTTATGCTACTTCATAGTAAACTCTTAATAGCGAATATATGTATTGGGTAGTATTGTAAAGTCTTCTATATGTTTAATTGTGTGCTTGCATTATGTGATGATGAAATTGTAATGGGTTAGGAAGATGAGGCTGTGAATCTTAAATCTTAAATTTACTTTGTTAATGATGATGCCTTGGTATAAAAGAAGGATTGATGAACTAAAGTAATGAGATTAGAGGATCGGGTGTCACGTTCCGGCACCAGGATAGTATTAGAGGATCGGGGTCACGTTCCGGCACTAGGATAGTATTAGAGGATCGGGTATCACGTTCTGGCACCAGGATAGTATTAGAGGATCGGGTGTCACATTCCGGCACCAGGATAGTATTAGAGGATCGGGTGTCACGTTCCGACACCAGGATAGTATTAGAGGATCGGGTGTCACGTTCCGACACCAGGATAGTAGGGGATCGGAGTGTCACGTTCCGACACCAGGATAGTAGTAGTGGAGCGGAGTGTCACGTACCGACACAAGAGGAATAAAGAGAATGAATCTTGAATTATGTTAATATACTCAATTTAAAGAACTAACTCCCAAATGAGTATAATGGGGAGGCTTGAGTCCTCGTAGATGTGCTGAGCGTTGTGGTCAATGGTTATCGTAATTGTTGTTATCACCTGTTGAGTATGTAGTTGATTTTATATTATTATTTGATATATGTTGTTTTCTATTTTGGGTTGGCCGATGATACCTACTCAGTACTTGTGCTTTGTACTGACCCCTACTTGTATTCTTTTTCTTTGATTATTTGTGGAGTGCAGCAAACGTGCCATCGTCTTCAACTCGTCCGCAACTCTAGCCAGTCTTCATCACACCAGATTTCAGGGTGAGCTATTGTTTCTTGCTTGGACTGGATCTTCTTCTTCACGTCTTGATGCCTCGGAGTTCTGGCATGGACTAGCTGTTTATTTGTTTTAGCTTCTTAGATACTCTTAGCTTTAGTAATTTGAGGATAGATGTTCTTGTGGTGATGACTTCCAGATTTTGGGGATAATAGTTAATAAATTTTAGAAGTTATTTATTGGTTACACACCTAATTGGTACGAAGTTATGAAGACAGGTTCTAGTTCAAAGGATCTTTTAGGAACATCATCTTCTCCATCATCTCTTCTACAATGCCTCTAGCCTTGGTGACATCTTCTTTGTTGCAGTCCATCACTAATCTAGAATGAAAACAGAGCAATCATTCATCATAAAGATAAAAATAATTATAAAAAAATAAAACCTCAAACCATAATGTTAAATAACCCCACAAAAATAAAAGACAATCGATTACTCTTTGATTGATGAAAACAAAAAAGAACATGAATTTGATCTCTACGCACAAATAAATTGCAAAGAGTTGATGAAGAAACTTACAGACTTACAATAAAGCTGATAACTTTGAGTTATTTGAGAATACAAATTAAAGAGGATTGGAAGCAAAGCTAGAGTTAAGAAACTTGTATATATAGGGAAAAATTCAAGATTATGGTAATACATTATTTCTTGATGAGAAGGATCCTGATGATTAGTAATTTCACTTAATTGATTATCACATTTATTTAAATTAATCTGATGAGTAGGAGTCAGCAGGATAAATGTTAAACTTTATTTGATTTAATTTGATTAGAAGGAGTCAAAAGGAAAAATTTCAAACTTTAGTTCTTGTGATATTTTCTTATGTATTTAATTTGATGAGGAGTCAAAAAGGAAAAAATTCATATTTTAGTTCTTGTGATATTTTCATAAGCATTTAATTTTATGAATAGAAGTAAGAAAGAAAAATTTAAATATTATTTAATTTAGTTTGATTAGTAGGAGCTAAGAAGGTAAACTTTGAATTTTTAGTTCTTTTTATTTGCTTAAGCATTTAATTTTATGAATAGAACTATAGGAGGGTAAGGTTTTTATTTAATTTTATCTTATGAGTAGGAGTCAAGAAGAAAAATTTTGAATTTTAGTTTTAGTGATATTTTCCCAAATATTTAATTTGATGAATAGGAACTAGGACCTCGGAGGGTAATTTGAATTTATTTTATTTAATTTGAATATTGTAAATCGATAATCTGTTAAAAATTGGATCATTTCTTATATAAAATGTAGTATTTTGTTAATATATTCTCTTGAATGAACTTCTTACATATTCAATTAATTTTGTTCAGTTAGATTGCGTCAAGTTTTGTTATTTTAAGCTTCACTATATAATTCCAATCATTAACATCTTAATTCTTTGAAGTGATATTTCTCAACTATAATTTAATGTTGACCTTGACGAGACCTTTGCTCTTGTACCACGAATGGAAGCCTTCAAAATCTTAATAGTTTTTGCTGCCTACATGGAGTTCATACTGTTTGAAACGGACATGAAGAGTACCTTCTTGAATTTGTATATAAAAGAGGAAATGTATGTAAAACAACCTTAAGATTTTGAATATGCTGATCTCCAAAACCATTTGTTGAAGCAGGATAATGCTCTTTGTGGTCTAAAGTAACCTCCTTGATCTGGTATAAGAGCTCGTTAATATTTCTTCTTGCAAATGGGTTCAAAAGAGGTAAAACTGATAACACTTAATTCCTAAAATGCAGAGATTAAGAGTTAATGATTGTGGAGGTATATGTAAATGACATTATCTTTGGCGCTACTTAAGATTCACTATGTAAAGAGTTTGCCGGTTTGATGAGTAGTAAATTTGAAATGAACATGATGGGGGAGATTACATTCTTCTTAGGGAGGCAAATCAAATAGTCATATCATTGAACATCAATATTTAAATAGAATTACATAAAAGATTTGCTAAAAATATTTAACCCGCTTGAGGCCAAAGTTCTTGATACTACCATGACCACAAGTGTGAAAATTGACTTGGATAAGGAAACAGTTGATGTAAATAAGACACTGCACAGAGGAATCATTTGACACATCTTTACCTCACTGCAAGCAGGACTAACATAGTATTCAATGTAGGAATGTGTGCCATATTCTAAGCAGAACCAAAGAAACACACGTGAAGAGAGCCAAACGAATAAGGAGATACTTATCGGGAAAACATGACGTGGTCCTCTTCTACTGTTCAGCTGAAACTTTTTATCTAATCGCTTGTGTTAATGCTGACTGCGTAGGTTTTTTGGTTGATGTAAAAAGTACATCAGGCATGACTCATTTCCTAGGATCAACACTAATTTTATTGTGTACACAAAGGAAAAATTGAGTAGTTTTGTCAGCAGTAACTGAATATGTGGTTTCTGCCTCATGTTGTTCTCAACTCCTATGGATGAAGTAATAGATCGAAGAGTTTAGTGTTCTCGTAGACACTATTTCCCTCATATACGACAAAACTAGTGCAATAACGATAGCAAAAAATCCTATTCATCATATGAAGACTAAACACATAGAAGATGTGGTGATGTGATTTTGTAGGACAGAAGACCAAGTGGTTGATATCTTTACAAAGCCTTTGAGTAAAGAAAGTTTTTCCAAAACTATAATGAAGCTAGGGATGTGTCCTCCTCCCATTCATCATTTCCATTTCCGATGTCCCTTCAGTTTAAATACAAATATCTCCATTGTTCAGGGATTCAACAATAATATTCTCTTCATAACTCTTTTTTAAATTCAATGGTTTTTTTATTTTATTTTCTCATCACATCAAAATGTCCAAGCATTGTTATGTTTAACCCTCCCTGTCTACCATGAAATTGAAAATATCAATTCATTCAATTTCTCCATTCCTCCCCAGAACAATGTTCTTCTACTCCAGTATGTAGAGTTAGTGAGATGGGTGAATCCAACACATCCCACACTGAAGTGGTGACCTCTCATGCAAACCAACCTGGGACATCTTTACCTATTCTCCAACCTTAGCTCTATGCTGTGAGATATTACTACATTTCAATGCTCAGTCAATTGCAATGCCCACTATTGATCTCTCCAGTGAGGAAAGAAGTGGATTTTAAGGCTATTCCTTCTTCCATGTATGAGTGTCTTTTGGAAGTTTATTTGCCTTAGTTAAAGGGTCCAGAGTCTAATATTCTAGCAGAACTAGAGGAACTGGTGGCCATACAAAGCATAGCCTCTCTTAAAGGATATGTTCAACCAACTCCTTTGGAAAAAGAGTTGAGATCGTCGGAATAGGTCGGTCATAGTACTCAACCCATGTTCGACCAAACTCCTAAGTCTTTTGATGTCAATTGTGAGGAGTAGGTGGAAGAGGAAACTCTTTTAGTGTAGAGTAGAAAACGGGTTCAAGGTACTAATATCTCAACAATGGTTGTCCCAAATCTAGGAGGTGTTGATGATGATAATTAAAAGTAACTTGAAAATGAACCTACTAAGTCTGAATAGGAGAGAAAAAGAAAGTGGAAAGGGAAAATGGTTAAGTCTCACAAAAAAGGGACAAGAAAAGATATTCCACTAGAGGAGAGGTGTAAGATGATGGGAAGTGGCATAGAAGCAAATGAAATGCAAATCTAAAAAAATATTAAGAGAATAAGAGATGGTCTTGTACCTAAAGTCCCTACTTCAACTCCTCTACTTGTAGGGTCTAGTGAGACTGAATATGATAACATTCCTATGGTTGTGGCTAAATAAAGGAACGAATGAGAGACTCAAAGGGTAAAAAAAGGAGTCACAAGTCAATGAAGAAATCTCCAGTGAAGAAAGAGTGTGTGTAAAAATATCACTGTGAAATCAGAGTCCTTCAAGGGACCAAGTTCTCGTGTTGAAAAGTAGTTTGTGGAAATGTGGCAATAAGGGGAATATGTATATTAGATATGGAGAACCAAAAGGTTTTGTGTGCTAGAGTGTTCGACCCTGAAATCCTAACACAATTCGGTATGAACAATCTTGTAAATTATGTTTCCATATCAGGTTGGGGTTACCTATTTGAGGGCCCAGCAACATACTTGCATGCATGAGCTATAAGTGTGTGAGTTCTACTTTAATATGGACATGTAGAGTGATGGGGAGTTAGGTTTAATCTTAGAGAGATCAAGATTTCTTTGCATAAGGAAACTCTAGAATCATTTAGGGTGTGCGTGTGAAAGGGATCTGATCAGTTGAAGTATGCAAGCCATTTAGTGAATTCACTAAACATACCATAGAGAGTGGGGTCATCAAACATGCAGGTCTGCCAAAGAAAATTCTCAAAGAGATTACCAATTGATATGTAAATTCGTCAACAAGATTTCGGTACCAAAGACAGAAAAGAAAACTGTAGCATATGCTGCTGTGTTTCTAATGTAAAAATTGCATAAACTTGAGGAAAGTAATCTTCCCGCTATAAAGTATGAACATATGAAAAATGTGATGAATTGAAAGACATCCAAACATGGCATTCATTATGGTTTTTTGTTAAATCATGTGTTCAAAGATTTTGAAGTGCCTCTTGGATGGGGAGTACCTAAAACTGTGAATGTAAATGTTCACTATTGTCACTATCTTGGAGTGTGAATGTGTTGAGGGAAAGGAAAAGGGTATGTATCAGGTCGAAGATCTTCTAGAGAAGTAAACTTCTCTTAAACGAGACTTGAGTAGCCTTACAATGGTCCTAAATAATAAGTATGTTGAGATTGCACAAATTAAGTCTTAGTTGAAAAGGACTATCTCCAAGGGACCTGGTACCGGTGTCGTGGATGGGAAAAAGGTTGTGAATTTGAGAGCTTAAAATGAGCAGTTGTTGAAAACATATGCCTCACTCAATGAATAAGTCAAATCTCTCAACAAGCAATTAATTCAATCTTATGTTGATGAAAATGAACGAATCTCTTTCATAATGAGAACTTTTAATCCCCTCTCCCTGTGTCCTATATAGTTCTTGTCACCTGTTTCTTTTCTCCTCCTATCGAACTTTAATTGGCAAGTGTACTCTTTTGGCTGACTACATTAGACAGCTATGTGATATAATGAAAATGTTTCTTTTGCCTTGTCTTCTATGCTTTTTTCTTCTCTGTCACAACTTAATTTTATATGCAATGTGTGGCCCATGACTCTGAATTCCTTACGTTTTCGATGCATTTCGTGTATGTTTACTGCTACTCCTTTTAAACGATGTCAAAAGGGGGCCTATATAGATAGCAACTTCTGTGAAATCAGATGATGGGATGAACTGGCCATATTTTTTTTGCTTATTAAAAAGGATGGATATTAATGATAGGGGGAATTAATGTTTTTGATTGCACGAATGTTAAATTGATGTGAGGAGCTTTCACGATTGTTTTTCATCATCAAAAAGGAGGAGAATGAAAAGTTTTAATACTCTCAAATGTTTTTATGATCTCCTCACAAATGCAGGGACCGAGTCCTCTGCAAGGCATGTTTGTGCAGGCCCATATTCTATACAGGTGTAAAGTTGCGCGTCTCAGAAGTTTTTCAGTTTTACAGTGTACTACATGAATCAGAAGGGACTACTTTGTTTGTCTAACGTGTATTAACTCTTGATATTTGATATATTAAAGATGACAAACAACAAATTATTCATTCATGCAAGTAGAGATATTCAAGCTTCAAACAACAAAGGACCTTATAAACCGCCTGAGTGCTTCATGAACAAAAAGTTACGTTCATTACCGGTAAATGCTTATATTGTAGGATTCATTTCGATTGTGATAGAAGTTTTTCGACTTTGGGTGACTCATTGTAAGAACTTAGTTGAGGGAAACATCATGTCTTACATCAAAGTCTATATTAATATGTTGGGTTAGTATAGTGGAAAATGCAGGCATTCCTTTGGCTCATTCAGTAATAATATATTACTTAAAATGGAGATAAGAAGGTTACGGTTGTGTCAGTTGTAAACTTGTTTTTACTTTGGCTTGTGAAGTTTAGTAAAAGAAGTTTGAAAATCGTGGGAGAGAGATTGTGGTTTTACTGCCTTGATCATGGCGGTTTCCACATAAAGTTGTGTGTGTTATCTTTATTTTCACTACTTATTTTCTGTTTATCGTAATTGTGATAAGGAGCTGGTCCTATTGTACTTAGTTGACATGTAAATTCCACCAAACTTGATGTCCATTTTCTCTCATGTTAAAACCTTTGAAATCCGTCTGTTTTTCAAATGATTGAGATCTTGGAGAGGTCCTAAAAAATAAAAAATAAAAAGTAGGTGACAAAGGATCGCCCTGTTTTAGACCTCTAGATTTCTTGTCTCATTAACAAATACAAAATACCAAATTTTTGAAATGATTCCATAAGTAAGTTCTATAAAATGTTCTCTTGACCCATGCTTTTTGAGGAAACACATAAGTAAAACCCAAGAAACTTTATCGTAGGCCTTTGACATATCTAATTTAGATTTAGGAACGATACGACCACGACTTAAGGAAAGAATTTAGGAGAGTATTTTGTTGGTAAAATTATTCAAGCTTATAGGCCTGAGTTGTGAAAATTAATCAGAAGCCGTTACTTTTGGAACTAAAACCAAGCAACAGTTGGAAACGAACCCAGTTAAATTAGCTCCAGTGAAAAAACCTCATACATAGTCAGTAATGTCTTGCTTGATAGTGCTCCAAACATACCATTATATACACCTGGACCTGCCCAACTGTTAATTTAATATTTGTGTTCCCACTTGACTGTAGCCATTTTCAACAGAACGGAATCTTGAAGCTTTACCAATTAAATGTAATTAGCCTGAGATTTTTGAAAAAAGGATTCTATTGTGATCGGGGTTATTCATTTCGTATTGCTTCTCCATTAACCTGTTATGTTCCACCTATTGTTGACGTATCAAAAACGTCTCCAATGCATTCTTTGAACCATTTTCTAAGAGCTTAACAATGGTTTTTGATTCTTTTGTAATCTCCACATTGGGTTTCCCGTTATCTCATTGTCCAAATCTTCCTTGACCACGTCTGTGAAACCTTCTTGTTGTGTCCAAAGATTCAAGAACTTAAAATTTTTAATGTGGGTGGCCTCATCATGTGTACCTTGAAGAAATAAAATACTATGATCAGAACCAGTCTTAGGGAGATGATGAATTCTTGTAAGGTGAAATTTGGAGGCACAGGCATCATTATTAATAACTATGTCAAGTCTGTTAGTGTTTGTCCACCTCATTCACCTACAATTACAAAAATTTTAACCACTTCACCAAGTCTATAAAAGCACAATCATACATAGAACTTATAAAGTCCAGGTCATGGATAAAGTATGAGACACGCCACCCTTCTTTTTATCAGCATTCACAATAGTATTAAAATCTCAAACACTACCCAAGGAGCACTAATCATACCACAAACTATCTAAAGACTTCTCCATAATCTCATTCTTCTGCTAGAGTTTCTTTTAGCATATACAAATTGTGACCCAAATATCATATGAGTCATCGATCTTCTTTACTATAAAGGTGAGTTGTTGTTTCTGATGGGAGATGAGGCTGAAATTATTTATTGTTGATATTGAACATAGCATGATCAAATCCAAAAGAGTCTGAAATTCCTCAATGTGATTGGGAATGAGGAAGGGTTCTGGTAAAGCAATGAAATTTACATTGTAAAGATTGACAAGTCTCATGAGTCTGTCAAAAGACCTTTTCGACCTCATATCCCTAATATTCCATCTGATTGCTTTAATCATCTAAACATATAGGGATGAGAGCTTTTGCATTTGATTCTGTCATGTAACAGTCCTGACTGACTTTCTTTTTTTCTTTCTTTCCTGTGTTTTGGGACTCTCGATGAAATACCATTTTGTTAATGATATCCTGAATATCATTTTCCATGGGATTAACGGGATCCTTGAGGATAGATATATCCCTTTGCTTCTGATCTAGTCCAAATTCCTCTTATGGTTCTTCGACTATGATGTCCATATCCATATCATTGTTCTGATTATGTTCAAGTCGTTTAATGGTACCTATTCTCAGAGGTCTCATATTCACTATAATTTTACCGTTAATATATTTGAAATTATTAGTCCTAGATAGAGTAAAATGTAATCTTGATTCAGACAGATCCTCCACTAGGTTGGTGCTTCTTTGAGAACTGGTTTGCATCACCCCTATTGTTATTGTTGTGTTCTTGGATTCTTGTGGTGTTGTGTACAACCTTCTCATCGTCCGAGATGTCATAAACTTCTTGAATCTTAGTAAAGTCTTTTATAGTGTTCGGATAAGAGCCTAAAATACCCTTGAAGTATTGAAAATGGTACCAAACTACCCTCCAGCCACCTATTGGCTCGAAAATACCTTTTTCACCCACCTATTGGCTCCAAAATACCCTTGTCATCCACCTTTGGGTTCAAAATTGACCACTTATTTAACGGTTTTAAATTTAAAATATTTAAATATTTTTTAAAATATTTTCCGCTTAACTATAGGACATAATTTAATTTATTAATATTATTTATAAACCAACCCACTACCCACTCATTACTAATTAAGCCCCTATCCAATTAATAAACCATTTCTAATATCAAAACAAGCCTAATCACTACTAAAGCATGACGAAATTACCGATTCATTAATATGATATTCATAATTATTGAATCCGAATTGAAGTCCCAATTAAATGTAGGTTGAGCCGCTTATTTAGGAGGAAACTTTCAATAGTATTTTTTTTTTCAAACTTGAATTCGAAATTTATGAATAAAGGTAAAGAAGTAGCACCTCTCAAATTAATTCATGCACTTATATATGTAATTTTATAATTTTTATTACTTGTTTTACATATTAAAACTTAAATATATTCTTTTTAAATAAATTTATCTATCAAGTAACATCACATAATTGAGGCGAGTGAATAATAAAGATAAACATAGTCAAACTTTTAAGTTTATCGGTAAATTTATTTAGACACTTGAATTATAATTTTTGTTGAGGACTTGAATGTGTAATAATGTACTTCTATAGACATTTTCACCTTAAACTTTTAGAAACACTCATTTGTAGTAGCTTTCTTGTTGTGGATTAGTAATGGAGGGGGCTTATTAATTCGATGTGGTTTAATTAGTAATGGGTAGATTGGTTAATATATTATATTAATAAGTTAAATTATAAAAAATAGTTGAGCGTCGCATGTTAAAAAAAATTAAATATTTTAAATTTAAAATCGTTATAGAAGTGGTTAATTTTGAACACAAAGGTGGACAAGAAGAGTGTTTTGGAGCCAATAGGTAGATGAGAAGGGTATTTTGGAGCCAATATGTGGATGGAGGGTAATTTTGTACCATTTGTGGTACTTCAAGGGTATTTTAGGCCCTTTTCCGTAAAATATTTAATTACTTTGGTATCTTTCCTTTCCCTCCCTTTTTTGCTTTAGTACTCTTCTTCTTCTTAAATCTACATTTCATTGCTTGAATTGATTTTGGTACAGTAGAAGTCTTCTTCTTCTTATATTTTTTCTTTCTTCTTATAACTGGAAATGTTCTAAAGCAAATGCTAGGAACTCTCTGAAGGCACATGTTCATAAATTGGACTACTCTTCTCCTCTTCATGCACCTTTACTTTCTCTATGTTATTCCTGGTCCTTTGTTTGTTTTTCTTCTAATTTAATTGATATGGTTATCAATATTGTGCTTATGGCTTCTCTGTTGTCTTTGTGCTTTTTGGAATGGTTTATCTTATCCCCTATAGGTTTAGAAGTCTCAACCTTTGAACATATCATGTTGGGTTGTGTAGGAGAAGTAGGAATATCAGCAGCCTTTGTCACATTAACCTTGGAAGGATTAACCTCTGAACTTATCACTATTGCAGTCGAAATTAAGTCGCCTTTGATACTTAAACTTTTGAAGTAGTAGAAATAATGTTATAAATGTTATTTATTAAAGTATCATTAAAATCAGCAACATTAATCCCTTTCGATCCCATTATCTGTTGAAACATTTCAATTCTTCTTAACACTCTCTCTGATTAAAAAAGAATGACCCTGTTTCCTTTTTAGTTTGATCCAAAAAGAATTACCTCTTTCCTTTTCTTGCAACACTTTAACTTTAACTTTTCACATGACATGTTTAAGAGAACAAGATTAAAGGACATTTTGGTACATTTGACATAACTTTAATTTAGAACCACAAGATTAAAAAGTCTTCTTCCTTTTCTTAAACTCCGTTCCAAGTCAAACTAGGTCATGCTTTTTGAAATGGAGAGAGTAGCATTTTCCCTTTTCTTCAACTCTTTTTTCCTCTACACGGCTCTACATTGAAGGATTGGATGCCCCAAAAGCTTACAATACTTTTAGAAGTTTTCTGTTGAAATAAGGAAAGTCCAATCTAAATTTTGAATGGGTAGTTTGGTCTTTTCCTTACCCTTTTTATTTTATTCGTCATTGGCAATTATTTAGGGGTATAAACTGAACTTAGTCAGTTTATGTTGTTAGAAAAAGAGTTATAGTTTTGAGAGAAATGAAAAGTAGAGGAAAAAAGAGGAGAAAGGAGAAGATCATCCAAGATTCGCCAAGATTGTCGTGTTTAGCTTGTGGATTTCGTTGGGGGTTGTCCCTAAAAGGTATGTGAGATCACATAGCGTTGGGTTAGTTCACCAACGCACCAATCATGATTCAATTTTAGAGAAGTTATTATTAGATTTGAAAGTAAATTGTTGAGTTCTTGAAGAAATTCGTTTGAATTCTTGTGGGTTGTGTTGTTGGAGTTTTAATAAGATTGATTTATGTTTTAATTGTTATTATCTAGTATAATCTGATGTATATTGAGGGTATAAATGATTCTAAGAGTTAGAGGAGAGAACCATTGAATTTTAGAGGGTTTAGAGATGAAAATGAGACCCCAGCATGACCTTTGAACATTGAAGGCTTGTGCCCCGCGCCTGTCAGTGCTCCAATGAGTCCAGTTCTCCCCATTCGTTTCCTACCTTCTATGACATGTTCCTTAGGAATGTACCTAGGATTTCAATTCAATTCCAACATTCAAAGGTACATCTAAATACCATAAAATCATGCATAAACATGAGATCATGAACCTTGAATCCATAATACAATTCAAGGATGTTAAGATCAAAGTAATGATAAGTTAAGAGAAACATTTAACTTGATTTTAAGACTTAAGTTTAAGTTAAGCAAAGATGAAAGAGTTGAGTTCATTTCTCAAAAAGCAATATGGAAACTAAGTTTTCCCAAAGAATTTATTATTGTTTCGTATTTCAGTAAAGAAATAGGACTCCAAGAGAGATTTTAAGGTAAGTTTTGAGTAATTATTGTCAAACCATTAATGAAGTTTGTTTTAAAAAACACACAAGCTAAGTATATTTTGTGAGTAGTATTCAGCAGCGATATGAGGATGCGAGTTCATAATAACTCAGGTCTCGATAAATCATGTACTCATCAAGGGTCCTAAAATATTATACCTTATTGATGACTCCTTAAGATGCTTTTGCATAGACTAGTGGATCCCCTAAGTTAAGCGTCCTACAGGACATCAAAGTATAGGAAAATTTTAGCAGCGTGGGCAAGACGATGTATCACCACTTAGGTTAATAGTGGTGGTTGCCGGTTAGCTAATTTCCCATAGAAAATATATTAATTTATTATATGAGTAAAGTCTAGTTTATTATTGTATTGAATTTAACTATCTAAGTGGTTTTTACTTTTTTACAAATTTTTTCATATATTGAATGTGTTTTTCTTTGTAATGAGTTAAATTATTCATGAGTTGAGAAGAGACAAGGTACGTGTTCCTTTAAGAATTTTTTATAGCCTATGTTCTGTTTAGCATTCCAACTCACATACTCGTTAATTAAATGTAATGATGTCAGTTGGCCTGCATCATCTTATAATAGAGATGTACCAAACAAAGATAAACATCCAATGCCTCGTTGATCAGGTTCACCACTCAGAGTCAATTGGTGAGCCTTCTGCATTCTTGAGGACTCTACTTTTTATCATTTGATTTCTAGTTTTATCTTTTTAGGATGACCAGGGGTTCTATACCGACATCCTTCTTTATTTTAAAAAGCTTTATAGGCAAATCGTTATAGTTCTTTAGTCATATTCATTACAGTTGTATTCGTTTAAGACTTGTGTTATAATTTTGTCTAATATATTATGTATTAAGTTATTTCATGAGTTAAATCTCTTTTGTTTAAATCTTCTGCTGAGTATGTAAGTTAAGACAAGTGTTCACTTTATCCAAAATTAGGCTTTGGCATAACAAACTTAGTATCATAGCATATAATTCAAGATTCATAGGGAGTCTATTAGGCATTGTCTGTAGGGTCCTTGCAATTGGTATAAGCGAACCACATGAATAATTAGGAGGCTCCGACACTTAGGAAATATTCTCATTTATTTCATACTCATTTCATGCGTTAAAGTTTTATCTCTAAAAAGTTTCTTTCTAATTCATGCTTGTGCATGTTTTTATATAATCATGACTCCACCAAGATCTATCAAAGGTCGTCCTTCTAGATGTAATGTGAAGGAGCAAGGGGTACCCATAGAACCTGAGGTTCAACCCTAAGGAGAGATTACCAATGTTGAGTTACTTGAGGCTATCCACATGGTGAACAAAGTTGTGACTAATCAGGTTGGGCAACAGAGAGGAGCTAGACAACAAGTTACTTATACATTGAGGTTGCGAGATTTCTAGAGAATTAATCCTCCAAACTTCACTGGCTCGAGCACTACTAAGTATCTAGAGAACTTTTTGAAAGATCTGCAGATTTTATTTGATGTTATGCGTGTTGTTGAAATTTAGCATGTTGAAATGGATACAAATCAATTGAAAAGTCTGTCTAGGACTTGGTTTGACTAGTGGAAAGGGGACAGAGTTAAGGATGCACCACATGCGAGTTGGGCTTGTTTTGAGAAAGTTTTTTTGGGGGATTTCTTTCCCCGAGAATTTAAAGAGGTCAAGATACGTGAGTTCCTTACACTTAAGTAAGATTATTTAAGTGTTCATAA
Organism: Solanum chilense; assembly: GCA_032847665.1. Lineage (NCBI taxonomy): Eukaryota > Viridiplantae > Streptophyta > Magnoliopsida > Solanales > Solanaceae > Solanum > Solanum chilense. The sequence goes on along the minus strand of CM064969.1, from coordinate 48,793,510 downwards.
ATATGGGTTGATGTTCACTGAACCCTCGTTATGCTCCGGAGATTGTTGCATACATGAGGAGTATGATAAGTTTGTTTATTGCTAGCTTGTTCCATCCATCGAGCAAAGAAGGTAGGGAATATATGATAATTGGGCACATGGACATATAAAGGTTTATGGTTTATGTGCATAAGGTTGACGAAGAGAAAATGAAGGGGATAGAGAGGAATTTAGCAATATGAAATCGATGATAAGAACGAGTCTGGGCAGCTGAAAGGTAGTGCGAATCGTCCGCCCTTTCAACAAAACCAAAAGGGGCATGCTCCATCATCTTCTAGTGCACGTGTACCCTGAATAAAATGTGAATATAAATGTCGTAATACACAACACTTTATCGCTAATTCGACATTATGTTAAAATATTATGGCTTAAGGATGTAGTTTGGCTATTGCATGTGCTAGTTATGGTAGAACTCACCCAGTGTCGTGATGGCCAGACATGTTGTTTCAAGTGTGGGAAATGGGGTCACTTCATTAAATAGTCACCTACGAACATGTAGGATAATAAAAATCAAGGGAATAGATACCAATCTTAATCAGCTACACCACTAGATAGGGTTGCACGCAGAGGATCTAGTTCCGGTATCCACAAAGGAACAAATTGTCTTTATGCTACAGTCGCCAAAAGAAATAGAACACTTCAGATGTTGTCAGTGCTTTGATAAATGTATCTATTTGATGATTATGGTGATTTAGACCAAGGAGAAAGTTTATCTTTTGTAAATCTTTATGCTGCAAATCTGTTTGATGTTATTCTTTACAAACTCTGTGAACCCTTTTGTCTTTGAAAACCTGTTGGTGAGTCAATTCTAGTTGAGTGAGTATATCGTGATTGTGTCATTTCCATCAATTGAAATTACACCATGAATGATTTAATTGAGTTATACATGATATATTTTGATGTAATTCTCAGAATAGAAAGACTTTAGGGTAGAAAATTAGTTCAATACGTAGTACCAACGGGTCGTTTTATATCATTGCTCAAGTCAAGAAAGTTAGTTTCCAAGGGGTGTGTCTATCACTTATTCCGAGTTAATGATTCTTGAGATACCTCTTATTCAGCAAGTTCCTGTGCTAAAAGAGTTCAAAGAATTATTTCAATTTCATCTGCCCGGAGTCCTCCTTAGTGAGAGATAGACTTTGGCATAAATAATCTTTCAAATACTTATCCTATCTCTATTCCGAAATATTGAATGGGACTAGAAGAGTTGAAAGAGGTTAAAAAGCAGCTAAATATCTTTTAGATAAGGGCTTTATTCGACCAAATATATCACCTTGGGGAGCTCTAGTCTTATTTGCGAGAAAGAATGATGGTT
>CM064969.1:48753056-48792056 GCA_032847665.1 Solanum chilense | reverse complement strand
AGAGGGTAGGAATTTCATTGTTTATTGCGATGCATCTTATTATGGGTTGGGTGCAGTGCTAATGCAAGAGAGGAATGTAATCGCTTATGCTTCAAGGCAACTAAAGGTGCACGAACGTAACTATCCGACCCATGATTTGGAATTGGCTGCAGTTGTGTTCGCATTAAAGCAATGGAGACATTATCTATATGGGGTCAAGTGTGAAGTCTACACGGATCATCGTAGTCTACAGTATGTTTTTACCCAGAAAGACTTGAATTTGAGACAGAGGAGGTGGATGGAACTGTTGAAGGACTATGATATTACTATTCTGTATCACCCAGGAAAAGCAAATGTGGTGGCTGATGCTTTAAGTAGAAAAGCAGGGAGCATGGGTAGTTTAGCCCACTTACAAGTTTCTTGACGCCCATTGGCTAGAGAAGTCCAAAACTTGGCTAACGACTTTATGAGACTGGAAATACTAGAGAAAGGAGGATTTTTGGCCTGTGTGGAGGCAAGATCTTCTTTTCTTGACAAGATCAAGGAAAAACAGTTTGATGATGAGAAACTAAGCCGAATTCGGGATATGGTGTTGCGAGGAGAGGCTAAAGAGGCAATAATTGAAGAGGAAGGTGTTTTGAGGATTAAGGGATGGGTATGTGTGCCCCGTGTTGATGATTTGATCCACACTATCCTCACAGAGGCTCATACCTCTGGATATTCTATACATCCAGGTGCAACCAAGATGTTCCGTGACTTAAAGCAACACTTTTGGTGGAGTAAAATGAAGCGTGACATTGTTGATTTTGTTGCCAAATGTCCAAATTGTCAGCAAGTAAAGTATGAACACCAGAGGCCCGGAGGAAAACTTCGGAGAATGCCCATTCCTGAATGGAAGTGGGAAAGAATTGCAATGGATTTCGTGGTTGGTCTTCCAAAGACATTGGGTAAGTTTGATTCTATCTGGGTAATTGTGGACAAATTAACTAAGTCTGCTCACTTCATTCCGGTCAAGGTGACTTACAATGCAGAGAAGTTAGACAAACTCTATATCTCAGAAATTGTTCGATTGCATGGAGTTCCACTTTCCATCATATCAGATAGAGGTACGCAGTTTACTTCTATGTTTTAGAGAACATTGCATGCTGAATTAGGTACTAAGTTAGATCTTAGTACTGCATTTCATCCTCAGACCGATGGTCAGTCTGAGCGAATGATTCAAGTGTTAGAGGATATGCTTCGTGCATATGAGATAGAATTTGGTGGCCATTGGGATAACTTCTTACCCTTAACAGAGTTCTCCTACAACAATAGCTATCACTCAAGTATTGACATGGCCCCATTTGAGGCACTGTATGGGAGGAGATGTAGGTCTCCCATTGGGTGGTTTGATGCATCTGAGGTTAGACCTTGGGGTACTGACCTTCTGAGGGAATCGTTAGATAAAGTGAAATGCATTCAAAAAAAGATTTTAGCGGCTCAAAGTAGGCATAAAGAATATGCAGATCGAAAGGTTAGAGACTTGGAGTTTATGGAGGGTGAGCAAGTCTTGCTGAAGGTTTCACCCATGAAAGGGGTGATGCGGTTTGGTAAAAGAGGTAAGCTAAGCCCAAGGTATATTGGACCATTTGAAGTACTTAAGCGAGTAGGGGAGGTGGCTTATGAATTAGCCTTGCCTCCAGGACTCTCAGGAGTGCACCCGGTATTTCATGTGTCTATGCTGAAAAGATACCATGGGGATGGAAACTACATTATTCGTTGGGATTCAGTTCTTCTTTATGAGAATTTGTCTTATGAGGAGGAGCATGTTGCCATTCTAGATAGAGAAATCCGCAAGTTGAGATCAAGGGAGATTGCATCCATCAAAGTTCAATGGAAGATCGACCAGTTGAAGAGACCACTTGGGAGAAGGAGGCTGATATGCAAGAAAGATACCCACACTTGTTTACAGATTCAGGTACTCCTTTTCGCCCTTGTTTTTCTTCTTGTGATCGTTTGAGGATGAACGATGGGTAAATTGGTATCTATTGTAACGACCTGTTTAGTCGTTTTGAGCAGTAGAGTTTATTTCTGGTAATCACTGTCTGGGTCGACGGATCCCACGACGGACCGTCATTGGAATGACGGACCGTCGAGGGCGTCTCATTCCAAAACACTTAGAATTCAGAAATTTGGGTACTGAGATCGACTCTCTGAACTTCGTGACGGAATGGCAGGACGGACCGTCGTTGGCATGACGGACCGTCACAAATCTTTCCACAGAATTAACTCTCTGAACTTTGTGACGGACCTGCAGGACGGACCGTCACAGTCATGACGTACCGTCACAAGCTGCGTAACCCTGACTGGGTCGGATTTCTATTAAAAGTTTTTAAGGGGCGTTTTGGACTATTCATGCTTATAATTATAAAGTTAGTGGATTAATGTTAATAATTCAATTACTTGGGGGTTAAAGGAGATAACCTTGAAATAAAAAGTGAGTTATTTTTAACATCTTTTATACTTAATTATTATGACAATAAGGGTAAAAGAAAAAGGGTTTGAATAAGAAAAACAGAAAGAACAGAGAAAGAAGGGAGAAACGAACGAGAGAAAGAGAAGAACGCAGAGGAAAGCAAAGGTTTTGGAGGATAGCTTGTTTGATCGCGATTCTTCGGTGGAGGTAGGTTATGGTTTATGCTACTTCATAGTAAACTCTTAATAGCGAATATATGTATTGGGTAGTATTGTAAAGTCTTCTATATGTTTAATTGTGTGCTTGCATGATGTGATGATGAAATTGTAATGGGTTGGGAAGATGAGGCTGTGAATCTTAAATCTTAAATTTAATTTGTTAATGATGATGCCTTGGTATAAAAGAAGGATTGATGAACTAAAGTAATGAGATTAGAGGATCGGGTGTCACGTTCCGGCACCAGGATAGTATTAGAGGATCGGGGTCACGTTCCGGCACTAGGATAGTATTAGAGGATCGGGTATCACGTTCTGGCACCAGGATAGTATTAGAGGATCGGGTGTCACATTCCGGCACCAGGATAGTATTAGAGGATCGGGTGTCACGTTCCGACACCAGGATAGTATTAGAGGATCGGGTGTCACATTCCGACACCAGGATAGTAGGGGATCGGAGTGTCACGTTCCGACACCAGGATAGTAGTAGTGGAGCGGAGTGTCACGTACCGACACAAGAGGAATAAAGAGAATGAATCTTGAATTATGTTAATATACTCAATTTAAAGAACTAACTCCCAAATGAGTATAATGGGGAGGCTTGAGTCCTCGTAGATGTGCTGAGCGTTGTGGTCAATGGTTATCGTAATTGTTGTTATCACCTGTTGAGTATGTAGTTGATTTTATATTATTATTTGATATATGTTGTTTTCTATTTTGGGTTGGCCGATGATACCTACTCAGTACTTGTGCTTTGTACTGACCCCTACTTGTATTCTTTTTCTTTGATTATTTGTGGAGTGCAGCAAACGTGCCATCGTCTTCAACTCGTCCGCAACTCTAGCCAGTCTTAATCACACCAGATTTCAGGGTGAGCTATTATTTCTTGCTTGGACTGGATCTTCTTCTTCACGTCTTGATGCCTCGGAGTTCTGGCATGGACTAGCTGTTTATTTGTTTTAGCTTCTTAGATACTCTTAGCTTTAGTAATTTGAGGATAGATGTTCTTGTGGTGATGACTTCCAGATTTTGGGGATAATAGTTAATAAATTTTAGAAGTTATTTATTGGTTACACACCTAATTGGTACGAAGTTATGAAGACAGGTTCTAGTTCAAAGGATCTTTTAGGAACATCATCTTCTCCATCATCTCTTCTACAATGCCTCTAGCCTTGGTGACATCTTCTTTGTTGCAGTCCATCACTAATCTAGAATGAAAACAGAGCAATCATTCATCATAAAGATAAAAATAATTATAAAAAAATAAAACCTCAAACCATAATGTTAAATAACCCCACAAAAATAAAAGACAATCGATTACTCTTTGATTGATGAAAACAAAAAAGAACATGAATTTGATCTCTACGCACAAATAAATTACAAAGAGTTGATGAAGAAACTTACAGACTTACAATAAAGCTGATAACTTTGAGTTATTTGAGAATACAAATTAAAGAGGATTGGAAGCAAAGCTAGAGTTAAGAAACTTGTATATATAGGGAAAATTTCAAGATTATGGTAATACATTATTTCTTGATGAGAAGGATCCTGATGATTAGTAATTTCACTTAATTGATTATCACATTTATTTAAATTAATCTGATGAGTAGGAGTCAGCAGGATAAATGTTAAACTTTATTTGATTTAATTTGATTAGAAGGAGTCAAAAGGAAAAATTTCAAACTTTAGTTCTTGTGATATTTTCTTATGTATTTAATTTGATGAGGAGTCAAAAAGGAAAAAATTAATATTTTAGTTCTTGTGATATTTTCATAAGCATTTAATTTTATGAATAGAAGTAAGAAAGAAAAATTTAAATATTATTTAATTTACTTTGATTAGTAGGAGCTAAGAAGGTAAACTTTGAATTTTTAGTTCTTTTTATTTGCTTAAGCATTTAATTTGATGAATAGAACTATAGGAGGGTAAGGTTTTTATTTAATTTTATCTTATGAGTAGGAGTCAAGAAGAAAAATTTTGAATTTTAGTTTTAGTGATATTTTCCCAAATATTTAATTTGATGAATAGGAGCTAGGACCTCGGAGGGTAATTTGAATTTATTTTATTTAATTTGAATATTGTAAATCGATAATCTGTTAAAAATTGGATCATTTCTTATATAAAATGTAGTATTTTGTTAATATATTCTCTTGAATGAACTTCTTACATATTCAATTAATTTTGTTCAGTTAGATTGCGTCAAGTTTTGTTATTTTAAGCTTCACTATATAATTCCAATCATTAACATCTTAATTCTTTGAAGTGATATTTCTCAACTATAATTTAATGTTGACCTTGACGAGACCTTTGCTCTTGTACCACGAATGGAAGCCTTCAAAATCTTAATAGTTTTTGCTGCCTACATGGAGTTCATACTGTTTGAAACGGACATGAAGAGTACCTTCTTGAATTTGTATATAAAAGAGGAAATGTATGTAAAACAACCTTAAGATTTTGAATATGCTGATCTCCAAAACCATTTGTTGAAGCAGGATAATGCTCTTTGTGGTCTAAAGTAACCTCCTTGATCTGGTATAAGAGCTCGTTAATATTTCTTCTTGCAAATGGGTTCAAAAGAGGTAAAACTGATAACACTTAATTCCTAAAATGCAGAGATTAAGAGTTAATGATTGTGGAGGTATATGTAAATGACATTATCTTTGGCGCTACTTAAGATTCACTATGTAAAGAGTTTGCCGGTTTGATGAGTAGTAAATTTGAAATGAACATGATGGGGGAGATTACATTCTTCTTAGGGAGGCAAATCAAATAGTCATATCATTGAACATCAATATTTAAATAGAATTACATAAAAGATTTGCTAAAAATATTTAACCCGCTTGAGGCCAAAGTTCTTGATACTACCATGACCACAAGTGTGAAAATTGACTTGGATAAGGAAACAGTTGATGTAAATAAGACACTGCACAGAGGAATCATTTGACACATCTTTACCTCACTGCAAGCAGGACTAACATAGTATTCAATGTAGGAATGTGTGCCATATTCTAAGCAGAACCAAAGAAACACACATGAAGAGAGCCAAACGAATAAGGAGATACTTATCGGGAAAACATGACGTGGTCCTCTTCTACTGTTCAGCTGAAACTTTTTATCTAATCGCTTGTGTTAATGCTGACTGCGTAGGTTTTTTGGTTGATGTAAAAAGTACATCAGGCATGACTCATTTCCTAGGATCAACACTAATTTTATTGTGTACACAAAGGAAAAATTGAGTAGTTTTGTCAGCAGTAACTGAATATGTGGTTTCTGCCTCATGTTGTTCTCAACTCCTATGGATGAAGTAATAGATCGAAGAGTTTAGTGTTCTCGTAGACACTATTTCCCTCATATACGACAAAACTAGTGCAATAACGATAGCAAAAAATCCTATTCATCATATGAAGACTAAACACATAGAAGATGTGGTGATGTGATTTTGTAGGACAGAAGACCAAGTGGTTGATATCTTTACAAAGCCTTTGAGTAAAGAAAGTTTTTCCAAAACTATAATGAAGCTAGGGATGTGTCCTCCTCCCATTCATCATTTCCATTTCCGATGTCCCTTCAGTTTAAATACAAATATCTCCATTGTTCAGGGATTCAACAATAATATTCTCTTCATAACTCTTTTTTAAATTCAATAGTTTTTTTTATTTTATTTTCTCATCACATCAAAATGTCCAAGCATTGTTATGTTTAACCCTCCCTGTCTACCATGAAATTGAAAATATCAATTCATTCAATTTCTCCATTCCTCCCCAGAACAATGTTCTTCTACTCCAGTATGTAGAGTTAGTGAGACGGGTGAATCCAACAAATCCCACACTGAAGTGGTGACCTCTCATGCAAACCAACCTGGGACATCTTTACCTATTCTCCAACCTTAGCTCTATGCTGTGAGATATTACTACATTTCAATGCTCAGTCAATTGCAATGCCCACTATTGATCTCTCCAGTGAGGAAAGAAGTGGATTTTAAGGCTATTCCTTCTTCCATGTATGAGTGTCTTTTGGAAGTTTATTTGCCTTAGTTAAAGGGTCCAGAGTCTAATATTCTAGCAGAACTAGAGGAACTGGTGGCCATACAAAGCATAGCCTCTCTTAAAGGATATGTTCAACCAACTCCTTTGGAAAAAGAGTTGAGATCGTCGGAATAGGTCGGTCATAGTACTCAACCCATGTTCGACCAAACTCCTAAGTCTTTTGATGTCAATTGTGAGGAGTAGGTGGAAGAGGAAACTCTTTTAGTGTAGAGTAGAAAACGGGTTCAAGGTACTAATATCTCAACAATGGTTGTCCCAAATCTAGGAGGTGTTGATGATGATAATTAGAAGTAACTTGAAAATGAACCTACTAAGTCTGAATAGGAGAGAAAAAGAAAGTGGAAAGGGAAAATGGTTAAGTCTCACAAAAAAGGGACAAGAAAAGATATTCCACTAGAGGAGAGGTGTAAGATGATGGGAAGTGGCATAGAAGCAAATGAAATGCAAATCTAAAAAAATATTAAGAGAATAAGAGATGGTCTTGTACCTAAAGTCCCTACTTCAACTCCTCTACTTGTAGGGTCTAGTGAGACTGAATATGATAACATTCCTATGGTTGTGGCTAAATAAAGGAACGAATGAGAGACTCAAAGGGTAAAAAAAGGAGTCACAAGTCAATGAAGAAATCTCCAGTGAAGAAAGAGTGTGTGTAAAAATATCACTGTGAAATCAGAGTCCTTCAAGGGACCAAGTTCTCGTGTTGAAAAGTAGTTTGTGGAAATGTGGCAATAAGGGGAATATGTATATTAGATATGGAGAACCAAAAGGTTTTGTGTGCTAGAGTGTTCGACCCTGAAATCCTAACACAATTCGGTATGAACAATCTTGTAAATTATGTTTCCATATCAGGTTGGGGTTACCTATTTGAGGGCCCAGCAACATACTTGCATGCATGAGCTATAAGTGTGTGAGTTCTACTTTAATATGGACATGTAGAGTGATGGGGAGTTAGGTTTAATCTTAGAGAGATCAAGATTTCTTTGCATAAGGAAACTCTAGAATCATTTAGGGTGTGCGTGTGAAAGGGATCTGATCAGTTGAAGTATGCAAGCCATTTAGTGAATTCACTAAACATACCATAGAGAGTGGGGTCATCAAACATGCAGGTCTGCCAAAGAAAATTCTCAAAGAGATTACCAATTGATATGTAAATTCGTCAACAAGATTTCGGTACCAAAGACAGAAAAGAAAACTGTAGCATATGCTGCTGTGTTTCTAATGTAAAAATTGCATAAACTTGAGGAAAGTAATCTTCCCGCTATAAAGTATGAACATATGAAAAATGTGATGAATTGAAAGACATCCAAACATGGCATTCATTATGGTTTTTTGTTAAATCATGTGTTCAAAGATTTTGAAGTGCCTCTTGGATGGGGAGTACCTAAAACTGTGAATGTAAATGTTCACTATTGTCACTATCTTGGAGTGTGAATGTGTTGAGGGAAAGGAAAAGGGTATGTATCAGGTCGAAGATCTTCTAGAGAAGTAAACTTCTCTTAAACGAGACTTGAGTAGCCTTACAATGGTCCTAAATAATAAGTATGTTGAGATTGCACAAATTAAGTCTTAGTTGAAAAGGACTATCTCCAAGGGACCTGGTACCGGTGTCGTGGATGGGAAAAAGGTTGTGAATTTGAGAGCTTAAAATGAGCAGTTGTTGAAAACATATGCCTCACTCAATGAATAAGTCAAATCTCTCAACAAGCAATTAATTCAATCTTATGTTGATGAAAATGAACGAATCTCTTTCATAATGAGAACTTTTAATCCCCTCTCCCTGTGTCCTATATAGTTCTTGTCACCTGTTTCTTTTCTCCTCCTATCGAACTTTAATTGGCAAGTGTACTCTTTTGGCTGACTACATTAGACAGCTATGTGATATAATGAAAATGTTTCTTTTGCCTTGTCTTCTATGCTTTTTTCTTCTCTGTCACAACTTAATTTTATATGCAATGTGTGGCCCATGACTCTGAATTCCTTACGTTTTGGATGCATTTCGTGTATGTTTACTGCTACTCCTTTTAAACGATGTCAAAAGGGGGCCTATATAGATAGCAACTTCTGTGAAATCAGATGATGGGATGAACTGGCCATATTTTTTTTGCTTATTAAAAAGGATGGATATTAATGATAGGGGGAATTAATGTTTTTGATTGCACGAATGTTAAATTGATGTGAGGAGCTTTCACGATTGTTTTTCATCATCAAAAAGGAGGAGAATGAAAAGTTTTAATACTCTCAAATGTTTTTATGATCTCCTCACAAATGCAGGGACCGAGTCCTCTGCAAGGCATGTTTGTGCAGGCCCATATTCTATACAGGTGTAAAGTTGCGCGTCTCAGAAGTTTTTCAGTTTTACAGTGTACTACATGAATCAGAAGGGACTACTTTGTTTGTCTAACGTGTATTAACTCTTGATATTTGATATATTAAAGATGACAAACAACAAATTATTCATTCATGCAAGTAGAGATATTCAAGCTTCAAACAACAAAGGACCTTATAAACCGCCTGAGTGCTTAATGAACAAAAAGTTACGTTCATTACCGGTAAATGCTTATATTGTAGGATTCATTTCGATTGTGATAGAAGTTTTTCGACTTTGGGTGACTCATTGTAAGAACTTAGTTGAGGGAAACATCATGTCTTACATCAAAGTCTATATTAATATGTTGGGTTAGTATAGTGGAAAATGCAGGCATTCCTTTGGCTCATTCAGTAATAATATATTACTTAAAATGGAGATAAGAAGGTTACGGTTGTGTCAGTTGTAAACTTGTTTTTACTTTGGCTTGTGAAGTTTAGTAAAAGAAGTTTGAAAATCGTGGGAGAGAGATTGTGGTTTTACTGCCTTGATCATGGCGGTTTCCACATAAAGTTGTGTGTGTTATCTTTATTTTCACTACTTATTTTCTGTTTATCATAATTGTGATAAGGAGCTGGTCCTATTGTACTTAGTTGACATGTAAATTCCACCAAACTTGATGTCCATTTTCTCTCATGTTAAAACCTTTGAAATCCGTCTGTTTTTCAAATGATTGAGATCTAGGAGAGGTCCTAAAAAATAAAAAATAAAAAGTAGGTGACAAAGGATCGCCCTGTTTTAGACCTCTAGATTTCTTGTCTCATTAACAAATACAAAATACCAAATTTTTGAAATGATTCCATAAGTAAGTTCTATAAAATGTTCTCTTGACCCATGCTTTTTGAGGAAACACATAAGTAAAACCCAAGAAACTTTATCGTAGGCCTTTGACATATCTAATTTAGATTTAGGAAGGATACGACCACGACTTAAGGAAAGAATTTAGGAGAGTATTTTGTTGGTAAAATTATTCAAGCTTATAGGCCTGAGTTGTGAAAATTAATCAGAAGCCGTTACTTTTGGAACTAAAACCAAGCAACAGTTGGAAACGAACCCAGTTAAATTAGCTCCAGTGAAAAAACCTCATACATAGTCAGTAATGTCTTGCTTGATAGTGCTCCAAACATACCATTATATACACCTGGACCTGCCCAACTGTTAATTTAATATTTGTGTTCCCACTTGACTGTAGCCATTTTCAACAGAACGGAATCTTGAAGCTTTACCAATTAAATGTAATTAGCCTGAGATTTTTGAAAAAAGGATTCTATTGTGATCGGGGTTATTCATTTCGTATTGCTTCTCCATTAACCTGTTATGTTCCACCTATTGTTGACGTATCAAAAACGTCTCCAATGCATTCTTTGAACCATTTTCTAAGAGCTTAACAATGGTTTTTGATTCTTTTGTAATCTCCACATTGGGTTTCCCGTTATCTCATTGTCCAAATCTTCCTTGACCACGTCTGTGAAACCTTCTTGTTGTGTCCAAAGATTCAAGAACTTAAAATTTTTAATGTGGGTGGCCTCATCATGTGTACCTTGAAGAAATAAAATACTATGATCAGAACCAGTCTTAGGGAGATGATGAATTCTTGTAAGGTGAAATTTGGAGGCACAGGCATCATTATTAATAACTATGTCAAGTCTGTTAGTGTTTGTCCACCTCATTCACCTACAATTACAAAAATTTTAACCACTTCACCAAGTCTATAAAAGCACAATCATACATAGAACTTATAAAGTCCAGGTCATGGATAAAGTATGAGACACGCCACCCTTCTTTTTATCAGCATTCACAATAGTATTAAAATCTCAAACACTACCCAAGGAGCACTAATCATACCACAAACTATCTAAAGACTTCTCCATAATCTCATTCTTCTGCTAGAGTTTCTTTTAGCATATACAAATTGTGACCCAAATATCATATGAGTCATCGATCTTCTTTACTATAAAGGTGAGTTGTTGTTTCTGATGGGAGATGAGGCTGAAATTATTTATTGTTGATATTGAACATAGCATGATCAAATCCAAAAGAGTCTGAAATTCCTCAATGTGATTGGGAATGAGGAAGGGTTCTGGTAAAGCAATGAAATTTACATTGTAAAGATTGACAAGTCTCATGAGTCTGTCAAAAGACCTTTTCGACCTCATATCCCTAATATTCCATCTGATTGCTTTAATCATCTAAACATATAGGGATGAGAGCTTTTGCATTTGATTCTGTCATGTAACAGTCCTGACTGACTTTCTTTTTTTCTTTCTTTCCTGTGTTTTGGGACTCTCGATGAAATACCATTTTGTTAATGATATCCTGAATATCATTTTCCATGGGATTAACGGGATCCTTGAGGATAGATATATCCCTTTGCTTCTGATCTAGTCCAAATTCCTCTTATGGTTCTTCGACTATGATGTCCATATCCATATCATTGTTCTGATTATGTTCAAGTCGTTTAATGGTACCTATTCTCAGAGGTCTCATATTCACTATAATTTTACCGTTAATATATTTGAAATTATTAGTCCTAGATAGAGTAAAATGTAATCTTGATTCAGACAGATCCTCCACTAGGTTGGTGCTTCTTTGAGAACTGGTTTGCATCACCCCTATTGTTATTGTTGTGTTCTTGGATTCTTGTGGTGTTGTGTACAACCTTCTCATCGTCCGAGATGTCATAAACTTCTTGAATCTTAGTAAAGTCTTTTATAGTGTTCGGATAAGAGCCTAAAATACCCTTGAAGTATTGAAAATGGTACCAAACTACCCTCCAGCCACCTATTGGCTCGAAAATACCTTTTTCACCCACCTATTGGCTCCAAAATACCCTTGTCATCCACCTTTGGGTTCAAAATTGACCACTTATTTAACGGTTTTAAATTTAAAATATTTAAATATTTTTTAAAATATTTTCCGCTTAACTATAGGACATAATTTAATTTATTAATATTATTTATAAACCAACCCACTACCCACTCATTACTAATTAAGCCCCTATCCAATTAATAAACCATTTCTAATATCAAAACAAGCCTAATCACTACTAAAGCATGACGAAATTACCGATTCATTAATATGATATTCATAATTATTGAATCCGAATTGAAGTCCCAATTAAATGTAGGTTGAGCCGCTTATTTAGGAGGAAACTTTCAATAGTATTTTTTTTTTCAAACTTGAATTCGAAATTTATGAATAAAGGTAAAGAAGTAGCACCTCTCAAATTAATTCATGCACTTATATATGTAATTTTATAATTTTTATTACTTGTTTTACATATTAAAACTTAAATATATTCTTTTTAAATAAATTTATCTATCAAGTAACATCACATAATTGAGGCGAGTGAATAATAAAGATAAACATAGTCAAACTTTTAAGTTTATCGGTAAATTTATTTAGACACTTGAATTATAATTTTTGTTGAGGACTTGAATGTGTAATAATGTACTTCTATAGACATTTTCACCTTAAACTTTTAGAAACACTCATTTGTAGTAGCTTTCTTGTTGTGGATTAGTAATGGAGGGGGCTTATTAATTCGATGTGGTTTAATTAGTAATGGGTAGATTGGTTAATATATTATATTAATAAGTTAAATTATAAAAAATAGTTGAGCGTCGCATGTTAAAAAAAATTAAATATTTTAAATTTAAAATCGTTATAGAAGTGGTTAATTTTGAACACAAAGGTGGACAAGAAGAGTGTTTTGGAGCCAATAGGTAGATGAGAAGGGTATTTTGGAGCCAATATGTGGATGGAGGGTAATTTTGTACCATTTGTGGTACTTCAAGGGTATTTTAGGCCCTTTTCCGTAAAATATTTAATTACTTTGGTATCTTTCCTTTCCCTCCCTTTTTTGCTTTAGTACTCTTCTTCTTCTTAAATCTACATTTCATTGCTTGAATTGATTTTGGTACAGTAGAAGTCTTCTTCTTCTTATATTTTTTCTTTCTTCTTATAACTGGAAATGTTCTAAAGCAAATGCTAGGAACTCTCTGAAGGCACATGTTCATAAATTGGACTACTCTTCTCCTCTTCATGCACCTTTACTTTCTCTATGTTATTCCTGGTCCTTTGTTTGTTTTTCTTCTAATTTAATTGATATGGTTATCAATATTGTGCTTATGGCTTCTCTGTTGTCTTTGTGCTTTTTGGAATGGTTTATCTTATCCCCTATAGGTTTAGAAGTCTCAACCTTTGAACATATCATGTTGGGTTGTGTAGGAGAAGTAGGAATATCAGCAGCCTTTGTCACATTAACCTTGGAAGGATTAACCTCTGAACTTATCACTATTGCAGTCGAAATTAAGTCGCCTTTGATACTTAAACTTTTGAAGTAGTAGAAATAATGTTATAAATGTTATTTATTAAAGTATCATTAAAATCAGCAACATTAATCCCTTTCGATCCCATTATCTGTTGAAACATTTCAATTCTTCTTAACACTCTCTCTGATTAAAAAAGAATGACCCTGTTTCCTTTTTAGTTTGATCCAAAAAGAATTACCTCTTTCCTTTTCTTGCAACACTTTAACTTTAACTTTTCACATGACATGTTTAAGAGAACAAGATTAAAGGACATTTTGGTACATTTGACATAACTTTAATTTAGAACCACAAGATTAAAAAGTCTTCTTCCTTTTCTTAAACTCCGTTCCAAGTCAAACTAGGTCATGCTTTTTGAAATGGAGAGAGTAGCATTTTCCCTTTTCTTCAACTCTTTTTTCCTCTACACGGCTCTACATTGAAGGATTGGATGCCCCAAAAGCTTACAATACTTTTAGAAGTTTTCTGTTGAAATAAGGAAAGTCCAATCTAAATTTTGAATGGGTAGTTTGGTCTTTTCCTTACCCTTTTTATTTTATTCGTCATTGGCAATTATTTAGGGGTATAAACTGAACTTAGTCAGTTTATGTTGTTAGAAAAAGAGTTATAGTTTTGAGAGAAATGAAAAGTAGAGGAAAAAAGAGGAGAAAGGAGAAGATCATCCAAGATTCGCCAAGATTGTCGTGTTTAGCTTGTGGATTTCGTTGGGGGTTGTCCCTAAAAGGTATGTGAGATCACATAGCGTTGGGTTAGTTCACCAACGCACCAATCATGATTCAATTTTAGAGAAGTTATTATTAGATTTGAAAGTAAATTGTTGAGTTCTTGAAGAAATTCGTTTGAATTCTTGTGGGTTGTGTTGTTGGAGTTTTAATAAGATTGATTTATGTTTTAATTGTTATTATCTAGTATAATCTGATGTATATTGAGGGTATAAATGATTCTAAGAGTTAGAGGAGAGAACCATTGAATTTTAGAGGGTTTAGAGATGAAAATGAGACCCCAGCATGACCTTTGAACATTGAAGGCTTGTGCCCCGCGCCTGTCAGTGCTCCAATGAGTCCAGTTCTCCCCATTCGTTTCCTACCTTCTATGACATGTTCCTTAGGAATGTACCTAGGATTTCAATTCAATTCCAACATTCAAAGGTACATCTAAATACCATAAAATCATGCATAAACATGAGATCATGAACCTTGAATCCATAATACAATTCAAGGATGTTAAGATCAAAGTAATGATAAGTTAAGAGAAACATTTAACTTGATTTTAAGACTTAAGTTTAAGTTAAGCAAAGATGAAAGAGTTGAGTTCATTTCTCAAAAAGCAATATGGAAACTAAGTTTTCCCAAAGAATTTATTATTGTTTCGTATTTCAGTAAAGAAATAGGACTCCAAGAGAGATTTTAAGGTAAGTTTTGAGTAATTATTGTCAAACCATTAATGAAGTTTGTTTTAAAAAACACACAAGCTAAGTATATTTTGTGAGTAGTATTCAGCAGCGATATGAGGATGCGAGTTCATAATAACTCAGGTCTCGATAAATCATGTACTCATCAAGGGTCCTAAAATATTATACCTTATTGATGACTCCTTAAGATGCTTTTGCATAGACTAGTGGATCCCCTAAGTTAAGCGTCCTACAGGACATCAAAGTATAGGAAAATTTTAGCAGCGTGGGCAAGACGATGTATCACCACTTAGGTTAATAGTGGTGGTTGCCGGTTAGCTAATTTCCCATAGAAAATATATTAATTTATTATATGAGTAAAGTCTAGTTTATTATTGTATTGAATTTAACTATCTAAGTGGTTTTTACTTTTTTACAAATTTTTTCATATATTGAATGTGTTTTTCTTTGTAATGAGTTAAATTATTCATGAGTTGAGAAGAGACAAGGTACGTGTTCCTTTAAGAATTTTTTATAGCCTATGTTCTGTTTAGCATTCCAACTCACATACTCGTTAATTAAATGTAATGATGTCAGTTGGCCTGCATCATCTTATAATAGAGATGTACCAAACAAAGATAAACATCCAATGCCTCGTTGATCAGGTTCACCACTCAGAGTCAATTGGTGAGCCTTCTGCATTCTTGAGGACTCTACTTTTTATCATTTGATTTCTAGTTTTATCTTTTTAGGATGACCAGGGGTTCTATACCGACATCCTTCTTTATTTTAAAAAGCTTTATAGGCAAATCGTTATAGTTCTTTAGTCATATTCATTACAGTTGTATTCGTTTAAGACTTGTGTTATAATTTTGTCTAATATATTATGTATTAAGTTATTTCATGAGTTAAATCTCTTTTGTTTAAATCTTCTGCTGAGTATGTAAGTTAAGACAAGTGTTCACTTTATCCAAAATTAGGCTTTGGCATAACAAACTTAGTATCATAGCATATAATTCAAGATTCATAGGGAGTCTATTAGGCATTGTCTGTAGGGTCCTTGCAATTGGTATAAGCGAACCACATGAATAATTAGGAGGCTCCGACACTTAGGAAATATTCTCATTTATTTCATACTCATTTCATGCGTTAAAGTTTTATCTCTAAAACGTTTCTTTCTAATTCATGCTTGTGCATGTTTTTATATAATCATGACTCCACCAAGATCTATCAAAGGTCGTCCTTCTAGATGTAATGTGAAGGAGCAAGGGGTACCCATAGAACCTGAGGTTCAACCCTAAGGAGAGATTACCAATGTTGAGTTACTTGAGGCTATCCACATGGTGAACAAAGTTGTGACTAATCAGGTTGGGCAACAGAGAGGAGCTAGACAACAAGTTACTTATACATTGAGGTTGCGAGATTTCTAGAGAATTAATCCTCCAAACTTCACTGGCTCGAGCACTACTAAGTATCTAGAGAACTTTTTGAAAGATCTGCAGATTTTATTTGATGTTATGCGTGTTGTTGAAATTTAGCATGTTGAAATGGATACAAATCAATTGAAAAGTCTGTCTAGGACTTGGTTTGACTAGTGGAAAGGGGACAGAGTTAAGGATGCACCACATGCGAGTTGGGCTTGTTTTGAGAAAGTTTTTTTGGGGGATTTCTTTCCCCGAGAATTTAAAGAGGTCAAGATACATGAGTTCCTTACACTTAAGTAAGATTATTTAAGTGTTCATAAATATGGGTTGATGTTCACTGAACCCTCGTTATGCTCCGGAGATTGTTGCATACATGAGGAGTATGATAGGTTTGTTTATTGCTAGCTTGTTCCATCCATCGAGCAAAGAAGGTAGGGAATATATGATAATTGGGCACATGGACATATAAAGGTTTATGGTTTATGTGCATAAGGTTGACGAAGAGAAAATGAAGGGGATAGAGAGGAATTTAGCAATATGAAAGCGATGATAAGAACGAGTCTGGGCAGCTGAAAGGTAGTGCGAATCGTCCGCCCTTTCAACAAAACCAAAAGGGGCATGCTCCATCATCTTCTAGTGCACGTGTACCCTGAATATAATGTGAATATAAATGTCGTAATACACAACACTTTATCGCTAATTCGACATTATGTTAAAATATTATGGCTTAAGGATGTAGTTTGGCTATTGCATGTGCTAGTTATGGTAGAACTCACCCAGTGTCGTGATGGCCAGACATGTTGTTTCAAGTGTGGGAAATGGGGTCACTTCATTAAATAGTCACCTACGAACATGTAGGATAATAAAAATCAAGGGAATAGATACCAATCTTAATCAGCTACACCACTAGATAGGGTTGCACGCAGAGGATCTAGTTCCGGTATCCACAAAGGAACAAATTGTCTTTATGCTACAGTCGCCAAAAGAAATAGAACACTTCAGATGTTGTCAGTGCTTTGATAAATGTATCTATTTGATGATTATGGTGATTTAGACCAAGGAGAAAGTTTATCTTTTGTAAATCTTTATGCTGCAAATCTGTTTGATGTTATTCTTTACAAACTCTGTGAACCCTTTTGTCTTTGAAAACCTGTTGGTGAGTCAATTCTAGTTGAGTGAGTATATCGTGATTGTGTCATTTCCATCAATTGAAATTACACCATGAATGATTTAATTGAGTTATACATGATATATTTTGATGTAATTCTCAGAATAGAAAGACTTTAGGGTAGAAAATTAGTTCAATACGTAGTACCAATGGGTCGTTTTATATCATTGCTCAAGTCAAGAAAGTTAGTTTCCAAGGGGTGTGTCTATCACTTATTCCGAGTTAATGATTCTTGAGATACCTCTTATTCAGCAAGTTCCTGTGCTAAAAGAGTTCAAAGAATTATTTCAATTTCATCTGCCCGGAGTCCTCCTTAGTGAGAGATAGACTTTGGCATAAATAATCTTTCAAATACTTATCCTATCTCTATTCCGAAATATTGAATGGGACTAGAAGAGTTGAAAGAGGTTAAAAAGCAGCTAAATATCTTTTAGATAAGGGCTTTATTCGACCAAATATATCACCTTGGGGAGCTCTAGTCTTATTTGCGAGAAAGAATGATGGTTCCGTTATAATGTGTATAGATTATTGTTAGTTGAACAAGGTTACTATCAACAAGTATCCTCTTCCTAGAATTGATGATCTTTTCGATCACCATCAAAGTGCTTCTTGATTTTCTAAGATTCTCATATTGGGCAACCATCATTTTAAACTATGGAGTGTGATATTCCCAAGATAACATTAAGGACCCGTTATGGTCATTATGAGTTTCTGGTCATATTGTTCGGTTTAACTAATGCAACTGTAATGTTTACGGAGCTTATGATTAGAAAATTCAAACCTTATTAAGATATGTTTGTTATCATCCTCATTTATGACATACTAATCTATTAAAGGAATTAAAAAGATTATCAAGCAATCTTAGAATAGTTATTGAGACTAAAAAAGATAAGGACTTTTCAGCTAAGTTCTCAAAGTGCGAGTTTTGACTTGAGTCTATCAAATTCTCGGGTCACATAGTTTCTAGTGATGACATTATAGTTGTTACCCAAAAGATAGAGGTAGTGCAAAGTTTGCCTAGACCTATATATCTAACCGATATTAGGAGTTTCTTGGGCTTTGCTGGATATTATAGGAGGTTATTATTGGGGTTCTCATCTATTTAGTCCTCTTTGATCAAGTTAACACAGAAAGAAGTGAAGTTGCAATTGTCTGAATCTTGTGACTAAAGCTTTTAGGAGTTAAAAAAGAGGTTGACTACAGCCCCAATGTTGACCTTAATAGAAGTTACGCTAGGCTTCATGGTGTATTTTGACGCATCTGGAGTTGGTCTGTGTTGCGAAATGATGCAAAACTTCAAGGTTATGGATTATACCTCCAGATAACTTACGGTTTAATAGACGAATTACCCAACACATGACTTAGAGTTGGAGGCCATAGTATTTTCTTTGATAATATAGTGTCATGATTTATATGGTGTGCATGTAGATCTGTTCACAGATCACAAGAGCCTTTAATATGTCTTTACTTAGAAAGAGTTGAATCTCAACAAAGGATATGGTTAGAAATACTCAAGATTATGACATTAGTATTCTTTACCATCCAGATAAGGAAAATGTTATTTTTAATTCTATGAGTAGGTTGTTTATGGATAGTATCGCCCATGTTGAGTAATAAAAGAGAGAGTTAGGGAAACATCTTAATAGACTAAAGTGCTTGAGAGCCTGACTAATGGATTCCATAAGAGAAGAAGAAGTAGTGATCAATGGGGCTGAATCATTATTAATGTCATAATGAAAAGTAAGTAGGACGAAGATACCATTTTGCTTGAATTGAAGGAAAATGTTCATAAGCTAGAAGTATTAGCTTTTGAACCATGTGGAGATGGTGTATTGAGATATTAAGGTAGGTTGTGTGTACCAATAGTGGATGGACTCCAATAAAGGATCATTGAGAAAACTCATAGCTATAGATATTCATACATAAGATATTTCATTCTTCTGTGTTCCACAAAGATTTATCTTGATTTGAGAGAATTTTATAAGTGGAGTATTATGAAAAAAGGAAGTGAAGAATGTTTAGCCAAGTGTCTGAATTGACAAAAACATAAAGTACAGAATCAAAGGCCCGTTGGTTTGGCTCAAAATATAGCAATTCAATAATGGAAGTGGGAGATGATTAATATAGATTTCATCACAGGTTTACCAAAGTCTCGAAGGCAACATTATTCAATTTTAGTGATTGTGGATGACATGACATAGTCAACTCACATATTTCCAGTAATGACTCCCTATTTGCTCGAAAATTATGCTAAGATACATATTCAAGAGGTTATAAGAATTCATGGGGTTCCAGTCTCCATTATCTCAGATAAAGGTGCATAATTTATTGCACAATTCTAGAAAATTTATGGAAGGGCTTGGGTTCAAAGGTGAACTTAAGTAATCTCTTTCATCCTCACACAGATGGGACATCAGAGCGCACTATTAAAACCATAGAGGATACGTTGAGGGTGAATTCCAATGATTCAAAGGTAATTGGGATGATCACCTAACTCTCATCAAGTTCTCTTACAACAATAGTTACCACTCGAGCATCAAAAGGGCTCCTTATGAAACTCTTGATGAAAAAATATGAAGATATTTTATTGGATTGTTTGAAGTTGGATACTTAGGGTTTAAAGGAATAAATTTGTTGCTAAAGCTACGGAGAAGGTGAAAGTTTTTTAAGAGAGGTTTAAAATAGCGCAGAGTCGTTAGAACTACTAGAGTGATTTTAGGAGAAGAAAGTTATAGTTTAAAGTAAATGATTGGGTGTATTTAAAGGTTTATCTATAAAGGGTGTGACGAGATTTGGGAAGAAGGGGAAACTTCGTCCACGGTATATTGGAATTTATGAAATATCCAAGAGGCTTCACAATGTAGCTTATGAGTTTGAGCTACCATAAGAGTTAGCCATGATTCCTCATGGTTTCACATATCATTGTAGAATAATTGAATAGGTGATCCATCATTTATCATGCCAACAACATATATTGTGGTTAAGGATAGCATATCCTATGAGGAGATTCTTCTTAAGATTCTAGATCTCCATGTTCGCATGTTGAGAACAAAAAAGTAGCATCAGTCTAAATCCTTTGGAGGAATCAATTTATTAAATAAGTTACTTTGAAAGTTTATAAGGTTATGAATAAGATATATCAACATCTCTTTGAATCTAGATAGGTTTCACATCAAGGTACTAATCCTTTTTTCGTGTTTACTTACAAGTTTCCATGTTGTTTTGCATTTGATTGTGGGTGCTTGAATTGAATGTTTCATGTTACACACTTATCCTAGTAAGAGTAATCTCATTTGAGGAAGAATATTCCTAATGGGAGATACTGTATGATCTAGCAAATTAAAATAACTAGGAAGAAGCTAAAAAATTGAAATAGTCATTTTTGGGAAGAATGAAAACTTAGATACTTTTTTATGTTAGGAAAAGTTGTGATTTTGGTCAACATCAAATGGACGTAAATTCTATCTCAATATGATTTAGGTGTACTTCAAGATATGGTTGGAAATCTCATGGGATAATCTTTTAAATGCTGCTGAATTTTTGCGATTCCGTGTTTGTATGAGTGACTTATGCCCTTTGGAAGTTGGCTTGTTGGAATAAGGAAAGTCCAATCCAGATTTTGAAAGGGTAGTTTGTTCTGTTTCTTACCCTTTTCTTTTGATTCGTGATTGTTAATTACTTAAGGGTCTAAAGTGAACTTCGTTTATTCTTGAATAAAAAGAGTTAAGGTTTTGAGAGATGAGAAAAAAGGAGAATGTTCTTGATTAATCAAGATCGTCGCGGTTGACTTGTGGATTGAAAAGGGGGTGTTCCCTACAAGGTATGTGAGATCACATAATGTTGGGTTTGTTCACACGTGCCAATCGTTATTTAATTTCTGCAATATTATTAGATTTGAAATTAAATCCTTGAGTTCTTGATGAAATTCGTCTAAATTCTTGTTGAGTAGTGTCGTTGGAGTTTTCTTTATATTGATTCAAATTTTTAGTTTTGTTTTTCGAGTATAATTTGTTGTGTATTGGGGATATAAATTATTATAAGAGTTTGTGGAAGAACCATTGAAGTTTAGACGGTTTGAATATTAAAAGCAAGCAAGAAAAGTTTTCAAACACCTGGGGATAGGGGAGGGTCATCGCGCCGGCCAGCGCACCCCAAAAGGGGCTCTGAACATTACGCTCTGGAGTATCATGTCAGCCATAGCACCCCACCAAGCCCTCTGAACTTTGAGGGCTGGCGCCCCATGCCTTTCAGAGTTCCAAGGACACCAGCAAGCCCTCTAAACTTTGAGGGATTGTTCCTTAGTGACGTACCTACTTTTTTTTAGTTTAGTTCGACAATCTAAGGTACATGTAAACATCATTTAATCGGCAATAAACATGAGATGATGAACCATGAATCCATTATACAATTCAAGAAAACTTAGCATAAAAATTAAGAGAAGTTAAAAAGTAACTCTAGAAGTTAAGAAGTAAGTTATAAAGTTTTCAGAAGTCTTTAACAAATGTTTTAATTTTTTGAAGACTTAAGTGTAAACATAAGGAAAGTGTAACATCTAATAACTTGGAAGAATTAGAAGGAAGTTTAATATCTGAAAGTAGTTATTTTTCGAAAGTATTTGTGTAAATCTGGAAAATTGTAATCAAGTTAGAGTTGAGTTTTTGGTCAACTTTAATCAGTAAAAGATCATACATAAGGATGAGTTAGGTTTAGTTCTAGATATGGTTGGGGATCTTTTGAAATTATAATTTTAATGTCGTGTGTGCGTGATTCCGAGTTCATATGAGTGAGTTATACTTTTTCAAAGTTGGGCTATTGGATTAAGCAAAAGTCCAATCCTGAATTTTAAGGGGTATTTTAGTCTTTCCATTGCCCTATTATTTTAATCAATTTTCAGGAGTGTAATAAGGATATGATCAGATTATAGTCAGTTTTAGAATTGTTATTTCACGATGCGGATAAGAAGAAAGGTAAGAGAAAAGAATAAGGAGAAACAGTCAAGTTCATCAGGATCAATCAAGAAAGTTAGTGTCTTCGCCAAGTGTTTACTTTTACCATGTATGTAAGGCTCTCATAACGTTGGAATCAATCTCCCACGTGCCAAGCATATGGATTTCAGTTTGGTTCATCTTAAAAGAGTTTGAATATTGACCATCTTGATGTCTATTGTTGAATTCATATAATATTCTTGAATTTGACTAAGTTGGGAAGTTTTAAAGTTTTTTTACGTTGCATTATAGGGTCGTTTCGAGTTAGGTTTTGACTTTTTGTCTTTTCTTTTGTGTAGCTATCTATAATCATCCCTAAAAATCATGAAAATTTTCCAAACACAAATCTTAATTCATTAATCCATAATTCAATTGAAGGTCCGTTAATAGTAGAGTTAATATTAGTTAAGAGTCAATTCAAGATCATTTAAGAGTAAAGTCAAGATCAGTTAAGATTCAATTTAAGATAAGTTCTTAAAGTTTTCAAAATACTTTCACGAACATTTTATGCAAAGATGTTCTTTCTTCAAATAAGTTTATCGGGACTATACATGCTTAAAGAAATTTAAACTATTTTCACATTTAAATAAGAACGGAAACTGGGATTTCCATAGAGTCATCAGGCTCATTTTTAGAAGAGATTAATAACTTTATAAATGAAACAAGAAGGGAAACAGATATTTCCAAGATAACTATTAATCTATGTTTTTGAGAATTAATCTCAAATCACATAAGTATATTTTTAAAACATAAGAGCAATATATTTTGGGACTAATATTGAGTACCATATTCGGGAAGAACCTGAGTTAACATAACTAACCTCTCCATTCAACCATGTAGCCACCGTGTGTAGAAAAGGATCATACTTTTTAGATGAATCTTTTTCAAAATAGACTAGTGGATCAACTTAGTAGTTGAGCTTCTATTCCTTTGGCCGGTTATAGGATGCACTAGGAGCATGAGGTAAATCCATGCATCATCACTATAACTCTAATATGATGGTTGCCAATTATAGAAATTCCCACAAAAGTTATTGTATTTTATATACATCAGTTGATTGTATTTTTACATACAATTCATAGTTATTTTATATCCTTGTTATATAAATAGAGTTGACATTATGTTTTTAAACAACATTTCTTTATATTACACTTGTTTTAAACTTATTTCTATTGAAATGAGCTCACTTAAGAATTCATGATTTGAGAAGAGCCAAGTTAATTGTTCAACAATCAAACTTGCATGCTCGTACATTCAATGTACTAATGATAGTTGCCCTGCATCCTCTTATTATGAAGAAACATGTAACTAGTTTCGACATTCCAACGTATTGTTGATCTACTGAGCAGTTTAAAGTCATTCGTTGAGTCTCCTTGCATTCCAAAGGATCTATGTTAATTGCTTTCTAGTTAGTCTAGTAGGATGTTGTGGGGTTTATCCCAACATCCATCTCAGTTGTTATAGAGGCTTCATAGATAGTCGTATATTATTCCTTTGAGTTTTTCCATTATCATTTCTTATTGTAAAGACTTGGGTCGTTACTTTTGGTCAACTTGAATGTTTAACCTTTTAGCATTCTCAAATATTTTAGCATTTAGTTCAATTTGATCTTTATTAATATGTATATGTTTTCCGCTTAATCAATAAGTCATGCCAAGAGTTTGTTCGAAGATAGCAATGGTCTTCGAGTGCAAGTCTTTCCTAGGGTGTAGGCTCGAGGTCTGGAAAACTTGGTATTAGAGCACAGAGTTCAAGATTCCTAGGGAGTGTATGAATCAATGTATTGACAATCCTACTTGTCGTTGTGAAGTGTGTCACATCTATAATTAGGAATCCCCTTACTTCTTTTATATTTTTTTCATGTGTTAGAGTTTGATCTCTGTAAAGTTTCCCTCTAATTCGAGCTTGCACGTGTTACAGATATCATGCCTGCCTGAAGAGCAATCAGAGGTCATCCAGTTAGGAGGAATTTTGAGGAAAAAGAGTTTCCAAATGCACCTTATGTGAAACTGCATGGAAAAGTTACTAATGTTGAGTTCATAGAGGTTATTACGATAACAAGTCAAGATGTGACTAACTCTTTGAAGATTCACGAGTTCTTAAGGATGAATTCCCAAGCTTCACTAGTTTGAGCACTACTGAAGATCCATATAAATTCACTGAGGAACTGAAAAAATTATTCGAGATGATGCATGTTTCTAATACTTAATGAAGTGAGCTAGCTACAAATCATTTGAAGAATGTTGTTATGACATATTTTGTCCAACGGAAGGGGGGTAGATCTTAGATGTGCCTGCCTTTAACAATGTAGACTAACACATACTAATAATTGAAACCAATCCTCATGTAATATGAACAATGTGAAAGGTCATTATTTCCATATCATGTACCATTATAAGCACATACATATACAAGAACATCATCCTATGACTTTCCTCAAGGCTAACTAGTGCAATGTTTAGATAAAGTCTCATACCCCTCCATAGACTATGCTAAACCTCTTAGGTAATCCTAGATAGAGTTTATTCCTTTTGTTTATTTTACCTTTTGGGAACATCTTGCCTTAGCCTACATAAACCACATGAGGTTATGTGGAATCTGGTCATGGAACATTACACCGAAGGAAGGCATACTACATGCCAAGGTAGTACAAAAACATGAACATAACAACTACGTTGATTCAGAAGCTAGTATTCCTATGAGCGAAGCATAGTTCAAGAACTAGGTGATATAGCAGGGGCTCTCCTTATGCTACATGCATTGGAGCCCCAATATCAAGAGTACATTACTAATCCTACTTTAGCTACGTGGGAAGGGACAATCCTCAATCTAGTTCACTCGATGCTAAGCTAGAATCCATTTTGAAATGTCTTTATTAATCATCATAGCTTAATGTAGGACATAGGTTCTATCCCTTCTATAAACATAATCATCATAGCTCAATAAGAATTACATGAGTGTTCTCCTTCCACTGCAATTTAAATAAGTGATGTTAGAAGATTAACATATTCACGTCATGATAAGGCACATTGGTAAATCATCACCATCCTTATAAAATTTACATCTTAGCCAAAACCTCAGAAACCATAGTCAAGAAATCTCAATTCAACATCATACCAAACAATCAATCTAATATAAGGCATACTTCAATATAACATCATCACTTAACCACAAGTAATCATAATTGAAGTAAAGAATAGGGATCCAAAGACTTACCAAGTCTCCTTCATAATCCATCATCAAGGATTTACCATCAACCCAATAATTTAACCCAGTAGTGGTTTAATATCATCATACAACAATAACAAAAACAATAAAAAGCCTAATTGAATCACTACATCACAATCCATTACTAGGTCATAGCATAAGAAAGAAACTTAGGTCAAAGTCATAATCTAGGTTAACTACTTAAGAAATAATATGATAGGAATACAATTGAACCTAATATATTCATAATTTTTACATTATCATCATCAAGTAGTAATTCAACCAACAACTGAACCAACATTACACAATTTATATCAAGATCATAACCTAGGGTTAAGGAGAATAGGTCATTCTCTACAAACTAGACCAATCCATTAAGAAATAATATAATTAAGTTAAAATACATGTTAATCTATTCATAATATCTATAATAAATCCTAAACAAAGTAATTCATAACATCATTTTCATATTGGATGAAAAACCTCTTGAAAAACCCAACTTTTTGAAATCAATTTGATGGAACCCTTTGAGGAAACATGTCTAAAAGGTGAAAGAGATACCATATCTTACTAATTAGTGAACATTTATGGATAAATTTAACGCTTTTCAGCCATTGAACCCACCCCTAGATTGGTCTTCAATGTGGTTTCTGTGGGAGAGAGAAAGAATAGAAAAGGAAGAGAGTTCTGCATTTGAGAATTGTGAGAGCTTAGGTTAGTCTAATTAGATTAGAGTCTTTATATAGGTTGTTAACTAACATAATTAGACATCACTTAACCCCAACATATTAACTAACCCCTTAATTAAGTAATTGAAATCAACTTAAAACGTGCAGCAACTCAAGTCTCAAAGACGACACCCCGACCAACAGTCTGTCTATGAACAATGGCCAGAGGACACTCCATCCTCTTTGTCCGTCATTTTGGTCAGATACTGGTCCAAAACTAGTCTTGATAAAAATTAATAAGTTTTCATGGATGAGGCAATCGACGATCCATCGATTGACACATGGATCGTTAATTACAAGTTGTGGGTCCCACTGCCTTAGGTAGTACTATGACCTTAAAAGTAAGGGTCCTCCTTAAGGGCCCTTGGTTGTTCCATGGAGAGTTGTGCCCAGATGTTTCAACTATGAATTAACTCCAATACGTGTTAGATACCCTTCCACCAATTTTCATCTTTTTCCAACTCCTTAAATCTAGTCAAATAGGCTAAGGCACGCTAACACCTCAATGAACTAATTTTTGCATGTCTTTGACATTTGGTTTCTAGACTTCCAAAATGACTTATATTCATTAAAAAAGAACTTAAAATAGTTTCTAAACTTTTTGACACTTATGTAAATATCTACAACACGTCTTACATTTTCGAAGTGTTATATTTTTTTCCCGAGAACTGAAAGTGGCCAAGGCACGTGAGATCCTCGCACTTAATCAGGAATTCTAAGTAGTCATGAATAGAGTTGAAGTTTACCCAACTACCCTTTTATGCTTTGAAGATGGTTGAGGGCATAAGGAGTAGAATGATCTTGTTTTTTACTGCGTAGGGCGCTCTATCAAACACATGGTCGGGCATTAATTCTTATTAGCGACATGGACATTTTGAGGATGATGGTCTATGTAGATCAGGTAACGGAGAAGAATCTGAGAGATAGAGATGAGTCCTATAAAATGTGATCAAAGACAGGGAATGAGTCCAACCGGTCCTCTTTCCGACTAAAATTAAAGGGAGATGATCTATCATCTTCCAATGCACCTGAACCTAAGAACAAGGGTGAGTACTATGGTTAGATTCTAGAGCTAAGCATACCTATTTACAGGGTAGTGCGGTGCAAGAGGGTAGTAACCTCCTGGGTATGCCATGTTTGGTAGGAACCACTAAGGTATTTGTCCCGAGACTCCATTGGTTGTTTCAAGTGTGGTCACACCTACAATTTCATGCGAGATTGTCCAAAAAATAAAAAGGGAAATAGTAATGGGGGCAATAGAGCCCAGTCCTCTTTTGGTGCTCCACCAGATAAAGCTTCACCTAGAGGAGTTACTTCTATTTACTAGCGGAGGATAAAACCACCTCTATGTGATCACTAGTCACCAAAATCACGAAGTTTCGCCAGATATTTACACTAGTATTATTTGAGTCTTTGACTTTACTCTTTATGCCTTACGAGATCACAGAGAGAGTTTATCTTTTCGGAATCCATATGTTTCCATGAACTTTGATGTTATTCCTAAGCAACTTAGTGAATTGTTCTGTATTTCTACACCTGTTAGTGAGTCTATTCTAGCAGAGCGAGTCCATTGTGATTGTTCCATTTTTGTCAATCACAAGAGTACTACGGCTAATTCAATTGAGTTAGACATGGTATATTTTGATTTCATTCTTGGTACTAACTGGCTTCATGACTGTTATGCCTCAATTGGTTGTAGAACTCGAGTAGTCAATTTGCTATCTCCAGATGAGAAAATCATAGAATGGAAAAACAGTTCATCAGTAACTATGAGTCACTTCATTTCTTACCTTAAGGAAAGGAAATTAGTTTTGAAGGAGTTTGTCTATCACTTGGTATAAGTTAATGACTTAAGTGTTGAGGTACCTTATATTCAGTAATTTTAGTGGTGAAGGAGTTACCTAAAGTCTTTCAAGATTATCTACCCACATATCCTCCCGACAGAGAGATAGACTTCGGTATGGATCTTCTTCCAAATACTCGTCATATATCTACTACGCCATATACATAGGCACCAGAAGAGTTGAAAGAGTTAAACCAAAAGTTGTAGGATCTATTAGATAAAGGCTTTATTCGACCAAGTAACTCACCTTTTGGCACTTCAGTCTTATTTGTGAGAAAGAAGGATGGTTCCCTTAGGATGTTTATAGACTACCCTCATTTGAACAAGGTTACCATGAGCAACAATTATCCTATTCCTAGAATTGATGATCTTTTCAATCAGCTTCAGGGTGCTTCCTTTTTCTTGAAAATTGACCTCAAATCAGGCTATCATTAGTTAAGACTAAGGGAATGTTATATTCTAAAGACAACTTTAGAAACGATATGGTTATTATAAGTTTTTGTTCATATCCTTTGGTTTGACTTATGAACCAGCAACGTTCATGGAACTTATGAATAGAGTGTTCAAACCTTATCAAGATATGTTTATTATCGTATTTATTGATGACATACTAATCTATTAAAGATATGATGAAGATCATGCTAGTCATCTCAAAATAGTTCTTCAGACTTTAAAAGATATAAATTTGTATGCGAAGTTGTCCAAATGTGACTTTGTATTGAGTATGTGGCGTTCTTGGATCACATAGTTTCTGGAGATGGAATTAGAGTTTATACTCAAATAATAATGTATTGCAGAATTGGCCTAGAACCACCTCTACAATTGATCTTAGGAGTTTTCTTGGGCTTAGCCTGATAATATAGAAGGTTTGTAGAGGGTTTCTCATGCATTTGGTCCTCTTTGATAAAGTTGACATAGAAAACGGTAAAGATTCAATGGTCTGAAGCTTGTGATTAAATTTTTCATGAATTGAAAAAGAGGTTGACTACTTCCCCAATTTAACTTTACCAGAAGGTACTCAAGGTTTTATGGTGTATTATGATGCATCTTGAGTTGTCTTGAGTTCTTTTTTTATTTAAAATATAAAAGTTATAGTTTATGCCTCTAAAGAGTTGAAATTTTATGAGAACAACTACCCAACCCATGACTTAGAATTGGTTGTTGTAGTATTCTCTTTGAAGATATGGCGTCATTTTTTCTATGGTTTTCATGTTAATATATTCACTGATCATAAGAGCCTTTAGTATGTGTTCATTCAGGATGAGTTTACTCTCAGATTAAGGAAATGGTCAAAATTACTGAAGGATTATGACAAGACTACTATTTTCCCACTCATTTAAGGCTAGTGTTGTTGATAATGCCTTCAGCATCTATGAGTAGTACTGCCTATATTGAGGAAGAAAAGAGAGATTTAGCAAAAGGTGTGTGTATGCACACTTACAAGCTCCACTTATGGATTCAACATGACGAGGAATAGTGGTGACGACTGGGGCTGAATTATCGTTAGTGTAAGAAGTTAATGAAATTTAGGACTTAGATCCAATTTTTGCTTGAGTTGAAATCAAATATTCAAAAGCAAAAAGTATTATCTTTTGAACAAGGGGGAGATGGTGTATTTAGATATCAAGGTAGATTATGCTTACCTATGGTGGATGGACTCCAAGAGAGAATCATGAAGGAAGCTCATAAATCCAGATATTCCATTGATACTAGTTCTACAAATATGTATAGCGATTTGTGAAAAGAGTTTTAGTTGATTAGCATGAAGAAGGGCTTCGCAGAATTTGTTGTTAAGTGTCCAAATTGCAAACAAGTGAAAATTGAGAACCACTGGATCAATTGTTTGTCAAAGAATATATAACTTCCAGAATGAAAGTGAGGGATGATAAATATAGACTTCATCATAGGTTTATGAAGGTCTTGCAGACAACATTAATTCATTTGGGTGATTGTCGACCAAATGTCAAAATTAGCCTATTTTCTGTCGGTTAAGATTACCCATTCAACATAAAATTATGCTACATTATATAGTCAAGAGGTGGTAAGACTTCTTGAGTTTCAGTCTCCATTATTTAGGACAAAAGGGCACAATTTACTTCACAATTCTGGTAATCTTTTCAGAAAGGCTTGGGTACAAAGGTGAAGTTATGTACTGTATTTCATCCTCAAAATGATGGGCAAGCAGAGCTCAGTATTCACACATTAGAAAATATGTTTAGGGCTGTGGTTTATATCAAAGGGAATTGGTATAATCACCTACCTCTCTTTTAGTTTGAATAGGAGTAATCACTCAAGAATCAAAATCACTCCTTGTGAAGCTCTTTATGGGAAAAGATGCAGATCTCCGATTGGATGGTTTGGAGTTGGTGAAGTAGGGATGATAGCAGCATAAATAGTTCATGATGTTATAGAGAAGGTAAAAGTGATCCATGAAGGATTGAAAACAACAGAGAGTCGTATAAATTCCTACACTGATGTTAGGAAAAGGGTGTTAGAGTTCGGAGTAGATAATTGAGTATATTTGAATGTTTCATCCATGAAGGGTGTTATGAGGTTCGTTATGAAGGGAAATCTTATCCCTCGGTATATTGGACCTTATCGCATAGCCAAGAGGATTAAAAAAGTAACTTATGAGTTTGAGATACCACAGGAATAAACAGCGGTTCATCCGGTGTTTCACATCTCCATGTTGAAGAAGTGCATGAGCGATAATTCATTTGTCATTTCAAATGAAAATATTGGGATCAGGGATAACTTGAATTATCAAGAGATTCCAGTACAAATTCAGGATCGATAAGTTCGCAAATTGAGAATAAAATAGGTAGAATCAGTCAAGGTCCTTTGGAGGAACCAATTCATTGAAGAGGCTTCTTGGGAAGCTGAAGAGGACATGATGAAGACATAACTACGTCTCTTTGAATACGGAAAAAATACAGACCAAAGTACAAATTTTGCTGTTAGTACTATCTACATAATGAGTGAGCATGTTCTTTTTTTGCAATTGCTTTTGGGATGTTTGAACTTGATGTACAACCCTTAGCTCACTAGGAGTAAATCTCATTCGTGGACGAATGTTCCCAAGGTTGAGACATTGTAAATATCTCGCAACTACAAAAAACTAAAATGAAGTTTAAAATATGAAATAGTTAATTAAGGTATGATTTGTATAAATCTATAATTGCAGTTAAAGTTGAGTTTTGGTCAAATTCAATCAGCCAATGCCTCCAAGTTTGCATGATTCCGAGTTTGTATGAGTGAGTTATGCCTTTTGGAAGTTTGGAGTTGGAGCACTACAATAAAAATGACCTTTAGCTAAAGGAAATCAAGTCGTTAACAGTCAAATTAAAGTCATTAAAAATCTATGACGACCGGACAAAAATTGGTCGTCACCGGTCGTTAAAAGTTCCATCGTTAAAGGTTAACGACCGGATTGCACATCCGGTCGTTAAATATAATTTAGCGATAACAATATATATTGTCTTTAAACTTTCTTACTACGACCAAATTCCCCTTCGCTAATACTCAGTTGGTCGATAAAACCTGAAGAAAAATGAAAAATTCCCGTCGTTATAACTACTTTTAGGGGCCATAGTTCCTTTCCTTTAGAGGCTTAAATTTCCTTTTGCAAATAGTATCATTTCATTGTCTTTTCAACGGCAGTAAAAAATATCATATAAAGTTGTATCGTTAACAAAGAACTTAAACATCACATTAACTTAGCTTTACTTAAAAAAAATATTTTTGACAAAATATCTAAAACCATACATGTTCGACATAGTATCTAAAAATGTTCGACATTTATCAAATCCTAACATTTTTAGAAAATGAAATTGTAGCATCTTCAACTAGCTGCACAATTCTTCAACATCTTATTCTTAAACCTTCAAGTTCTTCATCTGTAAAAGAACAATTCAGGTCAATTAATCAGTAATAAAATGTAAGATAGCAAGAAACTTAGTTTTGGAATAAAAAAATCTAATCGTTGAAGTAGAAAAAGTTGATTTGCTTCACTTGTAAAGCACTCTACGAAGCATGTTTCACTTAAGATAATCTCAGCAGAAGGAAAAAAAAATATTCAGGAGATGCTATATGTCCAAATCATATATAGAAACCTACAGTCACCTACAAAATGCTTTGTTGCTACAAATATCTAGAAGAGACTTAAATACCACTCTCTTCAATTACATAATCCAAGGCTGTCAAAGATTCTAATAGTAAAAATACTAGTGATGTGACAACCATCACTGATGAAATACTGACATTTCTATCTCATTAGTTGAAAATTAATGAGAATTTGTGATGTTGATGTCATAATTGGCAAGATGTCTGAACATAGAGAGTACTTAAGAAGTGCCCAACGATGTTGTTTTATGGTCATGTATAAAGTCCCTTGCTAGTTTGTAAATATTTTAGGATGGAAAATTCTGTTTTGTCATAGGTTTAATGGGATCATATAGAGCTGTAATTTTTCCTGTATCTCTAGGCTAATTTATGACTACTTTTGTTATTAAAAAGTGTTGATAATGATTTTAAACAAAAATAGTTAAGGAATTCTGAAGCCATTATAACCTGTTGGTTTTGACTTGTTATCTCCTCCTTCTAAGTTCTCCTATTAATGGGTGCTAATGATAAAGACCATTTCTCGGGATGTTATAAATTCTACAACCTTGATCACAATTAGAGAGCAAAGAGATGATACATTCAGCAAATAAACTCACAAAGTGTTAACAGAAAATATACCCACACAAAGCTAAAAAAATACACAAAGTTTTCTAGAAGCATACATCCTCATTGATTCCTCAGTTCCTAGAAGGGTTTATTTTCAGAGAACAACAACAAAAACTATGTCGCAATCTCAAATTAGTAAGTGCTGGACATAAAAATAAATTTTTCAACTTCATTGGAACACGTTTCATTTCATTCCACCATTGGAATTACAACCATCATTTCTGCTTTGTTTTAGGGAACCTCTTTCCAAATAACGTTTTTGTTGCAATAAGCGAAAGGAAGCGTAAAAGACATCAACAATGACACAATCATAGATGAGAAGACAACACTAATATTGATCAGTTCCTTAAGTGTGTTGATTTTTCTGAAGACACAAATAGTGAAGTAGCTCTCTCCAGCAACCTAGAGTTACTAAGTACCTCTGCTACAAAATAAGTTATTCAAAATATACTTGTTCTATTTAATTTATCTATATAAAAATAGCTTTAATAGTTTCTACATCCTTAAACACATGAAAGGTGTAGATAAATTAAGGTGTAGACAACAATCCCTTTTCACCTCGGAGGATTGTTGTCTTTCTTATGGGTTGCAGTCATTTTGTTCCTGTTTTATACAGAAAGACTGTGACTTTTGAGCAGTAACCTGGGAGAATGATGTATCTCTATTCTCTGATTATCTAACATACATAACTGATCAGAATGTCTGGAATTGATCCTTCAAAATTATTGGAAAAGAAAGTTATGTGTTAAGTTGGTTCAACATTCTGACAGTTCACGGAACATTATTTTGCAAGTCAAGTGTTTCCAGGTTAGGTAGGAAAAAAAAACTATCAGGAAAAGTTATGTATTTCCAAATATACCAATATAACAAAACTCCAACTCTAGAATACTTCTAGTGAAACTCTAATTGAAATAAGGCTAAGAGCATGTATGTAACGACCTGTTTAGTTATTTTGAGCAGCATATTTTATTTCTGGAAAAACTGTCTGAGTCGACGGATCCCACGACGGACCGTCATGGGCACGACGGACCGTCGAGGGGGTCTCGTTCCAAAACACTTAGAATTCTGAAATTTGGGTACTGAAATCGACTCTCTGAACTTCGTGACGGAATGGCAGGACGGACCGTCGTAGGCACGACGGACCGTCACACATCTTCCACAGAAATAAAGTCTCTGAACTTTGTAACGGACCTGCAGGACGGACCGTCAAAGTCATGACGGACCGTCACAGGCTGCGAAATCCCAGGCTGGGTCGGATTTCTGTTAAATGTTTTAAGGGGCGTTTTGGACTATTCCTACTATAATTATAAATTTAGTGGGTTAATGTTAATAATTTAACTACTTGGGGGTTAAAGGACATAACCTTGAATTAATTAGTGGGTTATTCTATCATCTTTTATACTTTATTATATGCTAATTAGGGTAAAAAAAAAAGGGTTTGAATAAGAAAAATAGAAAGAACAAGAGAGGTAGAAAACGAACAAACAAGGGAGAGAAGAAGAACGCTACTTTGAGGATTAGCTTGCTTGATCACAATTCTTCGGTGGAGGTAGATTATGGTTTATGCTATTCGTAGTAAACTCTTAATAGCGAATGATATGTATTGGGTAGTATTGTAAACCCTTCTATATGCTTAATTGTATGTTTGCATGAATGTGATTATATAATTGTGATAAATAAGCATGATGAGGCTATTGAATCCTAAATCTTGAAAAACCCTAATCTACTTTCTTAATGATGATGCCTTGGTATAAAAGAAGGCTTGATGAACGAAAGTAGTGAGATTAGGGGATCAGGTGTCACGTTCCGACACCAAGATAGTAATAGAGGATCGGGTGCCACGTTCCTGTACCAGGATAGTATATGAGGATCGGAGTGTCACGTTCCGACACCAGGATAGTATATGGATCGGGTGCCACGTTCCGGTACCAGGATAGAATGAGGATAGGAGTGCCACGTTCCGGCACCAGGATAGAATATGGATCGGGTGTCACGTTCCGACACCAGGATAAAATGAGGATCGGAGTGCCACGTTCCGGCACCAGGATAGAATATGGATCGGGTGTCACGTTCCGACACCAGGATAGTATATAAGGATCGGAGTGTCACATTCCGGCACAAGGATAGAATACGGATCGGGTGTCACGTTCCGACACCAGGATAGAATGAGGATCGGAGTGCCACGTTCCGGCACCAGGATAGAATATGGATCGGGTGT
This sequence comes from Solanum chilense, assembly GCA_032847665.1. Classification (NCBI taxonomy): domain Eukaryota; kingdom Viridiplantae; phylum Streptophyta; class Magnoliopsida; order Solanales; family Solanaceae; genus Solanum; species Solanum chilense. The sequence goes on along the minus strand of CM064969.1, from coordinate 48,756,974 downwards.
CACGTTCCGACACCAGGATAGTATATGAGGATCGGAGTGTCACGTTCCGGCACCAGGATAGAATATAAATCGGGTGTCAGGTTCCAACACCAGGATAGAATGAGGATCAGAGTGCCACGTTCCGGCACTAGGATAGAATATGGATCGGGTGTCACGTTCAGACACCAGGATAGTATATGAGGATCGGAGTGTCACGTTCCGACACCAGGATAGAATATGGATCGGGTGTCACGTTCCGACACCAGGATAGAATGAGGATCGGAGTGCCACGTTCCGGCACCAGGATAGAATATGGATCGGGTGTCACGTTCAGACACCAGGATAGTATATGAGGATCGGAGTGTCACGTTCCGACACCAGGATAGTATATGGAGCGGAGCGTCACGTACCGACACGATATAAATAAAGATAATGAATTTTGAAAGATGTTAATATACTCAATCTAATGAACCTAATTCCCAAATGAGTATGGTATTGAGGGTTGAGTCCTCATGGGTGAACTTGGCGGTACTTATTAATGATTATAGTACTTGTTGTTGCTACATGTGGAGTATTGTAGTTGATTTATGATATAATCTGATATATATTGTTTTCTATTTTGAGTTGGCCTATGATACCTACTCAGTACTTGTGTTTGTACTGACCCCTACTTGTATTTGTTTTCTTTGTTAATTGTGGAGTGCAGCAAACGTACCGTCGTCTTCAACTCAACCGTAACTCTAGCCAGTCTTCATCAAGCTAGATTTCAGGGTGAGCTATTTCTTCTAGCTTGGACTGGATCTTCCTCTTCATGTCTTGATGCCTTGCAACTTCCGGCATGGACTAGTTTTTTTATTTATTTTAGCTTCTTAGATACTCTTGTATTTAGTAATTTGAGGATAGATGTTCTTGTGGTGATGACTTCCAGATTTTGGGGATAATGAGTTATAAATTTTAGAAGTGATTTATTAATTATATTAATGAGTTTAAGTCTTCTGCATTGTATTTTGTTCAATATGTTGGGGTTTAGATAGGTTGGTTCGCTCACATAGTAGGATAAGCGTGGGTGCCACTCGCGGCTCGATTTGGGTCGTGACAAACTTTGTATCAGAGCATTAGGTTCGTTGGTCTCATCACACAAGAACGAGTCTAGTAAAGTCTTAAGGAACGGTAGGGGGACGCCTTTACTTTTCTTTGAGAGGCTATAAGACTTTAGGAAAATTCCATTATTTCTTTCTTTCTTTCGTGCTATTACTTGGATCCAATTGGTATCTAGGTGATACAAATTGGTATCTGACCATCTTCACTCTATTTCACGAATGGTTAGAACTAGAGCAACAGCGGCGCCAACACCAACACCGGCAAGACAAGATGCAACTGAGCCAGCCACTGGGGCTGTAGCTCGAGGAGGATTAGTGGCAAGAGACCGTGGTAGAGGTCGCGGGAGGACATCCTCTAGAGGAAGAGGACAATCACCTGGCCCATCTAGTACTAGGGCGGTGACTCCTCCACCGACTGAGGAAGTAGTAAGAGAGGGTGAGGAAGGGGAAAGTGAGCAAGTGCAGAATGAGGAATTACCACCCCAACCTACCCCAGAGATGATTAATCAGGTTCTTGCCTATCTTAGCGGGTTACCTGATCAAGGCCAGACACCTCCAGTGTTTTCTCCACCAGCACCTCAGGTTCTGAAAGTACGACAGGCCGCTGCTGAGGCTCCCCGCATGGATGCCTCATTGGAAATAGGCACGTTTCCTCGTTTGACTACAGGGCCCATAATGACAAGTGATCAGCATGAACTTTTCAGTAAGTTCTTGAAATTGAAACCTCCGTTCTTCAAGGTTGCTGAATCGGAGGATGCTTACAATTTTCTGGTGGATTGTCATGAGTTACTACATAAAATGGGCATAGTGGAATGATTTGGCGTTGAGTTTGTAACCTATCAGTTTCAGGGAAATGCCAAAATGTGGTGGCGGTCACATGTTGAGTGTAAACCCGCATAGGCACCACCTATGACTTGGGCGTCATTCTCTAGCTTATTTATGGAGAAGTATATCCCCCGGACCTTGAGGGATAGGAGGAGAGATGAGTTCTTGAGACTAGAGCAAGGTAAGATGTCGGTTACTGCGTATGAGGCTAAGTTTCGTGCATTATTCAGGTATGCTACCCAGCTTTGTTTCAGTCCACAAGAACGGATTCTCCGTTTTGTGAAGGGGTTGAGGTCAGATTTGCGGATTTCAGCCTTACAGGTAGCAGCTATAGCAAAATCCTTTCAGGAAGTGGTAGACTTCGGTGGATGGAGTGAAGCCAGATGACTTCACCACGACATCAACATCTAAACGGTATATAGGTCTTGTCTGGTGACTTTTGTGGGGAGCAATACTCATGTAGACTTGGTTATCTTAGAAATGGTTGATTTCGATGTAATTCTGGGTATGACTTGGCTTTCTCCGAATTTTGCAATCTTAGATTGTAATGCTAAAACGGTAACGTTGGCCAAGCCTGGGACAGATCCGTTAGTGTGGGAGGGTGACTACACTTCCACTCCAGTTCGTATCATCTCCTTTCTTCATGCTAAGAGAATGGTTAGTAAAGGGTGTTTAGCGTTCTTGGCACACCTCAGGGATGATACTACCCAAGTACCTTCAATTGAGTCGGTTTCGGTAGTCCGTGAGTTTCTGGATGTGTTCCCTGCAGACCTTCCTGGTATGCCACCGGATAGGGATATTGACTTTTGCATTGATCTGGAGACGGATACTCGCCCCATCTCCATACCCCCTTATAGGATGGCCCCAGCGGAGTTAAGGGAGTTAAAGGCCCAACTTCAAGAGTTGTTAAATAAAGGTTTCATTAGACCAAGTGCATCCCCTTGGGGTGCTCCGGTGTTATTTGTGAAGAAGAAGGAGAGGAGTTTTCGGATGTGCATAGACAACCGGAAGTTGAACAAGGTAACTATTAAGAACAAGTATCCCATTCCTCGCATTGATGATTTGTTCGATCAGTTACAAGGTGCTTGCACCTTCTCAAAAATCGATTTGAGATCCGGTTACCATCAATTGAAAATACGGGCAACGGATGTGCCCAAGACTGCTTTTCGGACCAGGTATGGGCATTACGAGTTCTTAGTAATGTCTTTTGGGCTTACGAATGCCCCTGCTGCTTTCTTGAGCTTGATGAATGGGATTTTCAAGCCATATCTGGATCTCTTTTTCATTGTATTCATCGATGATATATTGGTATACTCAAAGAGCAAGAAGGAACATGAGGAGCACTTGAGAATTGTATTGAAAATGTTGAGGGAGAAAAAGCTTTATGCCAAATTCTCCAACTGTGAGTTTTGGCTAGATTCAGTGTCCTTCTTAGGGCACGTGATTTCTAAGTATGGAGTGATGGTGGATCCATCTAAGATTGAAGCAGTGAAGAATTGGGAGAGACTTACTTATGTGTCAGAAGTAAGGAGCTTTGTTGGTTTAGCTAGCTACTACCACCGATTTGTCAAGGGGTTCTCTTCTATTGCTTCCCAATTGACAAGCTTGACTAAGTAGAATGTTCCATTTGTATGGTCGGATGAATGTGAGGAAAGCTTTCAAAAGCTCAATACCTTGTTGACTACTGCACCAATCCTTACCCTGCCAGTGGAAGGTAAGAATTTCATTGTCTATTGTGATGCATCCTATTCGGGTTTGGGTGCAGTGCTAATGCAAGAGAAGAACGTAATTGCTTATGCTTCAAGGCAATTAAAGGTGCGTGAACGTAATTATCCGACCCATGATTTGGAGTTGGCTGCGGTAGTGTTTGCATTAAAGCAATGGAGGCACTATTTATATGGGGTTAAGTGTGAAGTCTATACGGATCATCGCAGCCTACAGTATGTCTTTACTCAGAAAGATTTGAATTTGAGACAGAGGAGATGGATGGAACTACTGAAGGACTACGATATCA
>CM064969.1:48649771-48752956 GCA_032847665.1 Solanum chilense | reverse complement strand
GTTACCTAATTAGCCAGATTTTTATATTTAAAGTTTTTCCTTTTATATATCACTCTTTATTGGCAATTTTTTTTTTCTTCTCTCCTTAAATATTTCTTCCCGTGAAAAATTGGATATTCTTGAAGTGAATTTATTTCCCATAGGGAAAAGGGTCTGATATACTCCTTAACATTGTTATTTAGAATTGATATACCTCTCGTTATGAAAGTAACTCATATATACCCCTAATGATATACAAATAACTCACATATACCCTTTTCCTCTAATGGAAGTGACAAAAATAATTTAATTCAATTTTTAATTATCTTTTTGTAAAAACTATAATCCATATATGGTATATTTGATCTTCCTCACATTCTTTTTTACTTTTATTTTGTAATGAATAATTTAAATTTATTAATTTAATGAGACGATTTATTTATGTTTCAGTAATTTTCTTATAAATTTAATATAGATACCCCCATATTTTTTACAAACACAAAAACTAAATTACAGTTGCAAAAAAAATAAGAATTTTTTTACTTTGCACTAAAGAATGAAATAAGAAAACTAAAAAAAATAAAATAATGATAATCAAAGAAGTCAAAAAATAATTTGTGTTTGAAAAATATTAAATACATATATATATATATATATATATATATATATATATATATATATATATATATATATATATATATATATATATATATATATATATATATATATATATATATATATATATATATATATATATAAATAAATATATATATATATATATATATATATATATATATATATATACATATATATATATATATATATATGTATATATATGTATGTATGTATGTATACGTATTTATATATTATATTATCCCACATGATTATTTTAAAAAAGATGAACTCAAAAATAAATTTAAAACTATTTTTTTCACTTCTATTAGATGAAGGGTATATGTGTCAACCCCCGATCCTACCCTCTGGGTGTGGACGGTACTCGAAGAACATTGGTGGCCTAGAGTAGACCCTTGGTATGACTTACTTAACTCAGCGGAAAATACTATGCATAACTATAACGATCAAAACTCAACTGAACTGATAAAGCATAGTAAATGAGAATGTTGTAAATATCAAAACATTCAACTGGCCAAAAGTGGCAACCCAAGCCTTGACAAATAAAAGGAAATGAAAAGACTAAAGGACTAACATCTAACTTTCTATCTATGAAACTTCTAAAATTGGGGTGGAAGTTGGGACAGACAACATCTTAATAAAGAAAAATACTGAAAGCAATAAAAAGGAGTCCTCCAGAATGCAAGGAGGTTCACCAACTAACTTTCGTGTTCTCAACTGGATCAATGGTGCTCAAGATGTCAATCCTCGTTACCTGCGTCTGCATCATAATATGATGCAGGTCAACTGACATCAGTACATGGTATGTACTAGTATGGGAGTTGGAATGCTAAACAACATAGGCTAGAAAGAGTCTGAAGGAAACTTACCCGGTTCAACTAGAGTTATATAACTGATTCATTTCAATATAAAACAATTTAAAAACAATTTCAATATAAAGAAGGTTTTTTAGAAAAACATTTTATAAACTCTATGTATGCATAGATATAATTAACTAGAAGATGTATATAATAATACAAATAAAATGTTTATCTGAAAATACAATAACTTCTGTGGGATTTTCTCTAACCGATAACCATCACATAAGAGCTATAGTGCTGATACAATGACTGACCTCACGCTGCCACTGCATCCTAAACCTAGTCGAAAGTATAAGACCTGAACTGCCTAATGGATTAACTAGTCTACTTTGAAAAGGGTTCATCCAAAAAAGTATGACAATTTTCTATCCATAGTGGCTACATGATTTTATGAAGATGTGGGTTATTTGAACTCATGCTCGTCCTCGATTCAGTGCTCAATACTACTTCCAAAATATACTGGCTCTTATATTATTAAAACATATTGCTTCTGTGATTTGAGTTTAGTGCTAAAAAAACATAACTTGAAGTCTATCTTGCTTCATTTAGAAAGTTATACTCTTTTATGAAAAATAGCCCGGTCTTTGGGAATCTCCGTTTCCATTCTTTTTAAATGTGAAAATATTTTAATACTGCTTTGGGAGTACTTACTCCCTATATACTGTTTTGAAGAAAAAACTTCACTTTACTATGAACTGAACACAAACTTAAGTCTTAAAAAGACATTAAAACATTTTTGAAAGACCTATGAAACTTGAAATGAACTTCTTTTTATTATCTTTACTATTTACTCAACTTGATCTTTAAGTCTTATAACAAAATTTTAAAAGCATTTGTAAAATACTTCTTGAAAGGACTCTAAGAACTTTCTAAAGTTGGCCCTAAACTTTGTTGAATTTGAAGTTATGGATTCAAGGTTGTGATTCATGTTTCCGGATGATTTTTATATGATTGAAGGTCATTTAGAGTTGTTAGAATCATTAGGAAGTGTTAAAACACTTTAGAAAAGCTTTATCAGACTGAACAAAAACTAGGCGAAAACACCAATTCAGGCGCGTCCGTGCTGCGCCGCGCTAGGCGTAAAGTTTAGAGTCCACATTCTGGTGCATTGCAGGCGTGTTGCCCTAGGCCCTCTGGCGCAGATGGGGCGCGCCGCGTCTAACCCTGTCCAGGTGACGCCTGACGAATTTCTCAAGTCGTTTCTTGACTTGAAATCGTTCTAATTCTATTTTTCTCAAATTCACTTATATTTGATGTATCCATATCATATATACAAGGATATAACCTATGGATGTCAAAAATAAACCCAAACATAGGTAACCCGCACAACCTCCCATAATTTTAAGGGTTGGGCTCAAGATAATTTGAATTGGTTCAATCTCAATCCATTCAAGCCTAACTCATATTAAGAGAATTCTTAATTGAGCCCAATTCAATCTCCAATTTCAACCTGCTTTAAAAAAATTTACTTAGTTATGACCCTATATTAAATTAGATGAATTATCCTCTATTCAACATCTTTTACGATTTATCTATTAATTTGTCACTTTATTTTCAAAAAAAAAAACCTTGATCCGAAATTCACATTGTGATAATAAAAGTTAAATATCACTTTGTTAAGGCTATTGAGATTAATCGGATCAAATTGGGTGGGTTAAGACCCAACCCATTTTTAGCCCATTTGAACCCAACCCATTTGAGCCAAAATTAAACTTGGGTGGGCCAAGAACCAAACTGATTTCTATTCAACCCATTTAATATCTTCAATTTCAACATAACCCAAACTGGTTTCTATTCAACCCATTTAATATCTTCAATTTCAACATAACCCACTCATTTGACACCCTTAAAATAACCCAATGATTTCAAGAACAAGACCTTAATCATCAATGAACTCATAAATCTCAACTCATGTCCAAGAACGAAAGCAATTCAAGAACCATATATAATATTAAAAAAATCCAATCTTATAAAGATGAAACCACACTAAACAAAACATGCCTTGCACGTGGGTGAAGAAACCCAATGTTGAGATAGATTAACATACCTTTTTAGGGATCACCCCCGACGAAATCCACAAGTTAACTTCAAAGATCTTGGCGAATCTTGAACACCTTTCTCCTTTCTCCTCTTTTCTTAAAACCCTAACTTTTTTGGTAAAAGTGTAAAATGATCTAGTTCAACTTATATGCCTAACTAAATTACCAAAAATAAAAATCCGAATACAGACAATTTCCTTAATCCGACGGCCCAACTTCCAGAAGGCATAACTCTCTCATATGAAGAGGAAACCGCGCAAACTTGGCGCTGTTGGATAGATTGTTCCAATGAATTTCCAACCGTATCTGCAACTACGACTAACTCATATTAGCTAGCGTTTGGCCATAGATTTCCAAATATTCTTGGAAAATATTATTTGAGCGAAAATTAGGGTGAAATTTCAGCATGTGTTTGGCCATAGAATTTGGGAAATATATTTCACCTTTTTAGAAAAATATGATTTATAAACCGAAGTTTTAAAAACTATCAAAACTAACTAAAAGTTTGTATTACAAGTCAATTGGATGTTCCTTACAACAATAACAAATAGTGTCTATGACACTAAAGCAATGTGGTAATTTGGAGTGAGTGCAACAAGAACTATTTCATACATCGTGAAGTAGACAAAGCACATGACTTTGTTACCTAGAGCCAATTTTTAATAATTTTCATCAACAATCATATCATTATTTAATATTCACTAAATATTTCATTACTATTTTGGTGTTCACGTAAAAAATTATGTAATACAATGCAAGCAACTACTAGAGAGGGTATTTTTGTAAAGGATAAAAGATTGGGGTAAAATTTTAATTTTTAAAATATCCAAAATAATGAGATTTGGCCCAAATACTACAAAAAGGTAGTATTTTGAAATTTGGGATATTTGCCAAAAATATTTGCCAAATAATGGCAAATTGTATGGACAAACATTATTTGCCAAATTTTTCCCAAATATTATTTGGAAAATTTATGGATAAACGGGCCCTAAAATCTAGGAGTTATGGACATTTGAAGTTGTCCAAAAATTCACTTTTAACTTAAATTTTCCAGATATCCTTATACTTTCCAAAAAAAAGTATTTCCAGATTTTAAACTCCTTTCTAGTTGCGAGATGTTACAATATGTGAGATCCTCGTGTAACGCGATAGGGATAGATGTAAGTCATTTATATAATGGTAAGGGTATATATGATCTACTTTCATAATAAGGGTATACCAGCTCTACCTGATAAAGTTGAGGGATATATCAAAGCCTTTTCCCCTTCCCAAAAAGCTTAAGATATCCAAATAGATTTATGCCATATGCCATATAGTTACTTAAGATGATTTGTGTTTGATTAGTTTTACAGCTTCATGATTTTTATCCTAGTTTTCGAACACATGCACACTATTTCATGCTATTTAATGTAATGATACTTAAAATATTATAATAAAAATGTGTTGAGTTACATCAAATTTGAAGAGAATAAAAACAAAATCCTATCCATGTTGAATAATGAGCCTATTCGAGCGATATTATTGCCACTACAAGGCACACATCATCACCTTTTGGCCACGTCATGGAGAAATTACCAAACAAAATAGTTATTATCAAACGGGAGCGAAAAACTAAAGCCATGTAGAATATATAAATATCTTTTGATTTTGCGTTTTAAACATGTTATGTGCATGAAACATTCTTATTATTCGTTCAGAATATGTTTATGAAGTGTTTTCTCTTGTTCTCTCAATTGAGATGTGGTTTCGATATCATGGATATTGATTTTTTTTAATGACATTTAGAGAGTTAACACAAACAATAGATGGGAGGGAACTAGATTTGTTTCCTTCAATGATGCAGATGGTTTAACTTATGGTGAATGATGAGTCCATGACGTGGACTCATTTAGGCTATATTTTGATAGGTTTAGTGTGCTCAAATGCATATTTTGTCTCAATAGCTGATGAAAAACCTCAAGTTTCAGGTCTTGGATACAAAGTATGGAAAGAAAAAAAAGAACAAGGTAGCTAAAAATAACGAAGATCGAAGGCATGAAGATCACCTTATCCATCTGGCGAGTCACGAATGGCATTAATCTCACCTAATGTTCTAGTGTGTTGATCCCTGATGGAAAGGACCAAGTCAGCAGTGAAAAGGAGCAGTCAGCGTGTTGTCGAATAGTTCTGCAAAATAGTACGATATTAACCAAAGTCAGAGGACACAAATATGCTGAAGGCAAAAATAAAATGTCGATGTAACAAACCAAAGGGCGGATCGCCGAGTTGACCGGCGATCCCAACTAATTGCACCGAGTGATCCTTCACAACACAAATTTTCAAAAACTATAAATACCTGTTGATATTTGTAGCTTAGTATCAATTATAAAACTTTAGAATTTAGATTTCAGACTTTTTTTATATTTTGAGTTCTTCGAGTTTTTGGGAGACATTGTTCTTTAGCCTTAAAGATTTGAAGGTTCCAACCTTCAAGAAATTTGAATTGGGTCTTGAAGAATCTTCATCCTTAATATGTTTAAAGATACTTTCTATCATACCCAATTGATGGAAACACTTTTTGGTATCAATTTCTATCTCTTTACCATGCTTAGCTAAAATCTCAATTCTTGGGGTGTGATTATGTGAATATGGGTTGAATTTACTGTTGCATTTTCCTAATTATTAGTTAATTTTCTAGTTAAATGTGATTTTGTTCAGTAGGTATGTATGAACTTAATGGAATTGTAGTTGCAAATATGATTTCTTCTTCGTGTCTTTGTCCTGCTTGAGAGAGAGGTCTTAAGACCAAAACTACTGAAACAATAGCCGATGGTTATTAGGTTGTCGTAGGTTCAGCTCAAGAGAATGAGTCCTAAAGTGTGTCACACACTTTTAGCTCGAGAGAGTGAATGGGATAAGGCAAAGGCTGGGCATAATTGTGGCATATTGGTGTTCGATAGAAACCAATTTGATTCGACTAAGTTGCTCGAGAGAGAATTTACCCCACTTAAGTCTAGCTTAGTTACAAATTTACAACAATTTACAATCAATAGCATGTACTCGATAGTTTATTTAAGCCCATATTCCTATCACATCCCAAGAATCCTGTATTCATATTCGTTTCTCTATCACTTTGCTGTTTTTAGTTGCTAATTTGACTACAAACTCCCCTTCGTTAATGGAAACTCGTGTCACCCCATTGATTTGTTATGTTTTTAATCTTTAATGTCTTCTAGTTATGACTAGCCCAAACTAAGTTGCTCTTGGCTGATTAATTCTCAAAACCGCTCCCTTGGGACTCGACCCCAACCTTTGGTTGGGTTATTGTATTGACTAGCGATTGTTGACACTTAGAATTGGATGAAGTGTCTTGGATGCGTTAAACACTGAACTATCCAAACTTAGAAGAGAGCATAAATGATTCAAAAAGAGTGTAACACCCCAAAAATTTCTAAGGTAAGGCCCGAACCGCTCGTTATTTGCGTATAAGGTCGCATCGGGTGATTCTTAAATTTTTTTAGGTCTTAAAGGTCTATTATAATTTAGAATAATTGTTTTAGTTTTATATTAGTAGTGGTTCTCCCACTAGCATGTAAATGTGAGTACCGATCACGATGATTTTTTGGTACATGACGTTTTTAGATGTAAATCTTTGCTTAAAATTTCTTTGTTGATGATTTCTTCAAAAATATCTTTTTTATTATTATTAGTTTTAGGTAACATTTTTATCAATTCAACATTAGAAAACACTATTTTACTGAGGCCATTATTATATGAATTGTTAATATAATTCGTAGTAATAAGTTTACAAACTTCAAATAAAAACAAGAGTTAAAATCATAGAATTTTATTCATGAAGTTGATAACTTGGTTTATCCTACTTTAGTATGTTTTTTGTATTTCTTGAAAATTCAAGAAGAAATAAAAAAAGAATTTACTTTGTTCAACACTTTTCGAATATTGATTCATAATTTTGACATACTATTATTTTATCTTATCAAAGATTTGAAAAAAAAAAGAGTTCAAACAGATAAATAATATGAGTGTTTGCGAAAAATAATTGATTTTTTCTTTTTGAATGGGATTAAGGAGTACAAAAGAATATAATTTTATGCAAAAACAATTAGCAAAAAAATTATTCTTGGTAGAAATTTGAGGCCCCCAAGTTATATGCCTCAAATTTTGTATGCAAGCCAACCTTGGAGAAGCTCAACAAGCCAAGCAAGAATTCATCCTCTGTCTCGAGAAACTTCTTTTTATAGAATTTCAACAATTGCTTCCACTTCTCAAGGCCTACCGAAACACTGTTGATGCTCCTCATACACTTATCAATAGAACATATGTTTATATATGTGTGGAAATATTTTATGGTTTTGAAAAATATTAATTTGATCTTGTAATTTTTTTCATAGGAGTAAACTCTTTTCTTATATATAAGTTGCTTTGTCTTCTACCAGAAATTTGTGACATATGTTATAACACTCCGAAAGTCCTAGACCTATTTTAGAGACTCACATGAGTGTCTAAGTTTTGTAAAACTGTTTTAAGTTAAAAAATAATGTTCATAAGTCATGTAGGAATTTTTAGAGTCAAGACGTCAAGAAACGTGCATGACGTCTGGAGACAAGTGAAAGAGGTGCTAATGTGCCTTAGCATATTTCACGAGGTTTTAGGTGTCAGAATTTAATGAAATTTGATGTGATGGTGTTAAACATGTATTAGAGTAGGTTTAGGGTCGAAAAATCCGGGTACGACTCCCCAAGGACCACCCTAAGGGTACTTGAGGAGGACCCTCCCTAGTTGGTCAAAAAGTTATCGAAGACAGTATCTACCTACGCTTGCCATCAATGGGGCATAGGCTGAACGACGGGGAGTAGATGCCTCCATGGATGTACACTTAGTCATTTTCATTAAGTGGACAAAAAAATGGTCTCTGAAAAAGACTACGGATGTAAAGTACGGGGGCAAGGGTGGTCGTCAACTGACCTACGGCTCGTAGGTCCGGGTTACAAAGGTCAGGCCTGCACTTTCACTGTCCAAATTTTAAGTGAGTTAACTAATTACTTAAATAGTTAGGGGTTTAATTAGTGGTTAAGGGTTGGTTAAATAAGATATTTAAGTGACTATATAACCTACCCTAAGCCTATACCCAACTAATTAACCCAGAATTCCCAAACCCAAATTACTCTACCTTCTCTCTACTTTCTCTCTTCCAAAGAAGACTCCATTGAAGGGGAATTTCTAAGGTTTCTAGGTCTTCAAGAACATCACTTTTCTACATCAATCTTCAAGGATTAACAAGGTATGGGAACCTTTAACCTTTAGTATTCCTTTCCACAAAGGGTTCTTCCAAAATTGATTTCGAAAAGATGAATTCTATATGGGTTTCCTTCTAATCCGAAATTGATCTTTCAAATTGTATTGTTATTGATTTGTAATGATTATTATGATGTATTGTTTTTCAATTATGGTAGTTTTTGAGGTTAAACCTAGTATGTGGAATAGATTATGAATTGACCCAAATTTCATAACCCTAGGTTATGAACTCATGTTAAATTGATTAGTATTGATACAATTGACTTAGTTCTTGTGTTAATTACTATTGAATGATTTTATTAAACCTATTGATGGTTGAAATTGTATTGTTTGAAGGTAAGACTAATTATGATGACTTTTGAAGGAGAATTGGTAAGGCTTTGTGATTTTAAACCTTTACTTCAATTTTGATGGCTTATGCATGGTGATGAAGTTCAATTAAAGCATGTCTTGTGATCGTATTAAGTAGTTGTTGGTATGATGATGCAATTGAAATGTCTTGATTATGTGAAGGTGTGAGATTATGTTTAAGATGTAGTGATATAAGGTTGTTATGAATTGCCTATGTGCCTTATTATGACATGATGATGATAATGTGTTCATCTCACATATGAGGGTTGTATAGAAAGGATATTCTCATGTAATTCCTAATGAGATAATGACTATGAATATACAAGAGGTTATTCTCCTATGGCCTAAAGTATGTTATTATTGTTAAAAGATAACTTAAAGACATTTCAAAAAGGGACTCTAGCTTAGCACCGAGTGAAATAGTAGTGAGGAGTGTCCCTTCCCAAGTAGGGAAGGTAGGTTCATTATTGTACTCATGAGATTGGAGACCATAATGCAATGTGCATAAAGAGGGTCCCAAGCATATCTCCTACTTCTTGTACTATGTTGCCCACATAGGAGTACTAGCTAGTGGATCCACCTAGAATGTTATGTTCATGTTTTGGTACTACCTTGGAAAGTAGTCCACGTTCTTTCGGTGTAGTGTTTCATGACACAGGATTCCACATTTAGATCTTGTGGTGTATGTCAATTAATACAAGCATTACCAAAAGTAAAATAAAGTAATAAAGTGAACACTAATTAGGGTGACTTAAGGGGTTTGATTTAGTCTATGTAAGGGTATGGGACTCTACCTATACATTGCACTAGTTGGCCTTAAAGAAAGTCTAGAAGGTTGTTCTTATGTTTTATAAAGTAAATGTTATGCATATTTTAACTTTACATGTTGATGATCATATATGATGTTAGTTTCATGTATGAACATGTTATTGGTCTATATTGCTATATATGATGATGATTACTCTAATGTTATGTAATGTGACTGTAGACATTGTTTGTGGTCCTTTGTTGAGTTTACTTGGTTGAGTAAGGTTATGGGGCTTTACTTGGTCATTGCACTTGTGGACTTGATGGTGCATTATGAGTAAGGGTCTTGTATATGTTGAAATGTTATGAGTATTCAAAGATCTTATTACACATGTTAACTTGGTTATACTTGATTATGTTGGTCTTGTGTTGTGTATGATCTTTTCTTAAGGAATATGTGATTATTGACTTATATGGATTCTTAATTGTGCATAAGGTTTTCAAAGTGACTTGGCACGGTTTTGAATAAATGTCCCCTTTAGCATGATTTCAAATGTTTTATGTGTATGTTTTCATACTTAGTACAAGTAGTGTATTAACCCATATTTCTATGTTTCTACAATTATGTAGGTTCCGGCCATTGAGCTTCTAGAGGGCCATTGGAAGATAACTTGGATTCTCATTCTCCAAGTTTGGTAGGTCCTCAGCTTCCTAGGATGATGCCACTATCTAGGTATTGTATATTGTTTTAGTCTTAAAGACAATTTAGTTCTTTCTTTTCATTTGAAGACTATTATTGTATATGCTTGTATATGGCTTTTGTTGTAATGAAGTATGGGCTATGCCCGAATGTTGTACTCGTTTTAGATGGTTTACATGTGAAAAATTTCCTATTAGAATATATTTATATATTATGTACATGAAATAAAAGTAGAAGCTTATGTAATGCTTCCTATGTGAGGAGTCTATGTAAACTCCCTATGTATATATAAAGTGTAAGCAAGAGGTCTATGTAAACCTCACATGATAAAAGTATATGAAAAGTTTTAAATTTTCTACAATTTAACCTATTATATGCAATGAAGAATGCCAAAAGGTTAGTCTTAGTCCTCTTCGAGGACGACAACACCTGTTACGTTTAGGGGGTGCTCCCCGGATGTGAGATATGTTGTCGCATTAAATGGTCTCAAACCATATTTATAATTTTTTGTTCTCATTTATAATATGGTTGAATAGGAACATACTCAAATTTCTTCAAGTGGAATGTTATTGATAGATAAGCATAATGAAATAGTAGAAGGATGCGACACAAAAGGATCAAAATAGAAAATGATTCAGATTTAGAGTCTGAAGTCATAAGAAATGACTCAAGGATATTGCAAATCTGAACATAGAAAAAAGAGCATGTAAAAGAGAAGAAAAAAAAATTGTTTGAAGAGTTCAAAAATATCAAAATGGACTTGTCTGACCAATTACCTGATTTTCTCGAACAATTTTGAATTAAAATTAATTAAATTTATAATTTTTACATCCATGTTAAGGACTACGTTGGAATAGATATTATGTATAATTCCTTACCAGATTATTGGTAGAAGGAACAAGCAGACATCTATCATGATTTTTCTCCTAACAAACCATTATGGAGGGTCACAATAAATATTAAAGCTACATGACTAGCATGATCACATAGAATCATAGTCTCATATACCCGTATTAATTTTGATTTTTTATATTATGTAATGAATACCTTTGATTATATTTTAATATGAATATATTTGTTTTATCCTATTTTGGTTAGGTATATTGTTATTATTTTATGCACTATCATATGTTGTTGATTGTTAGATATGTAAATCCATCTAATAATGGACTTAAATACATTAGGATACACAATAAGAAATTAATGTCAAATTTTGATTAAATATTTAGTTTGTAGATGATGATCGAATACTTACGTGTTTTTTAAATTTTACATTAGATATGAAATCTTTATGAGAATTAATTTGCTTGAATATGTATGTCACATGAAATTGATTTATATTCTTGTCTGATTATATCTCAAAATAGACATGACATCAAAAAGTATCATTGCTGACTCAAATAAAGATGAAGAACTTAACAGTGACAATTACGACATCTGAAGCCGTAAAATATGGTATGTACTAGAAGATAAAATTGCTTTAGAAGGTATAAATCATATTTTGAACCAACCAGAAAAAGGTAATTCTGCACAACTAAAAGAGATTCATTGAATATGTTAATGATATTTATATACATTTTAATTTGCATATAAAATGATATATGTATTCCTCATTTTTAGAAATAATATACAATTGTGTATTTGTATAAATGCATTTGTATATACACTAAAATATATATATATACATACATACATATATATATATATATATATATATATATATATATATGTATGTATGTATGTATTATATATATATATATATATATATATAATATATACATACATATATATATATATATATATATATATATATATATATATATATATATATATATATATATATATATATATATATATATATATATACATACATACATACATACATACATACATATATATATATATATATATATATATTTATATAAATTATTTGTATATTTCAAATTTCATGATTTGAATTTAATTTTTTTATTTCAAATGAATAATTACGAAAGGAAGAACAAAATTGAATTATTAGTTTTAGATCAAAAAAATTTGTTCTATCATGGAAGAAGAAACTAAATCAATTTTTTATTGTTAAAACACAGTAAAAATAAAAATTGATCATTTTGAGAGAGAAATTTGTAGCTTGAAAAGTCTTTTTTGGTAAGAAATGGTAACGAAATACACTTAATGTGAATTGTAGGTTATGATCCCTTTTTAAACTAATTTTGTTGCATTAATAATATATAGTTGTATTTCGTTATCGTATTTACCGTCTACGTAGTTATTACTTAAAAAGTAAAAATTTTATAAATACTTAAAAGGAAATTAAGATATACAAATATAATTCTCCCGAACAAATCAAATTATAGCTATAGAGCATAGTTGGATTAAATATTAACCATGAAGCATTATCAAATAAGATTCTCCGACACAAATTAAATTATGTATATATAGATTGTAACGACCTGTTTAGTCGTTTTGAGCAGCAGATTTTATTTCTGGAAAAACTGGCTGAGACGACGGTCACCACGACGGACCGTCATGGGCACGACGGACCGTCGAGGGTGTCTCGTCCCAGAACACTTAGAATTCTGAAATTTGTGTTCTAAAATCGACTCTCTGTAATCTGTGACGGACCTGCAGGACGGACCGTCACAGCTACGACGAACCGTTGTGAGATTCCGTTGCAAAACACTTCAACTCTTGAGAATTCGGTACGGGGAACGAGTTTCTGAACGTCATGACGGAAGAGCAGGACGGACCGTCACAGGTGTGACGGACCGTCACAGACTACTTAGTGAAAAAGGAAATTCTAAGATGCTGCGACGACCTGCGTGAAGGACCGTCGTAGGCACGACGGGCCGTCACAGGTTGCGTAATCCCAGTTGGAGTCGGATTTCTGGTTAAGTTTTAAGGGACGATTTGGACTATTCTTTCCTTAATTATAAAGTTAGAGGGTTAATATTAATAAGTCTAATTACTTGGGGGTTAAAAGAGGTAACCTTAAGTTAATTAGTGGGGTATTATTGCCATCTTTTATTCTTAATTATATACTAATTAGGGTAAAAGGAAGAGGGTTTGGAATAAGAAAAAGAGAAAGAACAGAATAGAGGGAGAGAGAGCAGTCTATCAAAGAGGAGAAAGCAAAGCTTGGGAAATTTCTTGTGGATCACCAATCTTCGCTGGAGGTAGGTTATGGTTTTCATGCTATTAGTAGTAGACTCTTAATAGTGAATGATATGTATTGATTGTATTGTAAACCCTGCTATATGCTTAATTGTATGCTTGCATGAATATGATTATGTAATTTTGATAAAGCAAGCATGATGAAAACTATTGAATCCCAAATCTTGAAAGAAACTTTAATATACTTCATTAATGATGATGCCTTGGTATAGAGAAGGCTTGATGAACGGATAGAATGAAATTAGTGGATCGGAGTGTCACGTTCCGACACATAGAATTAGTGGATCGGAGTGTCACGTTCCGACACATAGAATTAGTGGATCGGAGTGTCACGTTCCGACACATAGAATTAGTGGATCGGAGTGTAACGTTCCGACACATAGTATTAGTGGGACGGGTGTCACGAACCGACGCGTAGAATTAGGGGATCGGAGTGTCACGTACCGACACATATAGAGGATCGGAGTGTCACGTTCCGACACATATAGGGGATCGGAGTGTCACGTACCGACACATATAGGGGATCGGAGTGTCACGTTCCGACACATATAGGGGATCGGAGTGTCACGTACCGACACATGATAGTAGGGGATCGGAGTGTCACGTACCGACACATGATAGTAGGGGATCGGAGTGTCACGTACCGACACAAGAGGAAGAAAGATAATGAATCTTGAAAGATGATAAATATACTCAATCTAATGAACTTAATTCCCAAATGGGTATGGTATTGAGGCTTGAGCCCTCATGAATGAACTTGATGGTACTTGTTGATGATTATAGTACTTGTTGTTGCTACATGTTGAGTTTATAGTTGATTTATAATATTACTTGATATATAATATCTTCTATTTTGAGTTGGCCGATGATACTTACTCAGTACCCGTGGTTTGTACTGACCCGTACTTTTATGTCTTCTTCTTTGTTATTTGTGGAGTGCAGCAAACGTTCCGTCATCTTCAACTCAGCAGTAATTCTAGCCAGTCTTCACTACATCGGAAATTCAGGGTGAGCTAATGCGTCTTGCTTGGACTGGGTCTTCTTCTTCAAGTCTTGATGCCTTGAACTTCCGGCATGGACCAACTTCTATTTGTTTTGCTTTCTTAGATACTCTTAGTTTAGTAATTTGATCGTAGATGTTCTTGTGATGATGACTTCTAGATTTTGGGGAAATAATAGATGTTGAATTTTAGTAGTTATTGAATTGATTTTTATTAATGAGTTAAGTCTTCCGCACTATTTTCTGTTGTTATACATTGAGATGTTAAGGTTAGATTGGTTGGTTCGCTCACATAGGAGGGTAAATGTGGGTGCCAGTCGCAGCTCGGTTTTGGGTCGTGACAGTTTACCAATATGTTGTAGTAATAACTAATAGCTAGTTGCGTTTTTCCTACCTGTTAGGTAAAGTTCTAAAATGTGTTGTTGATACCTATTAGGTAGCTTCAATCAGCAACAACCTACATTTCTCAGACTCTTTAAAAGAGCCTACGTGTGTGTCGGATCCTACAAAGATATTGTATTTTTAGAGAACCCGACATTGGTGCTGCAAAAAGTTTTGAGAGTCTGAGCAACATAGGCAACAACTATAGGCCTTTGTCTGATCATAATAGGAGGTGAGTCATCAATGTAAGAAAAAAATTTATTCGAGAAACACTGCTTGTTTACTCTAAAGACTTGATAGGATGAAAATGATTGAGAAAAAGTTACTAACGCAGACTGATCTTATGATGAAGTCTAATGTTACAGTGGAACTTTTTAATTCTAAATAACCTAAATCCTTTTAATATGCACAAGACGCTGGTTTTAAAAAGATTCAAAACAATGGGCTTCTCGGCAAAATTATGAAATAAAGGTACAGTACAACTTTGAATCACCGGGCTCATAGATCCTTTAGCAGCAATTACCTCATAGTGGAAAATCTTGGCACCACACTAAAGGTCACCAAATTCACCCATCTAGTATGGTTGTATGATGTTAGAAATTTAAGCTTACTGGCACATATTACAGGTTGAAACAACTAAAAAATGCAGAACATGCAATTTTATACGCCAAACAAAAAAAATTAACAAAATAAAGAAATGGAAAGATGAAGATCTAGGCTACATAATCAAAGAAAGAATAAAAGTGACACTTACCAAAGTGAAGGAGGTTGAACATCCTTAAGAGCAAAAATCACACTAGCATGGACCAAAACCTGAACGAGCATAATCAAAATTAACAGTTTGATTAGACAATCATATCATATCATCATATACTTATATAAAAGAGAATCCTAGGCCTGCCTATGTGGCGCAACCACAAATTAGGATTCCCTTTTAACTTATTTATTTCCAAAATTAGTCTTCCCTTTCATGAAAAGTTGTGAATATTGTTAAAACTTGTGAGTTTTAAAAAAAGTTTGGACTTTCACAAAAAACTGTGACTTTTACAAAAAGTTGTGACTTTGATAAAGAGTTACTACTTTTATGAACAGTTGCGACTTTTACGAAGAGTTGCAACTTTTACGAAGAGTTGCAATTTTAATATAGAGTTGCGACATATATAAAGAATTGCAAATTTTATAATAAAAAAAAAGTGTGACTTTTATGAAAGATTGTGACTTGTCCATAGAGTTGTTTTCTTTCTTATAAGACTCAATAAAAATTTATTCACACTACCCTTTGTTTTCTATAAATAGAGGGATCTTCTCTCATTTTAACACAACGAATATTCTGAAATTCTTCTTCTTCTTCTGCACAATTAAATATATTTGCACTTTGCTCTTGTTGACTGACTTATTGAAACCATTGTTTCTGTATCAACACATTAGTGAGCAACATCATTTTGTCCTGAGAGAATATATTCATTTAAACCTCGAGTACTAGAATGATATAATTTCCTTAAAGTAACAATGTGCATTGATAGAGCTCGACATTTTCCATTATGTGTCATTTAATAATTTAAGATTCTGGCATGTTTTTTCTAAGGGAAAAGGGTCTTATATACCCGTCAACTTTGTCATTTGGAGCTGATATACCCCTCGTTATAAAAGTGGTTCATATATGCCCTTACCGTTATACAAACGACTCACATATACCTCTGCCGTTACAACATGGCTCACATATACCCTTCATTTAACGGAAGTTAAAGAATTAGTTTAAATTTATATATTTTACTTCTAATTTTTTTAAAAAAATTATTTAGGGGTATATATGATTCTTCTATCAAAGTTCGAGGTATATATTAATTTTTTTCATACATAAATTATTTTTTGACTTTTTTTATTATAATTATTTGAGTTTCTTATTCTTATTTTGTTTTTTTCTTTCATTCCTTAGTTTGAAAAAAAAAATATAAACTATTTTTTTTGTGTGTATTGTAATTTAATTTCGTATTTGAAGAAAGAATTTGGTCATCTACAACAAGTTTTTACAAGAATATTAGTGAAACATGGCTCACATATACCCTTCATTTAACGAAAGTCAAAAAATTAGTTTTAAATTTAAATTTTTTACTTCTAAATTTTTTTAAAAAATTACTTAGGGGTATATATGATTCTTCTATCAAAGTTCAAGGTATAGATTAATTTTTTTCATACATAAATTATTTTTTGACTTCTTTTATTATAATTATTTGAGTTTCTTATTCTTATTTTGTTTTTTTCTTTCATTCCTTAGTTTGAAGAAAAAAAAATTTAAACTATTTTTTTGTGTGTATTGTAATTTAATTTCGTATTCGATGAAAGAATTTGGTCATCTACAATAAGTTTTTACAAGAATATTAGTGAAATATAAATAAATTTGATTATCAAAATAATAATTATAAATAAGTCATTAAAACAAAAAAATTCAAAAAAAATATGTTTGACGAGGATTAAATTTACTCATATGGGATTATATTTTTTAGAAAAAATAAATAAAAATTTAGATTAAAATTATTATTTTTTCATTTCCGTTAGTAGAAAAGGGTATATGTGAGACATTTGTTTACAAGTAGGGGTATATATGAGCAACTTTTATAACGAGGGGTATATCAGCTCTAAATCACAAAGTTGAGAGGTATATCAGACCCTTTTCCCTTTTTATAATCATTAATTTATGCTTATTTTAGTAATTCTTTTTTGAATACATGTTTTAAACTTTGTTATTTATATTTATGATTTTGACCATTATGTTGAAGTAAATATATGTTAATCAAGAGTTTAATGTAATCATTAGACCAAAAAATTTAGTTTTGACCATATGGATCGAAACATAAATAACAAAATATGTCTTTTGTCTATCAAAACAGTGTCATCGACTGCATAAAATTTTGAATAAGGACTTGCCAAGACATCATTGAATCCTATTATTAGAGTGACATGCGTTATTTCTTTGAAACCCAAGACATGCGTTTTTATATTTTAATAAACTTAGTAAGTACACAACTAATTATATAAGAGGTATAATATTTATATTCTATATGTAGAGGCCATGAATAGGGAAAACACTCTCGCAGTTGATGAATAAAATGTTTTTATCAGTTTTTTAAAAAACAAATATATACAATGAAAAAATTACATATCTTTTCGAAAGACTTTGGTGATGAACAACCATTGTAAAATAAAGAGTTAATAACAAAATTCATAACAATATGTTCATAGGTAGATTATTGACGTAATTTACCATCGCGTGAAGCACGAGCGATTTACCTAGTCATATAGAACTTTAACAATAAGAATTTGAACAATGTTTCACATCGTGTCAGTTCTACCCTTGATCATATTTATATAACAAGACTGTGCTGCAATTGAACTAAAAAGCAATGACGAGAACACAGAATACAAACAACCTAGAGTTGAAGCGGGTAGTAAACTTCACAAATCTAATTCTGGACCAAGTTTAACAACAAATAATAGACTTTTTTTAGAAAAGTCATTCTTGTGGAAAACCCATTGGCTAAGTGAGATGTAGTCACTGGAAATATATAATTATATTTATACCCTCCAAATCTACATAAAGACTTAATGAACTTTCTTTAATTAGACTTAGACGTAGGTATGACAAAGCTAATTTTTGCCAGGTAACTTAAATTAAGTTACAATAGGTTAGAAAGAGATGATATCTTACTATATAAATTTTGATAAGCATACTCCATGAGTTTGCTTCTACTGTGCAGTCAATAAAAATGGTGGACGAGTGCGCCATTATCGCATCTTATGTGCATAGAAGGTTAAATCCTCGCCCACTCTCTTGCTGATTAAAAATTAGCATTTTGAAGTTCTGCAACAAGTTAAGTGTTTTGTGACCAGAATAACAAGAATAAGAATAGGGAAAACAAGGATGAGGAAATGCTTAACTATCCCGTTCACATAGAAAATAAGATATCATATTATTAGGCAAAATTACACTTTTGAAGGATAATGCAATCTTTTTCCTATAAAGTACATATTAAAAAATTTATTAAACAAAAACAATTATTGCATCTCATTTTGCAGTCAATCAAGGAAGCTATGAACGCATCAAAAGATGCCATAATTCCACAACTAAGAGACCATGCTAAAAAACCTTGATGAATAAATCGGAATTAGACAAACTAAAGCTTTCGATAGAAACTTTCATATTCAAACGAGACTGCATAAACTTTGAAGCAAAGACAAAACCAAGAAAATATCCAAATATTTATCATGCCAAGCAAAGACCAATAAAAATTAAGTGACAATTCAAGTAAAGACCTTTGTTATGATGTTTTCCTTTTCATAGAAGTAATAGAGACCTAAAGCTTAATTTATGCTATCAAACCTAAATATCAGAGATGTAGAATGCAATTATCTGATTTACTTTGCTAGTTTTTCTCCATAAGTGATTTATTCACAATTCTATGGTTTTGTCAGTTTCTCTAATTTAACGGTTGAATATCTCACTCCCATAAGTATTGCTCATTCTATGAAAACTTTGGAGGAGGTGGGGGAATGGGGAAGAAAAACCGATGGTTAATGGCTGGGTGAGAGAATGACTAATTTAATTTTTAATTTTCAACTTAATTATTTGGAGGATGTAGGGAAAGGAGTGGGTGAGTGCTTAAATAAATTGTATCGTATACGTACAATATAAAAATAACATCCAGTCGCATTTTTAATTTATCAATAACGACTGAATGGTAAAAATTTTAAGGTTCGGATATCATTCCTTATTAATATTAAATATTAAATTGAAGTAGACTTTTAACGACTGAAAAAAATTGTGTCGCTATAAATAAACTTTTATCAACCATATTTATATCCTTTCGTTAAGAATTGGTCATTAAAAATTGATATTGCTGTCAAATTCGGAATTTTAACGGGTATCTTAGTCTTTTCATCTCCCTATTATTTTAATCAATTTTTAGGAGGTTAATATGGCTCAAATTAGATTTCAGTCACTTTTAGAATTTGGGATTTGAATCTATGGCTAAGAAGAAAAGAGAAGCGAAAATAAGGAGAAAAGAAAGGTCATCAAGATCAATCAACAAAGTTTTGTATTGATGCCAAGGGTTTACTTCTACCTCGTATGTGAAGCTCTCATAACATTGGTATCGTTCTCCCACGTGCCAAACATATTAATTTCAGCTTGGTTTCATCATAAAAGAGTTTGAATATTGATGATCTTGATATCTATTATTGAATTCATATATTGTTCTTTAATTTGACTAAGTTGAGATACTTTTGATTTTATTACATCGCATTATAGAGACATTTATAGTTAGGTTCTTATTTACATTTTTTGGGTATCAATATCTAAAAATAACTTATGAAAAAGAACCAAGTTTGGGTGTATTAGGGAAGAAAAATAAAGATGAAATTCTGACATGCTAAATTTGAACATGGTGGCGCATTGCACGCCTCGTCACTGAATTTTTTTTAAAAAAAATTTGCGTCGCTTAGTTCACACAAGGTGTTCTTCCACAAAATACGTTTTTGAAACAAAAAATTAATTATGCCTCCACTTCGCCGGCGCACCTTCGTATTTTGAATTTTGTTGTTTTCTCATGTTGAGTTATCTAAAATCATTCCTAACATTACGAGTTCTATCCAAACACAAGCCTTCATTCTTGATTCCATGATTCAATTTAAAGAATAATTAAGAGTGAAGTTAAGATCAGTTCTTAAAGTTTTCGAAAGTCTTTCACAGATTTTTTTAAGTTTATTTTAAGAATAATGTTTTAAGTTCAGTAACGAGTACAGTTTGAAGTTCTTTCTTCAAAGAAGTATATGGGACTATGTATTCCCAAAGAAATTTAAATTGTTTTCACATTTAAATAAGAAGTGAACTGAGATTTCCAAAGAACCTCTGGGATAGTTTTCATAAAAGAGAAATAACTTTCTAAATGAAGTATGAAGGGAAATTGAGACTTCCAAGAAAGTATTTGAGCTATGTCTTTGAGCACTAATGTAACACTCCATAGCCAAAGTAGACCAAAAATTACTTTTTCAGAAAAATTTGTAGAGTGCAACTGACTTGACCATCGACGGACCGCATCCTGACCTACAGTTTGTCCTACAAAACCCTCGATGATATCAGAATCTCCAAAAATAATTCAGCCCAAAAAAAATTAGTTAAGTCTTGGATGACAGACAGACATACGTTCCGTAGGTCAGACGACGGTCCGTAGAATGTGACCGTCGATCAAGACTCCTTTCACCCACTCTGTGACATGAGCTACGGATAACCAACACAGTCCGTAGGTGGACCTACAGTCCGTATGTCTAACCATAGCTGGGAAATTAGAAGACAGTTGAGGGGAAATGTAGTTGGGTGAACTTCAAATGGTCATAACTCTTAGAACAAAATTAATTAGGTGTGCCATCAGCTACCCATAGATAGATAATTTAGTTATCTTTCCATATCCACTGACCTTGCTAAAATCAAACCTTTGAGTAAGACGTTATGCCCGTTTTAGTAAAGTCCAGTCGAACAGGCCCTGTCGACGGACCCAACGACGAGGAGTCGGTCAATCGACGGACCATCCGTCCTGGCAGGTGATTGGTTCGATAACAACTTTCCCAGGGGTCTTTTTAACCTTTACCACTTCTTTTAAAGCCTAAGTTATATCGATTTGACCCTAAATCATCATATTTTAGTCAGTTTAAGCCTAGAAACATAATTAAAACATATCTAAGTCAAATCATTAAATCACAACTTAGAAAATTAGAAGTAATAGAGGAGAAAAAGCTCAAGAACCCTCGTTCATGAACACCACAAGCGACAGTAGTTCCATCCCCAAAACTTAAGTATTTTTCCGTGAAATTCATCATCGGGTATGTGGGATTTCACTAGTGGGTTCCTTTCACCCATTAGTTCCCTAGTTTTCACTCAGATTCTTGATTCTCTTATTATGATCAAACCGTAGGTTTCTAGAATTCATGAATTTATTAAATATAGGTTCAATATAAGATTATCATGTTATTACTCATGTTATCACATGAATTTCATAACCCTAGGTTTGTATTTCTTTAGTTCTTGAATTACACATGCTATGTCAAATATTTTAGACACTTCAGATATACATGCCTCAGTTATAAATGCATAATTACCAGATTTATTGTTGCATTCTCAGTTTGTATGTTTAGTTTCGAGATATCCACTATTTGCAAAAACTCGGACTTAATCAGTTAATTTACAGAATTCATTGGGAGTAACATAATACCTTGTCGAACTACGGTTTAGCGTACCCAATAGTCCATGAACTACTAGCCAAGTAGGTTGTAAGTCCTCTATGTGAGCAATCAGTTTAGTGATCACGCCAGCATGCCTCTATACCAATGGTAGGGTATATTAGGACCTCTTGATGGGGCGTATACATCGGACTCTACATTTAGCTCATGTGATTTTATTATCGGTTATTAGTAGCTCCCACAGATCAGTTAGACTCTCTGCATTGACCATTTATCAGTATATTCATTATTCAGTTTCTGTATGTTATAAATTGGTCATTGCATCTAGTTAGCTCAAAATTCAGTATATCATGTTCAAATTATAATACTTGCTTTTATGATTGTTCAGTTATGTTTTATTTTAGCTTTACTCTATCCTACATGCTTAGTACTTTTCAAGTACTGACACATACGTGCGCTATAACTTCTCATGATGTAGGTTCAGGTTTTAAGAATGGAGGTCATGCATAGATCGATTTCCGATCTCCAGTTCAGTATATTCAGTGGTGAGTCCTCATTCTCCGAGGATAACAGTCATGAGTTTCATTTAATTTTTAGTCATTTAGTTTCAATTTCTGCTAGATAGTTGGGGCTTGTCCCTGTATTTCTTGTCAGTTAGATGTTTATTTCAGACATAGTTAGTTTCAGCTTATTATTGTGTTAATATTTCTTTTGTATTAAAGTCATTATTTCCAAATATCTCAGTTATAGAACATGGGTATTTCCCATTTTTCAGTTTAAAATATGATTTAGCTTCTGCATCATTCTATTCTTTAGTATACTCATGATTATGCTAGCAGGGTTTGCTTGCGATCACTTGTGGTTCTAAGTCCCATGTCCGCATCTCGGGGGTACCTCGTGGCGTGACAACTAATCTCAAATCACAAAAGAAATATGTTTTTAAAACATGATATCTAGTATATTTTAGGAGTACTATTGAACACCAAAATAGGGACGAGCATGATTTCATATAAATCAGATCTCCATGACACCATGTAGACACCATGGGCAAAAAAGGTAATATTTTTTTGATGAATCCTTTTCATAATAGACTAGTGGATCCACTTAGTAGTTTAGGTTCTATACCTTTTGCTGGGTATAGGATGGGTTGGCAGTGTGAGGTAGAATGATGTATCATCACTATAGCTCTTATGTTGTGGTTGTTTGTTAGAGAAACTCCCACAGAAATTATTTCATTTTATATACATAAGTTTATTGTATTTTAACATACATATCAGAGTTATGTTGTATCCATGTTATATACAAAATGTTAACATCACGTTTTTAAAAAACTTTTCTTTATATTACACTTGTTTTAAAATGCTTTATGTTGAAATCAGTTCAGTTGAGTATTCATGAGTTGAGAAGAGTTAAGGTAAGTGTTTTTTTCAAAATCTCTTTCAAACCTATGTTGTTTCAGCATTCCAACTAGCATAATTGTACATTCAATGTACTAATGCTATTTGACCTTCATCGTCTTATAATGATGGCACATCTAACAAGAATCAGCATTGCAATGCACCGTTGATCCAGTGAGAAGCTCCGAGTCAGTCGGTAATCATGCTTGCATTCCGGAGGATCTATTTTCATTGTTTTCTGATTTCTTCATTAGGATTTTATGGAGTTTTATACCAACATTCATCTTGGTTTTTTTAAAAGGCTTCATAGACAGTAAGATGTTAGTGCTTTAACTCTTTCCATTATCATTTCTTATTATTAGGACTTGGGTTGCCACTTTTTGCCAAGTTTAATGCTTAGCCTTTAAGCATTATCGATTATTTTAGTATTTAGTTTAGTTAAGTGATATTGATCTTTATTAATACGCATATTGTCTTCCGCTGAATTGATTTAGTAAGGCAAAGGTTTCGTATGGGGTCAACAATGGTCTTTGAGTATCGGTCCCGCCCATAGTGTAGGATTTTGGCATGAAACAAAGAGTAAAAAGTTGAGTTCATTTCTCAAAAACATATAATGGAACTAAGTATTCACAAAGAGTTTATAAATGTTTTCCTATTTGACCAAGAAAAGGGGACACTGATTCAATGAGAACTTTTAAGTATGTTTGAGTAATCATCTCAAATAAAGAAAGAAGTTTGTAAACATATGAGCTATATTTATTTTGGGAGTAGTATTGAGCAGTGATATGGGGATGCAAGTTTATATCAAGCTCAAGTTTCCGTAAACCATAGAGCCATCATGTGTAGTAAAATACATTTTATATGACTCCTTTAGATTCTTTTAGCATAGACTAGTTGATCCACTATGTTAAGAGTCCGACATGAAGACAAAGTATAGGAGAGTTCTACCAGCGTAGGCAAGACGTTGTATCACCACTTAGGCTCATAGTGGTGATTGTCAGTTAGAGAATTTCTCACAGAAATGATATTACTTTATTATATGATAAAGATGAGTTTGATATTGAATTTTCTTCAACGATTTTTGTTACTTTTATTGTTTTACAAAGTTTTTCATATATTGCATGTGTTTCATTGCTTTTTATTGAGTTAAATTATTCTTGAGTATAGAAGATTTTTGGGAAGTGTTTCTTTCAGAATCTTTAAAAATCCACTTGAACTTGGCCGCATACATTACATTAGCACTTAAACTATACGGACATTAAAATATCCATTAATATCTTTGAAGTGTATTAATTAGAACCTCGAGAGTAGAATATCTTCTCACCTGCAACATTACGTCACTGCCATGTAAGCACCACATCAATAATTTTAAACTTTTGTTTTGTTATTCACTTTTTTATTACACATTTTCATAAAATTTATTATAATAATCTATTAATTAAAAATGAATTTTAAAATCATAATTGCCACATTTTCTTCCACCCCTTCTCTTCTACCCCCCCCCCCCGCTTCTTCTTTCTTGATTTTCACCATTTAAAACCTTCACTAGATCCTTTTTTTCCCCTCATTTTTAGCATTCAATAGTTGTTTTCTTCTTCAACATTAATCTAATTTTTTTTAAAATAGCATATTTACTTTTGTATCTTTCGAACCGTCTCTCTCCCACAAATTTTTCCCTTGGAAAATAATATTTTTTTGATGTTATTTTCTTAACAACTTAAATAAAAAATAAAGATTGTCTAACAAAGTTGATAGGCCCACTTTTTTTCATCACAACTAATAGAATTTATAATGAGTTACTTAAAAATAAAAAAAGTTTATATTCAATAATATGAAATAGATTTTAGGTTTTGTGATTAAAGAAGGGTGGGTGAGGTGTGGGATGAAGATCTAGGAAAAATTTAATATGGAAGAAAGAAAGGTATGATTGTTTCAATGGGGAAAAAGACATTTGAGGAAGACAACAAAATAAAGAGAGAACAAAAAAGGTAAATTTTTTTTTTTTTTAAAAAAAATTGAACCGATAAATGTCCTTCTAAACAAGAAATTTCACACATTTTTTTAACTTTAACTTGAAAAAAAAACTTTAATAATTATTAGTTATATATTGGCCAATAAAAATTATTGTGACTATGGTGTTACCGTTCAATTTATTTTATCATTTTACGTGCTTTGAGGACCGTGCGTACACAAACATTGCCACATGAGCTCTTACGGTGGTATTTATTAGTTCAAAATAGTAAAATGGATTAATTAAAGGCCCGTATAGTCAATATTCTAAAACAATTTTTTCTGCCAAGTTCAGGGGGATTTGATGTATTTTCCGTCAAATAAAATGAAAAGAATTAGTGAAAAATATGACTAAAAGTTGGAAAATAAGTTCATTTTTACCTTAAAAATAATAATAGAGTCATTTTATTTTACAAGGGAATTTTTGTATTTAAAATTTTCATTTTTGTTGTTCCCACTTATAATATTATATGATTATTTATTGTATAGAGTTTATGTTTATTAGCAGAAAATGAAATCATTACTTCTTATGAGTACAAATTTTTAGTTTACAATCTATGTTGGGAATCGAACATGTCATCTGTACGATTATAGCACAAGATTATATGTAATTTGTCATGATTATGAGATTAGTAAGTGTCAACTTTTTGTTCTAGTGCATTTTATATACATTGAACGGGACCAAATAGATATTGTTGCTTTTGTAAAGGAAATCGATAATTGAATAACGTTCGTCACTAATTTAACTTATTGATTTCTATTTGTAATCTTAAATTGGGGAATTACATATGAGTCTAATGGAGATTTTCGAACTATAAATAAAGGAGTGCAATTACAAATTGCTGATGGAATAATTTGTAATTTATTATATTAAAAGTAATTCAAATTAATTATTTCAAATTATTTTCATAATAGGAAGTCTAGGTAATTAATTTCATGGTCCATATCCTGTCCATATTTAACTAGAACTCAAAATTATTCTAAAGGAAAAAGGAGAAGTATGTGTCTTTCTCTATTTTAAGGAAAGAGTGATATATGTATCTTTCTCTATTTAAGTAAGGGAGAAAAATATAACTTTTTCTATTCTAAGGAAAGATAGAACATGACTTTTCTTTTCTAAGGAAAGGGATATGTACATGTCTTTCAATTCTAAGGAAAGATATGATATTCCTTATCCTTGGAGTACGAACAAATTTCTATAGATAGATATTCTTGTAACCCTTGAATGGAGATAAATTTTATAAAATAAACTTGCCTACCAAACTATTTAGTGATTTAGATGTGAATTTGGGATCACTGTAAAAGACAACAGAACTGTTGTTTTGTTTGTGGAAAAGCTTGTGGATTTGCTTGAAGGTTCTTTCTTGTAGACTAGCTTGCGTATGCATTTAAAGGTATCTGCTCACGCTTTATATGCTCTAGCATATTAAACATAACACGATGAAGACAACGTCTAATTTGTTACTTAAAGAAAAACAATAGAATACAAGGAATTTAAATGTGAATATGACTAAGAGAAAAACTTATGCAGAGAGTTATATTTCTGTGAAAAGAATCAGAAAATACATAAAACCTACAATTGAAAAACTGAAATAGATCATGGTCCTACTTTTAAGTCATGATTCTAACCATGGTAACTGTTCCTAAAATATTTGAAAGAAGATATACAGGAAACAAATATTGCAGTCCTAAAGCAACAAACTAATACTCCTTGCATTAGGAGTTGGAAATTCCAAGTTGGTCCCTCGGGAACTCGTACTTTCTGATAGGAATGGATATCTTAAATACACCTACTAGCGGATCTTCAGATTTGTAATAAAAAAGGATCACTTCTCCTTTTTTCAGCACATCCCTGAAGAATAGAGATTATGTTGAATTGTTTAGTCTTTTCATAGAACACTGGATTATGTGAAATGTCTATTGCATCTTGTTTATCTACATGACCTCAATCTTGACTTTTTTTCTCCATATTCAAATCTGAAAATATTTTATCTCACCCATAAGGTTTGATTTAATGCTGAAGTTGCAGCTACGAATGAAGCCTCTGCTATAGATTTTGCCACAGTTTCCTGCTTTTTATAAAACCAAGATAAAAATCGCTGATGCCTGACTTAAAGAGTATCTTGATGTACTTTTCATGTCGTCAATGGATCCAGCCCAATCACTAAGAATCCATATAATTTGAAAGTCTCACACTTCTTGAACTTGACACCATATTTAATAGTACGTTAAGGAACCTTATAAATCTTTTTGCTGCTCTCAAATGCATTTTATAGCACAATGCATAAATCTAGATAATAGACATACATTTAATAGAATATTAGGCCTTATTGAAGTGAGATACATCAAACAGCCAATCAAGCTTTTGAAATTTTCTTCATCAATTTGATTGGTTGCATCATCTTTGTTGAACCTCTCCTTTGTATTTATTGGTGTGGTTGTGTCCTTTAAATTTTCCATACGAAATTTCTTAAGGATCTCTCCAGAATACTTCTTATGATAGATAAAAAAATTGATCACAACCTTGCTTGATTTCCATTCTCAGAATGAATGTCATTAGCCGCAAGCTTTTCATTTCAAAGACTTGCATCATTACTTCTTAGACTCCTCAACCAGCCACACATTATTTTCTGTTACCAAGAGATCATCAACATAAAGGGAAACAATGAGAAGATTAGTTCGTTTATGCTTGACATAAAGAGTGACTTCTAGAAAAACTCGTATAAACTCCAAACTGAACAAGTGATCATCAATCCTTTTATACCAAGCTCTTGGAGATTGTTTTAAGCCTTAAAGGGACTTTTTAATAAGTATACATTCTTTTTCTTATTTTTCTTGCTCAAATAAACTCTTGGGTTGCGTTACATATATTTCTTCCAGTAGTATACAATTTAAAAAGGGATGATTTCACATCTAGACGAAACACTTTCCTGCTTTTTTTTGTTGCTATTGCTAGCATCAATCTAATAGTATCCAATCAGGGTACTGGAGCAAAGGTGTCCGAGTAATCAACACCAAATATTTGGGAATATCCTTTGATAACTAGCCTAATCTTGTATTTATTGATAGAATCATCAAAACTGAACTTGGTTATAAACACCCTCTTTACACCAATTACCTTTCTATGTTTCAGTCGATCAACTAACACCCAAGTTTTATTTTTCTTGATCATTGGCATCTCCTACTCCATGGTATTTCTCCACTTTTTATGTTGACGTTCTTTATCATGTCCTGCAGGATCACGAACTACCATATTATTTTGTTGGTAAATGTAAACAATAGTTTTGTACCTCGAATTGGAAGATCATCCACCAACTCATTTTTCCAGAGATCAGATGCTTCCTTCAAGAGCATTTCTTTTCTTTAGCAAAGTGCACATCTCTACTAACAATCATGTTATTGGTTTTTGGATTATATACTTTGTTTTATTTAGAGTATAAGCTATAACCCACAAATATTTCAGGAAGTAACTTCTTGTCAAGTTTTTCTCTTTTAACCTGTGGGACACGAAAGAATCAAACACAAATAAATAATTTAATGAATATTAGTGATGCTTTGAATTCATTCCAACCCTCGAATGGAGTTTTACTCAGCAATGACTTAGAAGGAACCCAATTTTTGAGAAATATTACCGTACCAAAAACTTTTTGACAACTCTTTATCATAAAACATGTACCGATACATCTCCATTATATATCTATTTCTCCTTTCACAAACTCAATTTTGTTGTTGTGTATATGGAGTAGTAAGATAATGAGTGATACCCACTTCCTAACAAAATTTGTTAATTTTTTCAGAATTATACACTTTTCCATCGTCAGATTGTAGGGATTGGATTCTACTATCACTTTGATTTTCCACCATTTTTTTGAACTTCAAGAAAATTCCATCCGCTTGTAATTTATTTTCATAAAGAAAATCCAGGAGAATCCTGTATATACATAACATAGTATAGACAACTATTAGGGGTGGTGTTCTTTGAGTTCCTACAACATATGTGTGAATCAGTTGAAACCTTTGAGAAGTCCGCCACGTTGCTTTAGGAAATGACATCCTATTCTGCTTACAAAGTTAACAATCTTGACATTTTGGTAAGTGATCAATTAGAGGATGTAGTCCTCTAGTAATATCTTCCTTCTTCAGTAGCAATAGTGCTTGTATATGATAATTTTCAAGTCTCTTTTAAGATCTGAACATGACTTAGGTGAATCTAAAGCCTAACATGTTTTTCATGATGGTATAAGATCCTAATGGTGTCTAAAATATGGTATTGAGGCAGAGTCTAAGATTTTAGGTGCATTGGAAGTCAAATGTTAAGGGCACCTAAGAAGTTTGACGACTAAGTCACTAATGTGTCTCATATATGGTTTTATGTGATTATGTGTGATCCATGAAGTTATAAGGTAGTTAAATTATTTATTATGGTTATGTAGAAAGTGTGTCAAGTTTCGTGAAGTTTAGAGATCAAATGTCCAAGAACGTCCATGACATTCGAAAGGTTTGCCTTGAAATTACCTAGTGTGTCTATGCCTGTTTCGTCAAGTTTTACTTTTTCGTTTTTGATAAAATTCATGTGAGAGGTCCTAAACTCATATACAATAATTTTTGGGTTGAAAATGTCCGGACAAACATCCCCAAGGATAATCCAAGAGTCCTTGAGGAAGGACCCATGAATGGTCGCCAAGAATGTCCAAGACAACCGACCTATGGAAGGAAATCGACGCCTTGTAGGTGAGGTTCCATCGATTGGTAATTTGTCGTGGGAGAGGATAGGCCAAAGACCAGTCCCAATCCCAGATCATGGACCAACAGAATGGTCCGTTGGTCAAGGGACGGGCCGTTGATGGTCCTCCGTCTGGGAGGGCCGTCTTCTGCTTAGGTTCACTACCTACTTCAAAATAAGAGAAAGTTAGATTCTTAAAGGGTCTTTTGGGTATTTTAGATATGTTTATAAGCCTAAAAAATTATAGGATTTCATTCTTCAAAGTAAAAACCCAAATTCCCTTAGAAATTCTCTATAACTCCATTGGAGCCAAAACTCAAAGAAGGGCTTGGATTGGGTAATTGAGTGTAGATTCTAATCAAATTGAATAATTAGATTCATTGATGTATGGTTTTTTATCATTAAAACACTATTCATCATGGAGCCAAACTTTCAAAGATGTTTTCTAAAAGTTTTCAAAGATGAATTGTCCAAATTCATGATCAATCCACTAGTTCTTGAATTAAAGATTTTAAAGCATTGTATATTGATTTAATTGTTATCATTTAGAAGCTTTTTAATGAATGACCTATGAAACCATGAAATTGATGAACCCTAAATTTTGACTAAGTCATCGGTAAACTAATTTTGATATAATATTCATAATTCTAGTGTATTTTTCTATGGGATATTGAATGATGCGATAATTATATTGAATTTGTTTCTACTTTGCATTAGATTTTTGAATATGTAGTGAATTGACCTAGTTTCATTGAGTATTGCTATAATTGTATTGAATTATTGGTTATGGTCATCGGTAGGGGCCTTATGATATTGAATTGGATGATATAGCATTGGATTGATGTATTTAAGATGGAGTGTCGGTACTCTACCCTAATTCCCTTTATTTTATGTTATTAGACTCCAATTATGGTTTTATTTGTATGGTCCACTTATGGTAGAGGTGTTATGTGTTTTGCTGGCAATTTATGTGGCCTTGTCG
This sequence comes from Solanum chilense, assembly GCA_032847665.1. NCBI lineage: Eukaryota > Viridiplantae > Streptophyta > Magnoliopsida > Solanales > Solanaceae > Solanum > Solanum chilense. The sequence continues at coordinate 48,721,458 of CM064969.1, read as the reverse complement.
ACGTTATTTTATGTAATATGATGATCATGGCCTTCCTGGAAACTACTTGAAGTATTATGATGATTATGTGAAGTTTGATAATATCTATCTATATGATAAGTAATCTGAAAGTATATGTCTTCTTCTATTGATTCTATTTAGGTGATCATGTTAGACTATGACTATGTCTTTGTGTTTTTAGTATTAGAGTTGATACATGGTTATTCCTACTTGACTATATGTGTATATGATAATCATATTGATGATGGTATGGTAGCGTATAGGATGACTCAAACATGATAATGGTTATTTTTATGTGCTTGTAGAATGATATGTAATATGTGTTAAAGTGAAATATGTCATGCCTTGTCTTGATGACTTGTGTACCTTACTTGATACATGTATTAGTGAAATGTGAATATGAGATGTCTTGACTTAGGATGCTAAAACATCTTAGTCTTGTATGTACTAATGGCATGAGACCTAGAGAGTTCTTTATGTGAAACATTGAACCTAGTGGTAAAGTTATGAATGTTGAAGTCGAAAGTCCCAATGATTCCTTCAAGTAAAGGAATAATAGACTTAAAGTTGATTGGATGGAATGACATCATATAAATCCTTAGGAAAGTCATTATGAGCTTCTTGTAGCCATTGTAAGGTAGCCCTAGTGGATCTATTTGATACCGTAAATGTGATTGAGTTATGAACTAGATATGGAACCCCTTTATATAAACGTTTAATGTAAATTACTCTATAAGAAAAAGGCTAGAATCGAGTGAGTATGGAAAGGGAAATAGTTCAAGTTAAAGAATAAGACTAGAGTAGAAAACACTCTCTTCATATTCCTTAACTATATGCCTACATGGGATGTGTCCAAGTTCTACCATTGGCAAGTAGAACACCCTTATCAGAGTAGGATATAACTCCGGATTCCATGATTTTATATCATGGTCTATGTCAGTTGTTGCCTATTCTCATCATATGGGATACCTACTAGAATTAGAGAAGTTCTATGAGGTTTAGGTTGTGGTGTGGGACGATATCGAGACATTGCACAATAGGCTTTTGAACATGTTAGTTGGAGTCCATAGGTCTTGTCCAAGACAATTACTTGAGTATACTTTATGTGATGAATGAGTCTTAGATGAACTAATGAATGTAATAATTTAAGTTAAGAAATCATGTCAAATAAATAAGTATTTACCTAGAGTAGTTAAAGGTTGTCTTATTAAGAGGTGAAGGGGGCTAGGAATTGTCACTTTATATCTTACCAAGATAAATATTAAGAATGATTCTAGTTAGGGAAGATGTTGAATATTTACACATGATCTAAACATAGGTAGTCTTAAGGATTATTTAGGTAATCTTTAAGAGGCCAATCATGGTTGTTATCTTCTTGATTTACTTAAGTCAGTCTATTGATAGCCTTTGCGAGGAGAATGTCATATTATCAATTGGTTATTGTATTGAGTGAGATGATTCTATCTTGGGTATTCGATAGGATTTTTTAAGTGTGTGTAAGTGATTTTATGGGCGGTCGCTATACAACTCACTCAAGTGAGACTTAAAATCACTTTTGGTAGAAGGATCTCATGATTCATGTGTATAGTTGCTTGTAAGTGTGTATGTGTCTCATTATAAGTAGTCTTGAGGATCATTTAGGCATGCTTAGAGAGGGTGTATGGGTGGTCTCTCTTTTTATGACTAAGTGAGTCTTAGGATAGCTTGTAGTGAGGTAAGTACCTAAGAGAATGTCTCTTAGGTGAAGGTAAGTAACTTCATTGTAACAGTGAAGAACTTCACTGTACAATGAAGTGAAGTTACTGATAAGGGTCTTCAAAAAAATTGATAAATGGTTCAAGTGTTTAGTTATGTGTTTCTAAGTTGATAAATGTTGTTATTATGATTCTTATGTGATTTTTGAATGAAAGATGCACGTTTCTAATAAAATGTCCGTTTTCATGATTTTATTCATAAAACCATACATAGTACAATTGTTTGTACTAACTCTATAAATTTTTTTATCTCTAAGTGAAAGCTGAGAAGGATCGTGAAGGAGAGCTGGGATTCTAGACTTGTTCAAGTGAAGTAAAGTAAGTCCTCAATTGACTCGAGGCATACATATATGTCTTTTATTTCAAAGTATTGTAATAGACTAAGTATTTTTATATTTTGAAGTATGGGCCTTGTCCCAAAGTATTCTTATGTCTAGGTTTGATGAGATTGAGACTTAGTAGTTCCTACGATTTCTATTGAAGGATGTTATTAAACATGTTGTAATATTTTTTGAAAAGTTTTAATTCCGCACTATTTTTCATCATGTAAATGCGATTTACGATACATAAAGGGCTTGTACAAGACCTCCGAGAGGTCAAGTACATCTATTGCAATATGAGATTTGCCCTAAATTCAAGGGTGTGGTTTCAGGATGTGACATCTCTTGTCCCAGGTTTCTGTTCGACTTGCCTTCATGGAATAAGCTACTTTTTCTTTCTCTGTAGGATTAAAGGATAAACTCCTTCCTCTTATCTTCACCCTGAAAATTTCATTTCCAGTAGTTTCCCTGATTTGTAAGTGATGCTCTTTGATGAAAACCCTGAATTATTTTTGAATTAGATGTCCAACTCTTAGAAAATTCTGATAAATGTAAGGAACATAAAAAACCTCTGAAATTTTCTTTCTGCCGCTGCTCGTTTTGATAGCGACGTTTCCAATTCCTTTCACAGGAAGGTGATCTACATGTGGTTAGTGAAACAATTGTCAATAAGCATCTGTTGAGCTCTTACTTGAAAAGCTTGTTGCAGCAAAAAATATGAGCATTTACTTCCACTTGAAGGGTTTCATTCTTGCAAATCATTGCTTCGTGTCAAATATTATTGCATTTCTTGCATTTAGCATCATGTCTCCTGCAGCACTTGAATGGTGCATGGCCTTTTCTTCCACAAAGGTTACAAGGTGGATGACTTTACTTCGTGCTTCCTCCCTGAGTTTTTTTGTTGGCTGATGTTTCTCCTTCACACAATGCTTGATTCCCTTACTTCTTCTGAATTTAATTTACGTGATGCTAAGTGAAAAGAGCCCTTTCTATTGTAACCTCCTATAACATGAGTCTTATTTGCTCTTGTCACGGAATTGAGATACTCTGTCCAAATAGTCCTTGAATATTTTTTAGTATTTTTTGAGGTAGTAATTGTTCCTTTATACTTTAAAGAACTGTTACAAGGATCTTCTAAACAATTCTCGAGTCTGAAAATGCCAAGTCAAGTAGCCTCATTTTATTTGCAATATTTAGAGGTCTGTCTGAATATTCTTTCACTGTTTCAGATTCCTTCATATTTTCAATTCAAACTCCCTAATTATGTTTAATACATCCATACCTTTTGTTCGCTAATATCTAGAATAATCTTCGTTGAGATAATCTCATACTTCTTTAGAACTTTGTAGAGACATTATTCGCATTAAAACTGTTGAAGATACAACAATAAATAAACATGCCTTGGCCTTTGATTTCTTTGTCTTCTTTTCCTTGTTTTCTATAATATGAACAATGGTAGGATTATTAGGTAGGGATGTGATATCGTAACTCTTCCACAACTTCCCGAATATCTAAGGCATCCAAGTACATCTCCATCTGTACCGCAAAAATCTTAAAATATTCTCCATAATATCCGAAGGAGCAATTACTGAGAAACTTCTTTCGGCCTCCATGGCTTCTCAAACTTGATCACAGATCCCTTATCATGATAGCTCGGATATGAATTGCTAGTTTTAATAAGGATGATGACAGATAACACGATGAAGACAATGTCTAGAGTGATACAAAAAGGAAAGTAGGAGAATACAAGGAATTTAAATGTGATGATTACTAAAAGAAAAATTCATGTACAGAGTTACATTTTTGTGAAAAAGTACCAGAAATACATAAAACATACAATTGAAAAACCGAAATAGATCATGGTCCTACTCTAATGTAATAGTGCTAACCATGTTAACTACTGCTAAATTAACTGAAAAAAGAAATATAGGAAACATAGTAATAGTCATTGCAGTTCTGAAGAAACTACATAATCGTTGTGGAATAAAAAGTATGTTGTCTATTATGTTAAGAAGTGATTCCAAACGATTGACTTAATTGGGTAATGGGTAGTTTAGTAGAAATGGTCTTCGGGTGTTTGTTAAGTCGTTTCCTATACTTACTCTAGTTTTATTAATGTTCTTGATTAAGTGTCACAGTGGGTTGCAGGACCTATATTTTAGGATTAGTTGTTTATCTCTTTGCCTATATATCATGTGGGCATATTTTGTTATTTTAGTACTTCCAATTAATCTAAAATTAAAACACAGTCGCATTTTTCTTCTCTTTTTTAGTATTTGAAGATTTCTCTGTACTTATTTTGCAACTAATTTTGCATTAGAGCTAGTCATGGCAACTAACTTTAGCTTATTGAGTTTGTCACAACAACTTACTCCTGTCTTCAAGGGACAAAGCTACGAATTCTAGAGTACACGTATGAAAATTTTACTCAAGTCTTAAGATCTTTTGGACATACTAAACCTAGATACACCGATCCTAATGAAGAAAATTTGTTGCGAGACATCAATAAGAAAAATGCTAAGGCGGCAGTGTTTCTCCAGCAAGGTGTCCATGACATTATTTTTTAAAGAATCTCAATAGCAACTACATCTAACAAATTCTCATCCATTCCTTTAAAAGAGTTTCAAAGAGATTCAAAGTTCATGTGATGAGACTGCAATCACTTCAGCGCGACTTTGAAACATTGATGATGAAACGTGGTGAATATTTTGCTAGTTTTTTTTTCAAGAGCAATGACAATTGTAAGTCAAAGATGTTCCTATGGAGAGAAGGTTACTTATCAGATTATTGTTGAAAAAGTATTGAGAAGCTTGAATTGAAAATTTGATTAAGTTGTTGTGGCAATAGAATAATCTAAGGATTTACCAGTTTTCTCCTCTGATGAGCTTATAGGATATCTCCGAGCTCATGAGGCGAGAATCAATCGATCAGTAGACAAGAACGAAGAAAAGTTATATCAAGTGAAAGAAGCAGCCACTAAATATGGAGATAATAATTGTCCCCATGTAGAGGTCGAGGAATAGGAGGATTTTGAGGTGGTCGAGGTCGTTGTTATGGAAGCGGAAAAGGATGAAATAATGGGAATAGGTAAACTAATGATAGAGGAAACAAAAAAAATGGTGTTCAATGTCATCATTGCCACGGATATGGGCATATAAAGGCTGATAGTTTGTTTAAAGCAAAAAAATAAATTTTGCAGCAGAAGGAAAGGAGGAAGAATTTTTTTTTATGGCTTGCATTAATTAAGTCCATAAGCCAAGTGATAGATGGTTTTTAGACAGTTTCTTTTTCAAACCATATGACTGGGTCCTAATATATGTTCAGAGAGCTTGATGAGAAACAAAAGAATAAGGTCCAACTTGGCAGCACAAAATAGATGCAAGTAGCAGAAAAAGGCCAGGTGGTTGTAGACACTAGCCACGAAAAAGTAAAAATTTTGGATTATGGTCAATTCCTAAAAAATTTAGGGTTCAGCCTATGAAATATTGGACAACTAATGATTGAGGGATATTCTCTTTTGTTAGATATGATGCTTGTGATATTACTATAAGACATCCAAAATGAGTTAGAGTGTCTAGAGCCTAACATGTTCTTCATAACTGTCTAATGTCCTTAATGGCTTATAATTTTTTTTTGAGGCAGTGTGTAAAGTTTGAGGTGATTTGGAAGTCAAACGTAAAGAGATGACAAAGACGTTCAATGACTAGTCACCTATGCGTCTCATATGTCTATAAGTTCTTACATTTGTATATAATGATCTTGTGAAGTCTTAAAATGAGTTGGAAATATGTTTATATGCAGTATATGAAGTTTCATGAAGTTTGGAGACCAAACGTCCAAGAATGTCTAAGACGTCAGAAAGTTAGCACTTCAGACATTCAAGTATGTCTTGATGGGGCCTAGCATGTTAGGACGTGTTTTATGTGTGCATTTTGGGTGAAACTTCCATGTAAGGTTATTTACTTGTTAATGTGAATATTTACGTTGGAAATGTCTGGGTACAACTTCTTAAAGGCCCCGCAAAAGGTCCCACAAGAAGGACCCAAGGTTTGTCAAGACACTATCCCCGCTGGTGGACTGACGCAACGTCGATGGGAACTTAGCCTGGAGAAGTCTTGGCCACATGAAAGCCTTAGATCCATCGATGGAGAGCTCAGAACGGCCCGTCGATGGACTAACGCCCCGTCGATGCAGGCTTGTACATCACTGCCTAACCACTGCTCATTAAAAGGGTGAATGGGAAATTCACACCATATACTAACCTGACCCTACTTGTTTATGTAGTTATTTTTGGGTATATAAGTGATAAAAAACGTGATCAACCCATTCCAAATCCAATTCACACAAAATAAGCTTTCCCTCCAAAACCAATTTTCCCTAGAAACTTCCATTGAAGGTGAAACTCCAGAACAACTTGGAGCTTGGATTTCCATGGATTATTCATCAAGTCTTAGAGGTTTTTGACTATAAAAAGTTATGGTGATCCTTAATTTCTATCTATCCTTCGATCTAGAGAGTTAATCTCAAAGTCTTCGAGGTTTTTAACTAGACAAAGTATGAATTGATCCATGTGGATCAATGTATGAAGATTTGAGCATTCTTAGTTTAGTTATCAATGTGCTCAGTTTAACATTGGTCCTTAATTGTATAGAAGTGGAATTCGATTATATTGAGATTCTTGTAGCTACAGTTTTAGGTTAATATCATTATTTAATTGTAAGTATAAATCTTGGATTATCAATGTAAAAAAGGCTTAGTATAAGTTGATCTAGATTCTCCTAGTCGATGAATTGAAAATGTTATGCAGGCGATGTGATCTATAACATAAGATGAATAAAGAATTATTAACACTTGATGAGACTTGATTACTATCTCTTTAGATACTTCCCTAAATGCATATTATTGATACATGATGATTGATGAGAAAAACTAGGGAAGTTACTTGATGATCTATGTCTATCTATTCTCTAGAACAATGGTGATGTATTTCACTAGTTGTATCATGATCTTGGGATGACTTGTACATAGTTTATTTTTTTCTTGAAGTACAATTAGCTACTTCCCTATACATGTATTATTTATGAAAGGGTGTATTTATCAATGTTGATCAAAAAGGTTTGATGACTTGGTAACTCTATTCTGCCTCTCTACTTTTCTATATTATTATAGTTGCTGAAGCCTTGTGTAACATTCTGTGGTATGTTTAACTTATGGTGGCGGTGTTTACTTTATTTTCATGATATATGTGTTGAGCATGGACTTGAAGTCACATTAATGAATAAGTGAATGAGTGGTCATGATGATAATACTATGTGAAGCTTATGACTTCTTTTTTCTATTCTTGCTGTGATCTAGGTTTTATGCCTATTATATAAGCATGTGTATATATTAGTTAGGGTAAAGTATAGGTTCTGCCACTGATGAGTTAAAATTGTTAATAGTCCCTTACCCATGTACCCCTATGTGAATTTGTGAATAGCTAAGGTTAGAGTCCCTAATGTAATGAGAAGATTTTCTTGTCTCCTATGCTAAATGGTGTTGTGTGGTCTATTATTTGTTGTGCATTTTGGTTTTAAGATGGTGGTTGCCTCAACGTGTTATTGATAGTCATTATGTGATCATTTTGACCAATATACACACACTCACATATTATGCATGCGCACACTGTACTAAAGGGTCATGGTGTGTAATGAAAGGTTGATCTCATATTCACTAGGTGTCTACTACTATGTATAAAGGTTAAATGAATGTGAAGTATGTTATGTGTTCTATATAACTAGGATCAATTGATAGGTTCACTAGTATGGACAAGGGTATAGGAACCTTTTTATGCATTACACATGTGTACCTTGATAGGATAGGTCCTAGGTTTGGTTTCTATATACATGAAAGTGAATGTATGAACATGTTATGAATGTATCTTGAATTCTAATTTTGAATTATGTGGTATGATGAAGTATGATCATATCTATGTCTAAATGTGTTAATATGAAAGCATGGCTCATATAGTTACAGTTGTACACTTATGCATGAATGAAGTAAAGTATGAATATGTGTGGTCTATAAGTACTATGTGAAAGGTTTTTTCACATGTATGTACACACACATGTATGATGATCTAGTGAATAGAGAAGCTCTTTGAAGGTGTTCTAAGAGTATCGTAACTAGATAGATGCTTACATATGGAACATCCATGTAAAGGTTTTCTCAAATGATATAGGTTGATGAAAGGACTTCTCATCTATAACCTATGAGCTAAGCATATGGGAAGTTAATCTCCTAAAGTCTATCTTATGTAATGTAATGTATTTAAAGGCTTTTAATAAATGAAACTTAGCTTAGAACTGAGTAAACTTGAAGATGATAGGTGTCCCTTCCCATTGTACAAAGAAAAGTTACCATAGACCTCACGGGGTGGATATCCTCATGACCGAAAAAGGGTGTTAAATTTGATGTTTCCATGATACCTCAAAGTTCAATGACTATGTTGCCCCATAGGATCTATCAAGTGATATCACATAATATGCTAGCATTATACTCATGTATTACCTTGGAAACTAAGGCACCCTCTTTTGGTTTGAGGGGATGACATCAAATTCCATGTTTGGCTCAGATGGTCTTATTGTCGGTTAAGGCTATAGTTTCCCTAAAGTAAAATGGACAATGGAAGTAAAGTAAGGACTCTAACTAGGATGACCTAAGGGTAGTTTCTTAGTATAGGTTGGGGTATGAGACTTCACCTATGCATTGTACAAGTGACTCTTGAGGGAAGTTTTAGGAAGGTGTTTCTATATATATGTTCCATATGCATGCCTTTGTAGTAATTTCGTACTTGTTGTGATGAAGTGTATGGTATGAGTCCTAATAGATCCATGTGATATGGTATGGTCCTTATATGCACTATGTTGTCCTAAATGACTATATGATGAAGGTTTTATAATGAATTATTTGAAGTGAAGCAAAAATATATGCAAATGGATGTATCTTACCGTAATGTCTTATAAACTTGACTAGAATGTGACTTGTAACGTGTTATACTTATATGATGGTATGTGTTGGACTATACAAATTGTATGAATGATTCCTTATGGCCTTAAGGTAATTGCACCAAGTATCACTAAAGGGTTACTTGGGAGATTAAGAAGTTAAAAGAAAGATGTTCACTTTTAAAGAAAAATGCTAAATGTAAAAATGAAAAGAGCTCACTGTAAAGTGACCTTAAATGTGCCTTAAATTTTATATGTGAACTTATATGATGTTTGGCCCTTCAATATGTATATATGATTTATTTAAATGATATAAATGCTACTGTATAAAAATTTTATGAAGTTTTACTTGAAAGGCACGAAGTATGATTTTAAAGAAAATGTCCCTTTCAAATGAATGTTTTAGCATGGTTGCCATACTTAATGCATTGTTGTACTAACTCCATTCTTCTCTACTGTTTAGACAAAGTATATGTTTTGGATACTTAAAGTATATTTTAAATGGTGAAGAGCTTTATAGATGATTCCCAAGCTCAAGGAAAGGAATCTTATGTCCAAGGATTCGTAATTTCATGTCTTTACTGTAATTTTTTTAAAAATATTTCACTTATGTATTATGTTATAAGCGTTGTGTCCCTAAAGTACTCATATGATCTTTGAATCTAGGATGGGAAAGGAGACTAGAATCTTTAAATAGCTATAATTATATATATATATATATATATATATATATGACAATGCGATCAATGATAACTATGGGATTGTATAAGACCTCCGAGAGGTCAAGTACGCCATGTTACATCTAGGGGGTGTTCCTCAGATGTAACAATTACAAACAAGAAGTGGGGCAAAAATATTCACATCACCGTGACAATGAACAATATCTTTCCGGTGGACGTATCTAACATGGAAAGTTTTGCTCTCGCTGCAAGTTCAAAGGGCGACTCGAAGCTATGGAATTTTAGTTGCGGTCATCTAAATATTAAGGGCCTGAAATTGCTAGGTGAGAAAGTAAGGTTCTTGTATTACCGAAAATCAGCTCCCTTGATTTATGTAAAGGGTGCATTTATGTGAAACATACTAGGAATGTTTTCCAATTTTAAAAGCATGCAGAGCTTCTAAATGTTTAGAATTAATACATGTTGACTTTTGTGGTCAATTGCAGACTAAGTCCTTAGGTACGAATCATTATTTCTTGTTGTTTACTGACGATTATGGTCGCATGAGTTGGGTGTATTTTCTAGAAAACCAGTCTGAACCTTTTGAAATGTTTCAGGTGTATAAAGCTTTTGTGGAGAAACAAAGTTGCTGCGGTATCACTATTCTTTGCATAGATAGAGGAGGGGAGTGTGTGTCCAACGAATTCAATTTGTTTTGTGAAAAAAATGGCATCCATGGGGAGTTAAAAACTCATGCTACCCCGGAGCATAATTGTGTCGCTGAATGGAAGAACTGTACCGTGGTGGAGAGTGCAAGGAACATATTGCAAGCAAAGGAACTCGCAAATCAGTTTGGGGCAGAACTTGTGGCAGCATCTATTTACTTGCTGAATCATTCACTACCAAAAGCTTTATGAATTAAACTCCGTATGAATATTGGCATTGTAGGAAACCAAATGTATGTCACTTACGGATTTTTTAATGTGTTTCTTATGCGTTGGTAAACTCACAAGATCGTCAAAAGCTCGATAAGAAATCTGAATATTGTACTCAATTCAAATCATATAGATAGTATAATCCTCTTAATGAAAAGATATCAGTTAGAAGTGATGTAATATTTGATGAAAATACAATCTAGGAATATAGTAAAAAGTTTGTTTGACAAGAGATTTCTATTCCTATTTAAATCACCGAAGAAGAATAAAAAGGGTCAAACTCTGCAAGTTGAGTTTCAGGTTCTTCCATGGAGTTACCAACCTCACTGATTTAAGCTACTCATGAAAAGTCTTTACATGGGATAGTTCTATTAAGAAGATTACCAAGGCTTAGAACGGTTAATCCAAGTATGCTAAAAACTTTTATACGACTTCTCAATATGCTTTTCTTTGTTTCAGATCCCTTAAATTATGAAGAACCTGCTGAAAAAAAAATTCAAGAAATTAGTGGTGGAGAAGATGAAATCCATTGAAAAGAATGAAACATGAGAAATGATGGAGTCATCAAAAGGGAAAAACGCTGTTGGTCTGAAGTGGGTGTTTAAAACAAAATTATGTTGTTGATGCAGATGGTAGTCAACAAAAGCAGAAAGCTTATTTTGAGGCAAAAGTCTTTACACAACAGTATGGTGTTGATTTTGAAGAAACAATTTCTTCGGTAGATCGATTTGAAAACAATGAGGCTGGTTATAGCATTCGCTGCACAATTGCAATGGGCGGTATATCAATTTGATGTCAAGTCGGAATTCCTCAATGGAGACTTAAAGAAGAAGTCTATATAGGTTTCAAAATGGAAGGAGATGAAACAAAGGTGTACAAGCTGAAAAAGGTGTTGTATGGCTTGAAGAAAGCCCCTCGAGCGTTGTACAGGAAAGTTGACAGATACTTCCACAAAAATGTATTCATAAGAAGTGATCATGCACCAACCTTATATGTGAAGAAGGAAGGTGATGATTTCATTATTGTATGCTTTTATGTTGATGATATCACTTACACTAGTTCTTCATGCTATCTTCTGGAAGAGTTTAAGTCTCAAATGATAAATGATTTTGAGATGTAATATATGGGTTTGTTACATTAATTTCTTGGCCTTCAAATCCGTCAAACTGAAGAGGGAATATTTCATTCACAAAGGAAATATGCTTAAGACCTAGTCAACAAATTTGGCATGCTTAATTGCAAACTTGCGGCTACTCCAATGAATATCAGTGAGATATTATTGGAGGTAAATTAAGAAGAATTGACAGATACAAAGAGGTTCAGAAGCTTGGTTGGAATTCTAATATATTTGATGCATACTAGACATGATATTGCATATCATATTGATGTTATATCTAGGTTTATGCAGAAACCTTTAAAGGCACACTAGGGGCCACAAAAAAGAGCTTGCAATACATTGCTTAAACTTTGGAATTTTATATTTATATTGGAGAATCAATAGTTAGCTAAGATGGTAATTAGCAATTATTTCGTTATTAGTGTTTCATAGTTCTTGGTTTTTTAGAAATCTACATTAACTGTATCAGCAGATATAATTTATTTGTTCTGTTAGTTTAGGAGTCTTATTTGTTTCTTTGTAACTCTCTTTAATACCGATCCTTCATTAATCAAGTATAATTTTTCAGAACCTATTCAGTCTCTTAATGGTATCAAAGCGTACGCTTTAACGAGAACGATCAAAATTTTTTTCTTCTCCTCACAGAACATGAGATACACGAAAAATCACAATGGCAAAAACAATGGCAATTAATCCTAGAGTTGTCAATGTTGATTAACACTACAGGTACCAACAACATAATTCAGTTCAATGTAGCATCCCAATTACCCCTCAAACTAAGCGATGGTAACAACTTCGCCACCTCGATAGTCTCATTCCGCATGTTTATGTATGGAAACAACCTCTTTGGTCATCTCGATGGGACCACTCCAGCCCCCAGCTGCACGATTACCCTTGGTACAAACACATCTGCTAATCCTACCACTTAACTTAGTTCTATAAGGAAAAATTCATCAAGAATATTCCCTAATGGTTTCTGTTGAACAAACTATTTCTTTTGTTGTTGTTGTCGCTGACTCAGCTAAATCAGCTTGGGATGCTTTACATACTACTTATTCGAATAAGTCACAAACTCTAGTCTTTAGTATACATGATCAGCTTGCATGTGTCACTAAAGAATACTACTCCATTTCTGATTATATTCAAGATATTCGCTCTCTATCAGATGAGATAGCCACTGCTGGTACTATTGTGTCCAATTTCAAGATACACACTTGTCTAGGTCCCAAGTTTCGTTAGATCTCCTCTACCATTCGTGCTCGTGAAACTACTATATCTTATGATGGTTGTTTGAAAAACTACTGGACTATGAACTTTTCCTTCACCATGACGATACTAAGAAACTATTCAATCCTATCACAACTTTAGTTGGTACTCCCACCAAATCCAACATTAATCGCAACAGTCGCAAGTAGTGCAACAATTCTCAAAAATGGCGCTAGAACTCACATGCAAATTCATTACCAAAATGGCAATCAAACCTAAATCCAAATAGTGTTAATCGCTCTCAACTATGTAATAGGATTGGCCACACTGCCAATGTCTTCCGCTCGAAGTCTCACAATCAATTTGAAACCAAAGCAAATTATGCAGTTGGGTTTACTACCGCATACAACCCCTGGATTGTTGATTAAAAAACGACCCATAACATCATGACTGAGTCACAAAATCTACAATAGTATCGTGCTAACGAAGATGTATCCATGGGTGATGGTCATAGAATTCCTATATCTCACACTGGTTTTACTAAATTAAATGTATCAAGTAATGTTTTGGAGTTAACCCACACGTTATGTGCCACTTCCAATAAATTAAAACTTCCCTATGTTTCTAAAATATGTCAAGACAATCTAAAGGGTATTGAATTTATCGATTTGACTTTGTTGTGAAGGATTTGAAAACACAGAAACCTCTTGTGCATGGTTGGAACAACAATAGATTGTATGAGTGGTCTGTATCACATCCTCAAGCCCACATGATTGCACCATCCATTCCTTTCACAGCTTGTTATCAGCTTCTTGGTCAGCCTCAGTCTAGAGTACCTAGGTTTATTTTGAATAAATTCTCGTTACTGTTTCATGAGCGAGACAAACTCTTCCATTGAAATTCTTGTTTATTTTCTAATTTCTGTTGGCATCCTTTTACTCAATTATCATTGTGTATAGCTACAACACTTCAAATTATTTCTAGCAATTTATAGGGCTCATCAACAATTTTATATCTTGACAAGAAGTTTTATTATTGTTTCGTTGTTGACCAATATATGAAATACAGTTGGCTCTACACATTAACGAAAAATTTGAAGTTAAAGACATCTTTAAAAAATTTCATCCTTTGATCGAAATTCATTTTCACACAAAAAATTATCATTGTAGACTAATGTCAGACGAGAGTTTAAAGGTCTTGAATCTTATCTTTCACTTAACGGCATTAAACACCTCCCCACCCCACAGATACTGCTCACGAGTTTTTACTGCAGAACGCGGACATTGTCATATTGTTGAAACTACTAAACACTCTTACATGAGGCATCCCTTTCACCCCAATTTTGGTCTTTCACATGTCATCATAGTATCTACCTCATCAATCGTCTGCCATTCTCTCACCTAGATAATCAATCTACATGCCAATGATTACTTGTTAAATAACCCATTTATATAGATTATAGGTTTTTTAAACTACCCATGTCTAAAACATACCCCAAAAATAAACATAAACCAAAATCTACCCCGTGCATCTATCTCAAATTATTTTTATCACATCGCTATCTCTAATGTTCCAATCCAATTTATACAAAGGTGTATTTATCTGGAGAAGTTTGATTTGTTAAGCATATTTTTCTATTCAACACTTTATTATCTGATACTACCATTAAATCACCTTACCTGGGATGGGAAAACCACAATGCCATATTCTTCAGACCCCACACGTAAAACTCCCATTGATACATATCTTCCCCTACTATTAGATTTATTGAATCACACACGCTACAAAATTTTCCTCCATCGTCTGATCTTTGTCCAACCAAGTCCCATGGCAACTCAAACTAACAGTACTTATTTGACAATGCATTAGAGAATGATGCAGCTTCTCCTCCTGGAACTTCCTCTTCCCCAAGTAAATTATCATCTCCCTCAGCCCTATTAATTCTTGCTTCTCAAAAACCATATCTGATATCTACTTCCCAAGTTCTCCCACAACCACACCTCTCCATATATTAACAAATAGTTACCCCTATGAACTCACAAATAAACTCATCCTCTCTCTTTGTCTATCTAATTCGGAACACCAAACCGTCTACGCCACCTAGATCAATGGCCAACCAGTCTTATCACTAATTTGGAGATTTCTCCTTTACCACCTAACTGTCCGCTTCCTCTTACATGTTCTGTCACTAGATCTCTAAAAAACATTACCAAACCCAAACAAATTTTTGATTACCTAGACAAATTAAACCCCACCGTCACACCCACCAATGTAAAACAAGCACAAAAGCATTTTGAGTGGTGTGATGTGGTGAAATAAGTACTTGATTCTGTAATGAAGAACTAGACATGGGAACTTATTCCTTCTGACTGAACTAAAATTATAGTTTCCTATAAGTAAATTTTCCGGATTAGTAGAAATATCGGTGGGACAATCGATAGATACAAAGATTGCATGGTTGCAAAAGTCTTTACTT
The DNA here is from genome assembly GCA_032847665.1 of Solanum chilense. Taxonomy (NCBI): domain Eukaryota; kingdom Viridiplantae; phylum Streptophyta; class Magnoliopsida; order Solanales; family Solanaceae; genus Solanum; species Solanum chilense. The sequence goes on along the minus strand of CM064969.1, from coordinate 48,706,005 downwards.
AGAGATAATGCATTGAGTTTCATGCCACATTCAGCCTGTCGTCAAACCCACCACAGTACGCATCATCCTCTTTGTGGCAATAAATCACAATTAGAACCTTTGGAAACTTGATGTCAATAATGCAATTCTCCAAGAAAAGTTTGACGAAGAAGTGTATATGGAACCACCTCTGTGGTTTACTAGTGATGACGAACTAACACATATTTGACTTCTGCGCAAGGCAATCTATCGATTGAAGCAGGAACCTCGTGCTTGGTACAATACTATCATGGGTTACCTTTCATTCATATTCTTTTTTAAGACAAAATCAAATGCATCACTGCTTGTTAGACATGGTCGAAGTGACACATTGTTCTGTCACGACCGGAGTCTAGACCCCAGATGAGACCGGCATCGTTGACCTCTCAGAGGTTGCAGGCAAGCCTACCTAGGTGATTCATTCTTCGTCTAGGTTAATTTTAGCGGAAATTTGAAACTTTTTGTTTCTTAACATATATTCGAATAATTCTATTAGATTCATAATTGTTCAACATCAACCATCTAAAATAAAGATAATCAAATGAAAGAAATAGTTTAATATAGCATTAAATGTATGCTTGATAAAATGGCACCAATACAATGTCTGAACAAAACGGAAAGAAACTCTAGTGGAACATTCTCCACTAGCTCAATGTTATAACTAATCTAGAATATAATTGGCAAGTATCCTCAAAAGCATGAGGGCCTACAAAGTCCAGATGAATGCTCTGCGTCCGGATAGTTTCAACATCAAATTGTAGCTCAAGCGTTCACCTGTGGCTTCACCTATAATTGACCTAGTGTCATTACTTAAGTCTAGATCGCCTCCTAATTATCCTATCCTAACATCTTTGGTATCATTCATTTCATTATGTGCATCATTTGAGGTTAGTCAGATTCATTCACGGGGAACTTTAACTTTAACCGACATAGATCATTTTAGCATCATGAAATCTAGTGTCTCCCCCACACCGAAAAAGGTGGAATCACTGCCAAAGTGACCCAAAACATGCTAGCGTACAAGGGAATTGAACTCTGCCAAATACCTATATTGGTAGAATAGGTTCGAAGGAGATATGAGGAGACCCATACCTGGAATGCCCGAGAGTCTCCTCTCATGAAAGCTACGCGAACCTCCGGTCTTTCAGAAAGAAGGCATCACTACTCATAGCTAGTCTATCGGTGTTCTGTATCAAGTTCCATTACATTCAATACATATGTCATGGAAGCTGTAATCTACTATTAGGATATCATATTTTAATAGATGATTTCTCATCTCATCATTAGTATTGAGTGTGTTAATCTCAATACTTTCATTAAAGTGATCATAGAGACTGGTCTTTTCATTAACTTTACACTCTCATAGGTGAGTACTTTTTGGTAACATTTACTTAAGCTCATTTGATATTGCTCTCATCTTTTACATTAGCCTCATATCATGTTGTCACCACATTCATTAACATTATCACATTTTCTCTTCATAATTACTCACCCCATTTTACGTGAATGTTCATTTTATCATATGCCAATGCACTTAGCCATTTATTGTATTTCACACTCTTAGTTAACCCTTCTAGGGTTTCATCATTTCATTGTTCATTTCATCATTTCTCTGTTCATTTCATCATTTCTTTGTTCATTTGATCATGTGCCAATGCACTTGGTCATTTAGTGTGTTTACACTCTTACTTAACCCTTCTATGGTAACATCATTACATTACATACATCTTAGGTTCACCTATTTTTAAACGTATTCTAGACTTATGTGTCTATACATACAAGCCACGAGGCTTCATTAATCGTTCACTTAAGTGATTCATATCTTCCTAAGTTTATGTGGTCTAAGACTTATGCATCTTTTATGTATGACAAGATCTCCATTTCAATCTAAGTAGGCAGCATTATTCTTGAATATTTAAATCACGTATGCCTTATATATTAATATAGAATTTGGGAAAGAGAACCCAATTTTAAATCCCTTAGAAAACACTTATATTATTTATTTATTTATTTTATTTTGTACCACACGGCTTGGAGACCCAAGATCGAGCCCCAACACCTTCATTTTAAATTTGCCTTAGTTTTTCTCTTCATTTTTAGCTTAATAGTATTGAGAGGATGTGAGATCGAACCCCCAAAACCTCATTTTATTTTAAATTCTTTTCTTTAAACACTCTCTCCCTTGGCCGAGGGGTTGTGGGTTATAACCCCCACAACCTCTCTTTAATTTATCTTCAATTTTCCCCATTGAATCATCGTAGGAAGTCGTGGGTTAGATTACCACGCCTCCTATTTCTTTTTCATTCATTTTTCTTTGACTCTCATTCCTTTCCTAGAGCTTGTGGGATCGATTCCCATGCCTCCCATTTCTTTTTATGAATTTTTATATGTACTTTAATTTTTAGCCAGCACAGCCGAGATCCAATCCTCATTTCCCTTTTGCGATTTTAAGACATTATACGGGTGTGGTCCGGGTTTTAATCCTGGTGACCTCACCTCATTTTTAACTTAATTAAGTTTCCAAATTTTTTCATCTAAATTTAGCCGAAACTAAACATGTAAGCTGCTGGAAATTTGGTCACATTTCAGCTCACTTTCATCAACATTTTCGCTTGACTCATAGTGTATTTCGTAGACCGTTTAACACATTTTGGGGTGAATTTTTCATAGATTTGTTTAGTTAAGAGATTGTTACCTAAATCAGACACATTTCATATTTTATGAACATAATGATTAACATAGGTTTATGCATGTAATATAACAACCATAAAGTTGCACATTTTGGAGCCTCAAGCTGAGACCCTAGTCATAGTCACGTTCCTGCACACACATACACATAGTTGCGAAAACACATCGGTGGTCATTCATACGATTTCAAATACACAAACATAAAATATTCATCACGAAAACAAAACATACACTTAAATCTACCATCAATCATACCCATCCTTCGAATCGTTAGGAGCTAGAGACAGGGACATGCAACGGGGAACAACCCTAGTTTTCAGACACAATAATCTGAACCTTAAGGGGTCTCTTGGGAAAGCTACTAAGAGAAAAGAGAACCCATACCATTTTGACGTCCAAGTCCTCTTAGTGGCAACACCACTCGACGGACAACCTCCCTTTGCCAAACGTGTAATTAACGTTTATTTTCTTATGATTTCGTGTGAGTTCTTCAAGTGTGAAGAACTTGGTTTATTTTTCTGTTATTGAAAGTTTCTTTTGAAGAGATAAATCGTGAATGAGAGTGATAGAGACGTGAAAGAGAGATATGAGCGTGGGAGAGAAAAGTTTTCTTAGGCTTATGAGTCTAGTTTAGGACTTAGTCAAATAAGGTTTTGTTTAATTATTAAAAGTCTGATTTTCTTTTATTTTAAATCAGCTAATAAATAATAAATATAAATTAATTTTATTAATTTACCAACTCAAATTAAAAACAAATTTGATTCATTGCTTTCACCTAGGTTCGAACTTGAGTGAAGCAAGACTCCACTTCAAGGGCCAATTTTCGGCCCTCTCCACCCAAAATACCCCTCCACCTTATTAATCAAATAATTAATTATATATGTAGGGTAATTACTATACTAACTTAGCCTGGAAAAAGATGATTTTACCCCTAGACCCTCCAAGCCTAAGATTTTTCGTTTTTATGTCCGGTAAAGACTCATTCGAGTAAATCTTCATATTCAAGGGGCCTACATGGATGGACCCAACCTTTTATAGCTTAACTAACTCCCCAAATTATTTGGATTGGTCGTAGCAAGAGTTCAGAGGTCTGTTTCTACCTGCATCAATCCAAGTGAACCTGGTCTAATCTAGCCATTCTAGACACATTAAGCATTACTTATCTTATAAATTTTTAGGGTTGTTATATTATCCCACCGTTAGGAACATTCGTCCCCTAATGAAACTACTAATTATTTTGCGTAATTCCAAATAGATCATAACATAGTTACTATATACAATAAAGCGATAGAAACAAAGAATGGAGAGATAAGGAAACTTAGACTTCAGAGTAGGGAGTCTAACCTCAAGATCTAAAAAGATGGGGGTAGCGGGATCTCATATCGGCCTTGGCCTCTCATGTAGTACCCTCAACAATATAATTCCTCCACAATACCTTCACTGTGGCAATATCCTTGTTCCTCAGTCGTTTTACCCGTCTCTCTAAAATCTCAATAGGTATTTCCTGATAGGACAAATTTTCATCAACACCCGAACCTTTCAAAGGTAGAATCGATGCTGGATCCCCTTAGCACTTCTTTAACATAGAGACATGGAAGACATGCGAACTCATAGTCCACCTCACCCACACGTTGTAGGATCTCATATGGCCTAACATACCTCGGACGAGACCGGCATCGTTGACCTCTCAGAGGTCGAAGACAAGCCTACTTACGTCATTCTTACTTCGTTAAAGTTAATTTTAGCGGAAAATTTGAAAATTTTTGTTTCATAACATATATACTAATCATTCTATCAGATTCATAGTTGTTCAACAGTAACCATCTAATATTAAGATCATAAAATGAAAGAAATAGTTTAATATAGCATTAAATGTATACTTGTCAAAATGGCACCGATAAAATGTCTGAAAAAAATGGAAAGAAACGCTAGTGGAACATATTCAACTAGCTCAATCTTATATCTAAGCTACAATATAATGGGCAAGAATCCACGGAAGCTTGAGGGCCTACCATGTACGGATGAAAGCTAGCTTAGTTTAACATAGAGACATGGATGACTGGATGACCAAAAGCAAGCTCCACAGGTAATGCCAACTCATAGGACACCTCACCCACATGTAGGATCTCATATGGCCTAACATACCTTAGACTCAACTTCCCCTTCCTTCCAAATCTTATCACCCCTTTCATAGGTTATATCTTCAAATAGACCTGGTCACCAACATCAAACTCTAAGGGCCATTTTCTATTGTCTGCATAAGACTTCTACCGAATGTAAGCAGTAGCCAACCTAACCCTAATAACCCTTACCTTCTCTATGGCATCATAAATGATCTCTGGACCCAAAATGGATAAGTCTCCAACCTCAAACCACCCAATTTGAGACCTACACCTCCTACCGTACAGTGCCTCAAACTGTTCCATCCCAATCCTGGAGAGATAGCTAATATTATACGAGAACTCAATCAAAGGTAGATTGTAGTCCCAACTACCCTTGAGGTCAATCAGTGACGTCCTCAGCATGTCCTCAAATGTCTGAATGGTGAGCTATACCTGCCCATCAGTCTGAGGATGAAAGGCAGTACTAAGCTTCACATACGTGCCTAAGCTTTTTTTGAATGATCTCCAGAAGTGTGAAGTGAAATGAGCTTCTCTATCTGAAAAATAGACAAAGGAATCCCATTCCATCTTACAATCTCATCAATTAAGAGTTTTGCATAATCCTCGGCTTTGTACGTAGACTTCAATGGGATAAACTGGGCAGACTTAGTAATCCTGTCCACAATAACCCATATGGAGTCATGTTGTCTCCTAGTCTTTGGAATACAACCCACGACGTCCATATTAATGGCCTCCCGTTCCAAGTCAGAACCTCAATAATCTGTGTAAGACCGCCAGGCTTAAGATGTTTTGCCTTAACTTGTTGACAATTAGGACACTTGGCCACATAATTTGCAATGTCCTTCTTTATGCTATCCGACCAATAGATCTGTTTCATGATACATCTTGGTGGAACCAGGATGTATGGAATATCTTGAACCATGGACCTCTGCAATGATCCTGGTCCGCAAATCATCCACATCTGGTACGCACAGTCTATCCTGGTACCTAAGTATATCATAATTTCTCAAAGCAAAAGACTCATTCATCTTAACCAACATTGAGTCCTTTAGCTCCATCAAAAAAGTATCAGGATGATTACCCTCCTTGATTTCAACTAATAAACATGATTCAGAACAACGATGAACTGAAACACCCCTACTAGTAGAGTAAACTAACCGCACACCCAGTTTGTCCAGTCTATGTACATATTTAACCAACTCTTTCTTCCAATCCTCAACGTGGGCTGTACTTTCCATGCTCATCCTACTCAAAGAATTAGCTACAACATTAGCTTTACCTGGATGGTAGTGAATGTTTATGTCATAGTCGTTCAACAGCTCTAACCATCTCCGCTGACATAGATTCAACTCTCTGTGTGTTACCACGTATTGGCGACTCTTGTTGTCTGTGAACACATCCACATGCACTCAATACAAGTTGTGCCTCCACAATTTCAGTGCAAACACCACATCTGCCAACTGCAGGTCAAAAGTGGATAATTCTTCTAATGAACCTTGAGCTGTCTGCACGCATAAGATATCACCTTACCACCCTGCAAAAGAAAACAACCCAAACCAACCGTAGATGCATCACAATAAACAGTGTAATTATCACCACACTAAGGCAAAGTAAGCACTGGAAGTCTTAACAACTTCAGTTTTCCTGGGATCTACCTCCACACCTTTATCGGACACAACATGACCCAGGAAGGTCAATGATCTAAGCGAGATTTCACACTTGCTGAATTTGGCATACAAATGATGTTGTCTAAGTACCTGCAAGGTTAGTCGCAAATGTTGTTCATGATCTTCCTTGGCCTTAGAGTAGATGAGAATGTCATCAATAAATACTAAGACAAAGGAGTCAAGATATTCATGGAAGACTCTGTTTATGACATCCATAAAAGTAGCAGGTTCATTCGTGAGATCAAATGATATAACCAAAAACTCGTAATGACCATAACAGGTACCAAAGTCTATCTTTGGAACATCTTCATCCCTAACCCTGACCTGATGATATCATGAACGACGATCAATCTTTGAGAAGAAACTAGACCCTTGGAGTTGGTCGAAAAAGTCATCTATTCTGTGAAGTGGATACCTATTCTTGATAATGACTTTGTTGAGCGGCCGATAATCGGTACACATTCTAAGGGTTCCATCTTTTATTTTTACGACAAAACTGGAGCACCGCAAGGGGATATGCTTGGCTGAATGAAACCCTTGCCAGTGAGATCTTTTACTGCAACTTCAACACTTTGAGTTTATCCAAAACCATTCTGTAAGGAAGAATTGAAATTGGTTTAGTATCATGTTCAAAGTTGATATCAAAGTCAATCTCTCGAGAGGAGGAACTCCAGGAAAATCATCAGGAAATACATCTTGGAACTCATTCAGTACAGGCACTGAGTCCATGGAAGGAATGTCATGATATAAATCATTAACACTTACAAGATGAAATAATAACCCCTTGGACATCATTTTATTGCCATTAAGATTCAAAATCAAGGGATTAGGATGACTCGAGTTGCACCCCTCCCAAACTAGTTCTTCATCATTAGGGAAACGAAATCTCACAACCCTACTAGAACAATTCATTCAAGAATTACAAGTATGAAGCCAATCCATGCCAATAATAACATCAAAATCATGCATTGGTAACTCAACCAAGTCTCCACACATAGTCTTACCACGTACAATTATTGGGCAATATTTGTATACTCTATCAATTCTTAACTTTACTTCTAAAGGTGTACTAACCACTATAGGATCATGCAGAACTTTAGGAAATATCTCAAAAGTGAGACAGATAAAAAAAGATAGAAAGGAAAGCGTATAGCCTGGATTAAGTAAAGCATAAATAGAACTTGAGAATACTTGCAGCATACTTGTGACCACATCAGCAGACTTCTCCTGCTCCTCCATGCCGTTCAGGTCATAGAACCTGTTCCTCTCAGGAGGCTCGGCTGCTGCTGCACCCTATGGATTAGGCCTAGGCTGAGCATTACCTCCATCCTGACCTTTGTTCTGTGGGCAGTCTCTAACTATGTGCCAACTCTTACCACAACCGAAGAAGGCATTAGTGCCCTGTCTGCACTCTCCCCTGTGAGCACGACCACATGTAGCACATTTCTCTCTGGGACACTTCATCTCACCTCCATTTCCCTTCCTAGGTTCAGGTATGCCTCCTCTAGATGTTGTAATCCTCTAAGAGTTAGAGTTCCCTGAACTCTGTTGCCCCTTTTTGAACCTGGGTTGCTCACGGACGCCAAAATTGTTTTTATGGCCTCTATGGCTGGGACCTGCCTGATCTTGAGGCTTAGGACTTCTAGCATCACGAATGCCTATTTTAGGTTGTTATGCTCTACCTATTGGACATGCACCAACAACCTGGAGAGGTCCATGTTATGTGGAGCATCACAGACCGACAATCCTCCTCAATATCTCCGTTAATCAATGTGAGGAACGTGCTCATCTCATCCCTACTTTTAGATACATAGAAAGTAGCATACCTGGATAGTTGAACAAACTTTAGGAAATACACCCTGACTGTCATTGGTCCCTGCTTAAGGTTGATAAACTCCACAACCATTGCCTCCCTCATATCCTTGGGAAAGAATCTCTCTAGGAAAGTTGGGTTAAACAACTCCCAAGTGATCGGAACTCCACCCAAAGCTCGGCTATCCTGCCACATCTTGCACAACATACCTTAGTTGATAGGAAGCCAACTCTGCTTTCTCAGTATTTGTGGCCCCTATAGCTACAAAAATCTTATGCACCTCATCCACAAACTCCTGAGGACCCTCTACATTCTTAGACCCTGTAAATATAGGAGAATTCATCCTCGTGAAGTATCTCAACCTGTCATCCATACTGCGAATCCGTGGGTTCTCCATCTGAACATTCTGTAGGTTGACCTTGTAAGTCATGGCCTGGGTCTGCATAGTGATTGTCTATTCCATCTGGTCCATATATGCCCTCACCTCAACATCAGTCAAACCGAAAGGGTTAATGGGAATAACCACTCCTTCGACTGTAGCTTGGAGTGGAACCTTATTGTCCCCAGCAGTTGCTCCTCCTTTTCTCTGACCAATGGTTTTCCATGTATTCATTTCTTACAAATAACAAGTATTGATGTTAGACACTATCATAACATCAAGAGATCAAACATCAGGAGAATGTAGGATGAGATCAAAAGAAGGTAAATTTTCCTACGCATCATGCAATCTCTAATTCAGGATAGTGGCGCACTTCACTACCATGACTTAGAAACTACTCAATGTGGTTGATGTGAACTTATTATCCTCGGAATTTAACCTTGTGTTATTATACAAACTTTGTCACGATCGGAGTCAAGACCCAAAATGACACCGACCTCGTTGACCTCTCAAAGGTCGTAGACAAGCCTCCTTATGTCATTCTTACTTCGTCTAGGTTAATTTTAGCGGAAAATTTGAAACTTTTTCTTTCTTAACATATATACTAATCATTCTTTTAGATTCATAATTACTTACCACTAACCATCTAACATTAATATCAGCAAATAAAACAAATAATTTAATATAGCATTAAATGTAATCTTGTCAAAATGGTTCCAATACAATGTCTGAACAAAACGGAAAGAAACACTAGTGGAACATACTCCTCTAGCTCAATCCTATAACTAAACTAGAATATAATGGGCACGCATCCTCAAAAGAATGAGGGCCTACAAATTCTGAATGAATGTTTCGCGTTCGGATAGTTTCAGCATCAACCTGTAGCTCTAGCGTTCACCTATGCCTGCACCTTAAAGTGTAAAGTTGTATACGGTTAGTATAAACTTGTACTAAGTATGGGTATATGCAAAAACACACCAAGGACATGCATGAGTATGAATAGCTCTTCCCTAACAACATGATGAAGTCAATGAACTTGCCAAATTGGGATTAGGAAAGTTGTTGAGTTTTCCAAATTTTGATTAGGAAAGTCATACCATGAGAGTAACATGTATCATCATACTTATCAAATCGCACACAACAGATAATATCTTGCACATAGCAAATAACATATTGCATATAACACATAATATTTTGCGTATCATTCGTTTATATTCCATGAGACCTTGTAATCATGGACTTGACATCAAGACTTCCCAAAAATGAGGGCTCAACATATGGTACCTCAACTAGGGAGCCTTCTTTAGTAAACACAGAGTGTGCTTCATTCATTCATACTTACTTCATTTCATTTCATTCATGGCCTACTATAAACACCAGCTATACCTAGGATGTAGTTTAAGACATTCTTCGGGTTCGCTATGCAATGATCAAGAATGACCTAGTGTCATTACTTAAGTTTATCTCACCTCCTGATTATCCTATTCTAACACCTTTCGTATTATTCATTTCATTATGTGCATAATTTGAGGCTAGCTTTATTCATTCATGGGGAACTTAAACTTTAACAAATATAGATCATGTAAGTATCATGAAATTCAGTGTCTCCCCCAAACAAAAAAGAGGTGGAATCACCGGCCAAAGTGACCCAAAACATGCTAGCATACATGGGAAGTGAACCCCGCCAGGTCACTATATTGGCAGTATAGGTTCGAAGACTAGGAGATATAAGGAGACCCATACCTGGCATGCCAAACAATCTCGCCTAATGAGAGTTCTGTAAACCTCCGCCCTTCCCGAAAGAAGTCATCCCTGCTCATAGCTAGTCTATCGGTGCTCCGTATAGAGTTCCATTACATTCAACTCATATGTCACGGAAGCTGGATCATAGTATGAGGACATCATAGCTCAATAGATGATTTCTCATCTCATCATTTGTATTATGTGTTTTAATCTTAATACTTTCATTAGAGTGTTTATAGAGACTACTCTTTTCATTAACTTTACACTCTCATAGGTGAGTACGTTTTGGTAACATTTACATAGGTTCATTTGAGATTGATCTCATCTTTTATATTAGCCTCATATCATTTTGTCACGACATTCATTAACATTAGGTCTTCATAATTACTCACCCCATTTAACGTGAATGATAATTTCATCATATGCCAATGCACTTGGTCATTTAGTTTGTTTCACACTTTTACTCAACCCTTCTAGGGTTTCATCATTTCATTGTTAATTTCATCATTTCTTTGTTCATTTCATCATTTGTTTGTTCATTTCATCATGTGCCAATGCACATGTCCATTTAGCGTGTTTTACACTCTTACTTAACCCTTCTATGGTAACATTATATCATTACATAGATCTTAGGTTCACCTATTTTAAACATATTCTAGACTTATGGGTCTATACATAAAAGCCTTGAGGCTTCATTAATCGTTCGTCTAAGTGATTCATATCTTACTAAGATTATGTGGTACAAGACTTATGCATCTTTTATGTATTCCAAGATCTCAATCTCGATATAAGTAGGCAGCATTATTCTTGAATATTGAATTCACGTTTAGCTTTATTATCATATTGGAATTTTACCAAGGGAACCCAATTTTGAATTCCTAAGACAACACTTACATTTTTATTTATTTATTGTATTTTGGTCCAAACGGCTTGGGGACCCAAGATCGAGTCCCAACACCTTCATTTTAATGTTCCCTTAGTTTTTCTCTTCATTATTCGCTCAAATAAATTGAGAGAATGTGGGATCGAACCCACACAACCTCAATTTCTTTTAATTTATTTTCTTTAAACTCTCTCACCCTTGGCCAAGGGGTTGTTGGTTCGAACCCCCATAGCCTCTCTTTAATTTCTTTTAAATTTCCCACTTGAATCTGCCTAGGAGGTCGTGGGTTCGATTCCCACACCTCCCATTTCTTTTTCTTTCATTTTTCTTTGACTCTCATTTGCTTCCTAGAGGTTGTGGGTTCGATTACCATGCCTCAGATTTTTTTTTTACTTTAATTTTCTGCCAGCACTTTCGAGATCGAATCCCCTTGACCCCCATTTCCCTTTTGCGATTTTAAGACATTATACGGGTGAGGTCGGGGTTCGAATCCTGGTGACCTCACCTCATTTTTCACTCAATTAATTTTCCAGATTCGTTCATCTACATTTAGCATAAACTTAACATGTAAGTTGCGGGAAGTTTGGTCACATTTCAGCTCACTTTCATCAATATATTCGCTTGAAAACATAGAGTAATTCGTAGACCATTTAACACGTTTTGGGGTGCATTTTTCATAGATTCCTTTGGCCAAGAGATTGTTACCTAAATTAGCCACATGTCATATTTTATGAACATCACGATTTACAGAGGTTTATGCATGTAAAATAACAATCATAACGTTACACATTTTGGAGCCTCAAGCCGAAACCCTAGTCATAGTCACATTCTTGCACAAACATGCACGTAGTTGAGAAAACGCATCGGTTGTCATTCATACGATTTAAAAAACACAAACATAAGCATATTCTTCATGAAAACACAATATACAGATAAATCTACCAGCAATCATACCCAACCTACGAATCATTGGGAGCTAGTGACAGGCACATGCAACTGGGAACAACCTTAGTTTTCGTACTGAATTATCTGAACCTTAAGGGGTCTGTTAGGAAAGGGACCAAGAGAGAAGAGAACCCATACCTTTTTGACGTTAAACCCTTGATTTTCTTCCCAAAAACTTCACCCAAGATCACGTCCAAGTAACCTCAATGTCAACACCACTCGACAGACAACCTCCCTTTGCCTAACGTATAATTAACGTTTGTTTTCTTGTGATTTCGTGTGAGTTATTCAAGTGTGATGTACTTGATTTATTTTTTTGTTCTAGAAATTTACTTTTGCAGAGACAGATCGGGAATGAGAGTTATAGAGACGTAAGAGATAGAGACAATCGTGGGAGAGAAGAGTTTTCTTAGGTTTAAGAGTCTAGTTTAGGACTTAGTTAAATAAGGTTTTATTTATTTATTCAATATATGATTCCCCTTTATTTTAAATCAGATAATAAATAATAAATATATATTAATTTAATTAATTTTCCAACTTAAATTAAAAACAAATTTAATTTATTGCTTCCTAGGTTCAAACCCGGGTGAAGCAAGACTTCACTTCAAGGGCCAATTTTTTGCCCTCTCTCCCCAAATTACCCCTCAAACTTATTAATTAAATAATTAATTATATATGTGGGGCAATTACGATACTACCTTTAGCCTGAAAAAAGACCATTTTACCCCTAGACCTTCCAAACCTGTGATTTTCCCTTGTTAAGTCCAATAAAGACTCATTCGAGTAAATCTTCGTATTCGAGAGTCCTACATGGATGGACCCAACCTTTTAAATATCAAATAACTCCCCAAGTTAGTTGTATTGGCTGTAGCAAGGGTTCAGAGGTCTTGTTTTACTTGCATCAGTCCGTGTGAACCCGGTCTAATCGTAGACATTTTAGACTCATTAAGCATTACCTATATATAAATTTTTAGGGTTGTTACATGTTCGTCCTTGTATTTGTCGATGATATCATTAATACTGGAAGAAACAGTTTAAGTGTTAGTTAGGTCATCACTTTCCTTTTTTCTTAGTTCTCTATTATAGATTTAGATAATCTTCCTTAATTTAACTGTGTTGTAATGATATGCAGCACTTTAGGTTTAATTCTCACCCCAAAAAAGTATGTTAGCGAGTTTTTAAATTATGACCTAATGCAAACTGCAATAGTGTAAACACGCCAAATAAGTGCCTCTGAGTTATTCATTTTATATGATAAAACTCACCTGACTGACGCTACACGTTATCACCGAGTCTTGGGTAGGCTTTAACACTTATCTTTTACCAGACCGGGCACAACCTATCTGCTTATAAAGTTGTCTCAATTCATCCTAGAACCATCCTACCTTCACTAGAAAGTTGTGAAGCGTATTCTACGATACCTGCGTGGTACCATTAAACTACGCCTACTTGTTTCTCCTATTTATAACTTCAACTCCATGTGTACTCTGATGCGGATTGGGGGTGCAGACATCACTGCTAAAGTATCTTGATCTAGTTAAATTTTTTTTCTTGGTCGCAATCCAGTTAGTTGGTCCTCAAAGAAACTAAATATTGCCTCACTCACCTCCTCTATGTTTTTGTACATGGAGGTGGATAATGCCCCTTCTATAAAATTTTGGGTCACCAATCTTCTTAATGAGTTACGCTTTCCGTTACATCAGCTACCCAAAATGTATTATGACAATCTTTGAGCCATATTTCTAAGAAAGAATCATGTCTTTCGTAGTCGTGTGAAGCATTTTGCAATGGACTTTCACTTTATTCACCACCATGTCAACATCAAAAATGTTCTTTGTTATTCATGTCCATGATGTTGATCAAATAGCCGACACTCTTACCAAGGCATTGCCTAAACTGCATTTGAGAAGGAGCTATTCAAGTTAAGCTTAGTGAACCATCACCTAACTTGAGGGGGCATATTGGAGCATCAATAGTTACTTTAGATAGTAGTAAATAATTATGTTTGTATTAGTGTTTTATAGTCCTTACTTATTTTGGAATCTGCATTATTTATATCAGCAGATATTATTTATGTAGTTAAGTTAGATTAGGAGTCTTATTCGTTTCTTTGTAACTCCATTTAATACCTTTCTGCCTTCATTAATAATGTATGGTCATTTTCTGGAACCTATTCAGTCTTCACAATTTTGTACCAAAATTGATAATTTCAAATTGTGCGAGTACACAGATAGTGATTGGGCAAGTTTATTGGTCGATAAACACTGTTTTGCAAATGTTTTCACTCTAGGTTCAGGTGTTGTTATTTGGAATTCAAAGAAGCAACCTACAACATCATTGTCAACTTCAAAAACCGGGTACATTGCAATAACTTCAAGCCGTCTAGCTAGGGAGAGTGTTTGCTGATATTCAACAGGAGCAGAGAGGAGTAACAAAGACATTTTTTTACAATAAAATCACTATCTCCATGATATAAACCCATCATTTCGCAGCAGGACAAAGCATATTAATAATTCGTTACCATTTCATCCGTGACTTGGTAACAAAAGAGGAAATATTACTGGAATATTGTAGCACACAATAGCAGTTGGCTTATGTATTGACAAAGGCTTTATCGAAGGAGTAATTTTGCTACCTCAGAGGATTGTTTGGTGTTTTTAGTTTTGAATCTAGAGGGAATGTTAAAAAGTGATTCAAAAAGATTGACTCAATTGGGACATGGTAGTTTAGTGGATCTAGTTTTTGGGTATTTTTAAAGTAGTTTCCTATATTTAAACTAGTTTTTTTTAGTACTTTTGATTAAGTGTCATAGTGGGTTACATGAACCATGATTCAAGATTAGTTGTTCACATGACCTATATTTTAGGATTAATTCTTTATACTTATTTTCCAATAAATTATTCATGTAACTTGTATGACTCTATTTTGCTTCCTTTGTGCATATAAAGTTTTCAAACATTACTGTGAAATTGTTGATTCATTGTCATAACTATCACCTTGACTTGCCAAAATAAAGCTTGTCCAATTTTCTGGAGTGGAGAATATAACCAATACATATGTGCTTCAAAACTATGAGATTAAATATGAACACAAAATAAAAATGGATGCGCACAAGGTGTTTGACGAAAAGTTTTTTAGTTAGTGCCCCTAATTATTTGCTTGGACGCAATATGACACTCCAATTGAATTGGTTAGTGAAGAAGCTACAAGTATTAAAAGTATTGTATTCAATTTTATCAATGAACACCCTCAAATAGATGTGTTAGAGAGGTACGTTAATGCAATTGATCTTGATTTTTGCTCGAATGAACAACACACATGAAATTGAGACCATGGAAGGTGCGATTTATGCTGACAAAATAATAACTTATGTAACGTGTGGAAAATATTATGGGGGAGAAGAACATGATGAAGGTAATGTACTGTTTAACCTTGGTGCGACTGCCTTCGTTGTTCATGTTATAGGAATTGCATCAAATATCACTATGGGGGAGAAGAGCATGATGAATATAATTTACTGTTTAACCTTGGTGCGACTTCCTTCAATGTTCATGTTTAAAAAATTGCATTAAAATTCTATTTATGGGATCCCAGAATTAGTTCAGAGTTCCAAATTCGAACAAGTTTTAATAATAAGATTGTAAAGGCACGTGAGCATGAATTGTTTGAGGAAATCAAAAAAGGGAAGAGTTGCTTATATGTGAAATTGTATGATTAGGAGCATGTAGGAGGTGTTAAAATGAATGTTACAAGTAGTGGTAATGTGATTACCCCTCGTTTGACTAATAGGATATTGGGGAATCTTATATTGAGGTTTTCTCTCATACCTTGAAGAACAATACATGATTTCTTAATTGAGGTATGTAGGGGTGGAATAACACGATGCTACTCTGGAATCCTTTTATAATTATTGTGATGTGCTGGACGATGGTCATCAGTTATTACAAAGATGAGTTCACTTGCTGCATATACAGGGAATGCAATAATTCAATGATATTTTATTTATTGTTGGGAATTCCTAATTCAATCATTATAAAGTGGCATCAACATAGCAATAGTTTGGCTTTATCTATTTTTAGTATAGAAGGTGGAAGAGAAAGGTGGAAACAAATCTCTTAAATCATAAACATGGGCTGCAGTATCTCAACTTAATAGAGGACTCTCAGTTCGAAGATTAAAATGCCTACAATGTGATAATTGCAGATAGGCTTGGTCGATCAACTTTTGTGCAAATTATTTTACATGCAAATTCATATATAAACATACTTCTCTTGTTGGTGGAAGATGATAATTCTCATTGCTATATTATCATGACTGAAAATAGATGGGATGAAGTTTCTATGAACTGCTTACTTGCTATACAAAATATTCAGCAGATAATACTACAATTTACGCTTTACTCTAACCTTGAGGACAAGGTTCTTTTTTAGACATTGAGTATTTTTATCAATGCGGATGGTGCCCGAATGTTTTGGCTTGGGGCTAAACTATGCAGAGGCCCAACACTTAGAAAACCCAATACTAGATTCGATTATGATCTAAGTTAAGAATATAGTTTATATTGTTGCCATCTATGATTTTTGAAAATTATGCTTGAAGTGAAGAAACTGTTTGTTCCTCTCATCTTCTCTCTAGAATCTAAACTTCTTATACCATTCTTATCTCTACCTCTAGTTATTTTATATTTCATTACATCTCCTTGTAATTCAAGTGATGTCGTTGTAATTGGGTTATCTTATTATATAATGTTTGGATATTTGTGTTGAAAATTTGGGTTTGTTTCACCATACTTTTTGCAATGAATTTTTCTTAGCAAATAGTTTTATCTTTATAATTCTTTAGTTTGACGAATGAGATATGCATATTTTGGTGAGATAGCATATAATGTAATAATGTTCAGTTCGAAGATACTTGAAAAGAAAAGCATATCTATGTGATAATTTACGAATATGTTTTATTCTTTTTGGCGAATAAAAACAAAAAACTTTTGTATTTTACACTCCGTATAAAATTTTCTTATGTCTAATTTTCAGAGACCAAAAAAATCTAAAGGTTTCTATTCTATATGAATTAGATTGTGCAATTGATTTGAATAATATGAAAACTTCACGTAATAAGTCAGTGTTGTACATTTTGTTTTCTACTTCGTTTGAATTTGATACAGAATTGAAGTCTTAAAAACTTCATTGCCATTCAAATTTCATTCTATTAACTATCTAAAGAATATAAAATTAAATTTTTAAATACAAACAAGTTTTAAAAAATTAATTTCATTGTTAATATTTTAAATAGTAAGTGGTATACTTAATTGTGATAGAAAGAAATCAAAAAGGACTAGTACTCTAGTCATTGATTTTTTTCGTACGGTAGGTGCCTCTATGGAATGAACTTTGTTATTGTGTAAATATTGTTATAGATAATTCAAACACTTTAATCCTTTTGTCGAATAATTTTCCAAAAAGAGATTTTATGCTTTCAATGGTAAATTTGTTATACAGTATGGAGAAAAAAAAATGTGCAAAGTTTCATTGAAAATACTTGGAAAATTATATTGATAAAGGTAAAATTATATTTAGTTACATTCTTTTATTATGTTTGACCCCACAAAATCCTTAAAGTATATTTTATATTGTGACTATTGAGTTTCTCTTTTACTAGTATATGATATGACTAGTATAAAACTACCAAACATTTATGTATATGCATTAAAAATAATGGGAAAATAGGTTAAAAAAACATTGGAAATATTCCAACACGAATTTGTTTATTTGTTATTATCACATAACTCTAGAACCTCAGATGAATGAATTATTAACAAAAAAATAAAATCAATGACTCTTTAATCAACATTAACGGGACTTTATTAATAGAGTCAAAGAGTGGTTGAAATTATAGGGAGGGAAGCGGATGGGGGCCGGTGATGCGCCCCGGTGAGATGTGGAAAGGTAATGAGTTGGTCCGCTAATCGACTCGGGGAGTGGACTAGCATGGATTGGGGAAGAGGATAAGGCCCGAGCTCTCGATACGCCTATGGAATATCGTCTCCTCAATTGTGGTAGGCAACATGCGCCTCTGACGTACTACGACATCTACGCGCTCTAGACGGTGGCATGTGGGCTCCCTGTTTGACCTATCTTGAAACACGGACTAAGGAGTCTGATATGTGTGCGAGTCAACGGGCAAGTAAACTTGTAAGCCGTAAGGAAGATTTTTGGTGGTATCCCCCTAAGGGGTTCACCGCCGACCGACTTTGATCTTCTAAGAAGGGTTCGAGTGTGGGCATACCTGTTGGGACCCAAAACATAGTGAAATATGCCTTAGCGGGGAGAAGCTAGAGGAAACTCTGGTGGAGGCCCGCAGCAATACTGACATTCAAATCGTTCGTATAACTTTGGTATATGGAAGAAAGACTAATCGAACCATCAAGTATCTGGTTTCCTCCGAAGTTTCCCTCAGGATAGCTGGAGCTCGCGTGAGAGTGCTATCGGGTAAAACAAATTATTAGAGGACTCGGGAGAGAAATGCCCTCGATCCATTCTCAAACTTTAAATTGGTAGGAAGGCGTGACTGCTTTGTTGAGCCACGCCATATATTAAAAAGCTCCAACTTTGTCATTTTTTATATTCAGAATTGGCGATGCGGGATGAACCAGAAGCCGGGTTAATGTTCCAAACTGCGCACTAACCTAGATCCCAAAAAGGGTGTAGGTCGATTAAGAAAGCAGGACGGTGGTCATGGAGGTAGAAATCCGCTAAGGAGTCTGTAAGAACTCACTAGCCGAATAAACTAGCCCTGAAAATTTGATGTCAATTAAGCAAGATAAGTAGGAGGGCCTGGCGGTCGCTGTAAAACCTTGGGCATGAGACTAGGCGTAGCGGCCATCGGTGCAAATTTTTGTGGTAGTAACAAATATTCAAATGAGAACTTTGAAGTCCCAAGAGGGGAAAGGTTCCATGTGAACGGAACTTGCATATGTGTTAGTCGATCATAAGGGTTGGGGGAGACCCGATAGATAGCGTGTTTCACGCATACTCCGAAAGGGAATCAGGTTAAATTTCCTGAAAGGTTATGTGGTGGTTGATGCTAAAGTTAAAAAGTACGGAGACGTCGGCGGGAGCCTCGGGAAGATTTATATTTTCTTTTTAAAAGCCTACCCACCCTGCATTCGACTCAGCCAAAGGTAGGGTCCAGTAGCTGGAAGAGCACCGCATCTCGCGTGGTGTCCGGTGCTCTCCCAGAGGCCCTTTAAAATACGGAGGATCGAATGTCATCCATGCCCGGTCGTACTCATAACCATATCAGGTCTCCCAGGTGAACTACCTCTAGTCGATGGAACAATGTAGGCAAGGGAAGTCGGGAAAATGGATACATAACTTGGGGAAACGGATTGTCTTTTAGGGCTGGGCATGGGGGTCCCAGTCCCTAACCCGTCGGCTGTCGGTGGACTGCTCGAGCTGCTCCTACAGCGAGAGCGGGTCACCATGTGATAGCCGGGGGACGGACTAGAAATGGTTCCTTCGAGTGCTTTCCCTGGGCATCAAACAGCTAACTCAATACTAGTAAGTACAAGGGAAATCCGACTGTGTAATTAAAACAAAACATTGGGATTGTCCCAATGGATGTTTACTCAATGTGATTTCTGCCTAGTCTTTGAATGTCAAAGTGAAGAAATTCAACCAAGCACGGGTAAATGGCGGGAGTAACTATGACTGTCTTAAGGTATCCAAATTCCTTGTTATCTAATTAGAGACGCACATGAATGGATTAACGAGATTCCCGTTGTTCCTGTCTACTATCCAGTAAAACCATAGCCAACGGAAAGGTCTTGGCAGAATCAGCGAGAAAGAAGACCCTGTTGACCTTAATTCTACACCGACTTTGTGAAATGACATGAAATGTGTAGTATAAGTTGGAGCTGAAAGGAAAAAGTGAAATACCTTACTTTTAACATTATTTTAATTTTCCGTGAATCAGAAGTGGGGAACTTCCACTCTTTTTGGACCAAAGGCTCGCTTTGCGGGCCAATTCGGGCTGAATACATTGTCAGGTGAGGAGTTTTACTATGGCGGCACATCTGTTTAAAGATAATGCAAGTGTCCTATGATGATCTCAACGAGAACAGAGATCTCGTGTGGGACAGAATGGTAAAATCTTATTTGATTCTGATTTCTATTATGAATAAAAACCGTGAAAGCAAGGCCTAACGCTCCTATAGACCATTGGAATTTGAAGCTAGCGCGGGGATAACTGGCTTATGGTAGCCAAGCGTTCATGGAGACGTAGCTTTTTGATCCTTCAATGTCCTCTCTTCCAATCATTGTGAACCAGAATTCAGCAAGTGTTGGATTGTTCACCCACCAATAGGGAACATGAGCTGGGTTTAGACTATCGTGAGACAGGTTAGTTTACCCTACTAATGATAGTGTCTCAATAGTAATTCAACCTAGTACGAGAGGAATTGTTGATTCACAAAATTGGCCATCGCTCTTGGTTGAAAAGACAGTGGCACGAAGCTACCATGTGCTGGATTATGAGTGAATGCCTCTAAGTAAGAATTTGAACTAGAAGTGAAGCATGGGGCCCCTGTCCTCTTGCCGAACCGCAGTAGGGGCATCTAACCCCCAAGGGTACATGTCTATAGCTAAGTCTCTGTGACGGAAGCGACACAGTGACTGTGTTGAAGTACAATTTCCACCGAGCAGTAGGTAGAATCCTTTGTAGATTACTAAAGTACGCAACTTGATATTGTAATTAGTAGAGTGGCCTTGCTACCACGATCTACTAAGATTTATCCCTTTGTTGCTCGGATTCGTCCCCTCCCCCTACATTACTGATTCCCCCAACCTAAAATCCAATCATTTATAACTTTTAAAATGAGAGGTTCATGTACTGCTTGCATATTTAGAAGGGGAAAACATGACTAAGTGTTGAAATATAAGTACCAAAAATAACATCACACGCGAAGTTCACTAGTTTGACGTTAAGCGTTGAGCTATACGTTCTACGATGATTAAACACTTGTCCAATAACTACGCCCCATTGCGAGGTTTTTCATCACGTTGAGTTCATTTTTCAAGCCTAATGACATGTTAAGAGACTAAAAACTATATTTCTATAAGAGGTTTTCGGAATGTGGGGTGCCATTGAAAAGCTAAGTGAGATGTCAAGGGGAAAATGGGTATACGTACGTAGCACAGGCGTTCCACATCCGCGTCCAGACGGCTTCTGCCAAAGCCTGTATAGAAAGAGCGTGGACTACAAAATCCTCCCTTGGACTGCACACGAGGTCGAATGAAGTCGGGCGTGGCATGCCATCATGGCTCTTGAACTGCACACACAGTCGAATGACGTCAGGCGTTGCATGCCATCATGGCTCTTGAGTTGCACGCACGGTCGAACGACGTCGGGCGTTGCATGCCATCATCAACCTTGGACTGCACACACGGTCGAACGACGCCGGACATGGAATTCCATCATTGCCCTTGGCCAGCACCCATAGTCCAGCGACATTGGGCGTGGCATGCAATCACGGACCTTGGATAGAACGCGCGGTAAGGCGATGTCGGGAGTGGCATGCCATCTTCGCCTTTGGACTAGGTGACACGATTTGACGACGCCGGCGTGGCATGCCATCATAGCCCTTGGAAAGTACATACGGTCAGACGACGTTGGGCGTGGCATGTCATCATTGACTTTGGATAACACACACAGTCGGTTGATGTCAGTCGTGGTATTCCATCATCGCCATTGGACAACGTGACACGGAAGACGTTGAGCTTGGCATACCAACATCGCCTTTGGACTAGGTGATACGGTCGCTCGACGTCGAGCTTTCATGCAATCATCGGCTTTGGACTAGGTGTTACGGGCGGACGATGTCATGCGTGGCATGCCATCATCGGCCTTGGGAAGCATACATTGTCGGACGGTGTATGGCGTGGCATGCAATCATGGCCCTTGGATATACAACACGATCAGACGAAGAAGGGCGTGGAATGTCATCATGGCCCTTGGACAGCGCACACGGTCGGATGACGTCGGGCGTGTCATGCCATCATCGCTGTTGGAGTAGGTCACACGGTCAAACGACATCAGGCGTGACATTATATTATCGCCTTTGGACTATGTGACACGATCGGATGATGTCGGGCATGGCATGCCATTATCTCCCTTGGGCAGCACAATCGGTCGGACGTTGTCAGACGTGGCATGTCATCATGTCCCTTGGACAGCATACACGGTCGGACGATGTTGGGCATTGAATGCCATCATGGCCTTTGGACAACACAGACGATTAGACGACATCGAGCGTGGCATGTCATCATTGCCCTTGGACAGCATACACGGCCGGACGACGTAAGGCGAGGCATGCCATTTTCTCAGTTGGACAACGCACACGGTCGACTATCGTCGGGCGTGGTATGCCATTATATCACTTGGAAAGCACACACGGTCGGCCGTCATTAGACGTGCCTGCATACAACGGTTGGCCGTGGCCTTCCCTCATTGGTCGTGGCTTGCGTGACATTGTTTGAGCTCTAGTCGAAAGATGCAGATTTCATACTGTACATAAATCAAATGATTTTGAAATAACCGTCATGCATAACAAACATATACATCTACTTTCATTATCTATTCATCTAATGTTTCCACCTCACGTGGCTCGCTGGTATCATTTTTCATTATTTTTATGATTTGTACGATATTGAAACATACATTATTTGAGCAAATATGTAGCCTATCATTAATTTGACATGTTTAGATCTGTTTTCGAGCATTTTGGTATTTTTTTGTCTTTTAATCATTATTTCATAATTTATTTTTACGGTTATTATTTTTTGCATCTCGTTTGAAAAATTAAAATGTTATAAATTTTATATTTTAAGATTATTATACTTATTTGTGATTTTTCGGTGTTGATTTCATATTATTTTTGTTATTTTTCCTTTTTTCTATTCATTTTTTGAATTTTCGGAAAAAGTAAAAAATAAAAAAAATGTTGAAATATATACATACATTCATACATACATACATTCATACATACATATATATATATATATATATATATATATATATATATATATATATATATATATATATATATATATATATATAAAAGTCATTTGTTTAAGTTAATGTGTGTTTTGACGTTAGAACGTGCATATTTTTGTTGTACATTTCAATTATAATTCTCTTGAAAATCCATGCCTACACCTATCACATGGGTAAAAACTTTTTAAAGCATATATAAGGGGGTAGAGGTGTTGGGGGCAGACTGTGGCGCAGGCAGGCGGATGGCATAGACATCCCGTGGGCATAGTAGGCATGTTGCGTGGCTGCTTGATGGGATGCATGGCTTTGTCGTGCTACGCTGTTGTGTGTTTTCAAAAACACGCTGGCGATGTCAGCGCGGGGAGTGAGGCAAAGGCAGGCAGACGTCACGGGCGTCTAGTGGGCTTAGTAGGCGTGCTGCGTGGGCGCTTGATGGCATGCATGGCTTGTCCGTTCTATGTTGTTGGGCTTCCACAAAAACATGCTAGCAACGTTTGCGGGGCAACTAAGGAGAAAGTAGGCGGACATCTAGGGTATCATGTGCGCTTAGTACGCGTGTAATTTTGGCGCTTGACAGCAGCATGGCTTTTCTGTGCTATGCCGTTGCACGTTTACAAAAACATGCAAGCAACGTCTGTGGGGCGTTTGAGGCAGTGGTAGGCAGACATCATGGGCGTCTTGTTTGCTCAGTAGGCATGTTGCTTGGGCGCTTGATGACATGCATGGCTTGTCCATGCTATTCCGTTGGGCGTCTACAAAAAAATGTTGGAGACGTTTGCAGGGCAACTAAGGCGAAAGCAAGCAAATGCCAAGGGTGTCTTGTCTGCTTAGTAGGCGTGCTGCGTGGGCTCTTGATGGCATGCATGGCTTGTCCATGCTACGCCATTGGGCGTTAAGAAAAACATGCCGACGACATATGTGGGGCGACTGATGCTCTACAAGGCGGGCGTCATCGGCGTCCTGTGTGCTTAGTAGGCTTGCTGCGTGGGCGCATGGTGGCATGCATGGATCGTTTGTGCTACGCTGTGGGCGCTTACAAAAACATGCCAGCGACGTTTGTGGGGCGACCATGCGCAGCCGACGGAACTTCTCATAATCGGTTTATAATAGCATTTGGTGTGGAAAAAGGCAGTGCTCTCGGGCGAGTGGGGAGTTCTAGAGCTCCTGTTACGGGTAACTCTAAGCGTCGCATGCACGGGTCAATTAAGGCCATGTACGCCAGATGCTATGATTGACCGGGCATGGGCAATTCCCCTATGTGAACCTTAATCTTTCTCCAACAATCTCTGTAGTGATTAAATTCTCAACTCCCTTGGGTAGGGGTGCAATGGCAGGTATATAATTGCCCTTGAAAAGAAGGCATCAGCGTTGTCGTACGACATCTCATGTCGGGCGTTGGTGTGGATGTCGGGTGTGCATTGACATAACTATTCTTGTACGATGCATGAGTGGTATTGGGCATGTGTTGTTAGGTTGGATCCCTTATTCGAGCAGCAACATCATAACTTGCATGCCATTTCGGTGGCGGATAAAGCTCTATCTTGGGTAGTCAGACGTCAGAATCCTGTGTTGAATACCAAATGCCTAGGAATTGTGCAAGTGCAGCCGGTCTCCTTTCTACCCTTGCATTCTATGTGCGGGGTGATCCCAAAAGATGCTCTCGCATCCCACACCTTCCCTCGCTTAGCCGTGTGATTGGGTGGTCCATGAGCAGCGCCTCGAATTCCTATATACGGTAGACGCAGTGGGCATGGGGCCTTCACCAGCTTCTAACTACCCAAAATGAATGCTGCGTGTGAATGACTGTCGTGCTTGCCTTGGACCCGACCATGCCTGAGCGAGCCCGCCGGGAGCATGCGGTGCGCAACTTTGTTAATGAATGCTACCTGGTTGATCCTTCCAATTGTCATATACTTGTCCTAAAGATTAATCCATGCATGTGTAAGTATGAACAAATTCAGACTGTGAAACTACGAATGGCTCATTAAATCAGTTATACTGTGTTTCATGATATCTACTACTCGGAGAACCATAGTTGTTCTAGAGATAATACGTGCAACAAACCCTGCCTTCTGGAAGGGATGTATCTATTAGATAAAATGTCAACGTCGGATTTGCCCGTTGCTGCGATGATTCATGATAACTCGAAGGATCCCGTGGCCATCGTGTCGGCGACGTATCATTCAAATTTCTGCACTACCCACTTTTTATGGTAGGATAGTGGCCTACCATGGTGGTGATGGGTGATAAAGAATCAGGATTTGATTCTTGAGAGGGAGCCTAAGAAACGACTACCACATCCAAGAAAGGCAACAAGCGGAAATTACCCAATCCTGACACGGGGAGGTAGTGACAATAATAACAATACTACGCTCTATGAGTTTGGTAATTAAAATGAGTACAATCTAAATCCCTTAACGAGGATCCATTGGAGGGCAAGTCTGGTGCCAGCAAGCGCGTTAATTCCAACTCCAATAGAATATATTTAATTTGTTGCAGCTAAAAAGGTCGTAGTTGGACTTTGGGATGGGCCGGAGGGTCCACCCTATGTGCGCATTCGTCTTCTCGTCGCTTTTGTCAGCGATCTGATCGTGGTCTTAATTTTTCGGGACATGCCTCCGGCGCAGTTACTCTGAAGAAATTAGAATGCTCAAAGCAAGCCTACGCTTTGTGTACATTAGCATGGGATAACATTATAGGATTTCAGCCCTATTACGTTTGCCTTTGGGATAGGATTAATGATTAACATGAACAGTTAGGGGCATTCATATTTCATAGACAGAGGATATATCACAAACGACTATCAAAAATGGATATATCGTCTCTCGCATTAATGAAGAACGTAGTGAAATGCGATACTTATTGTGAATTGTAGAATCCCGTGAACCATCGAGTCTTTTAACGCAAGTTGTGCCCGAAGCCATTAGAGTGAGGGCACGTCTGCCTGGGAGTCATTCATCGCGTTGCCCCCCGCACGCCGCAAGGATCCCGTAGGAGCGAAAGTTGTCCTCCTGTGCAACCTGAGCGCGTGGTTGTCCTTAATGCGAGTTCACATTGACGGATGTCGCGACAAGTGGTGATTGAAACTCAACTCTCTCTTGTTTTTGCTGCTAAAGCCTATCGCGCATCAGGACTCCCAGACCCTCACTACGCCTTGTATGACGCTTCGACCTCGACCCTAGGTTAGGCAAGACTACCCGTTGAGTTTATGCATATCAATAAGCGAAGGAAAATAAACTTACAAGGATTCCTTTAGTAACGCCGAGCGAACCGGGAATAGCCCAGCCTTAGAGTTGGGTGGCTACATCGTCCGAATTATAGTCTGGAGAAGCTTCCTCAGCGGTGCCTCCACAAGCAAAAATTTTCTTGTAAATTTATTTATTTTCAAAACTAGTCTTCCTCTTTCATAATAGTTTTTTTCTTTTATGAAAGAGTGTCACTTAAAATGTTGGATTTTTTTCAAGAAAATACGTGTTTATTAAAATACAACTATGTGTATAAATATGAATATTTGTGGAAAGTCATTTGTCATGGGTATGTTCTAAACAAAATATTTAGGTCATATTCCCTTATTATACCCACAAAACTATATTTTTGTGTAATTCTATAACAATAAAATTGAAATTTATAAAAAGGTCATTCTAGAAATGAAATGAAATTTGAAAATGTGGTGACTCTAAAAATGTTTATATCAAATAAAATATTACTAAGTAAAAAACAATATTTTTAGGAGAAAGACTACCTGAAGGAGGTATTTTAAACTATTTGTGACATCTACGCATTGGACATGTCAATTACAAAACATTGTAATGAAAACTGACCAATTTAAAAGTTGTCTAAATTTGTGTGCAATAAATTAAAATATCAAATATTTATTCAATATAAGTATGTTATGTATTCTTATAAATTTGTTGTATGGAATTCTAATTCCTTAATGTTGATTTATACAGACATTTGTGATATAAAATCAATACCATCTCAGGGTGACAAAAAGTATCTCATAACTTTTATTAACAATTGCATTATATGATTATGTCTATTTATTGAATGGTAAGGATGAAGATACATAAATGTCTGGGCAATACAAAAGTGAAGTCGAAATTCAGTTGGAACAAAAACATAAGCAGAGTTATAGGGATGGAGAGTTCAATTCTTCTTTTGTAGAAATATTTTTGGGAAGTGAAATTATTCATCAAACTACTACCATACTCACCATAATCTAAAGTAATTACAGGATAAAAATAAACTTTGAATGAAATAATGATGCAATTACTTATAAGTTCAGTTTTACCACGAAACTTGTTTGGAGAAGCTATCTTAAAGCAAAATGGGACAACAAAAAGTTTTGTTCGTACAAAAAGAAAGCAATAAAAATATTTTTTTTCAGGACACAATCTATTCCATATGAGAAATAAAAAAGAAGGAAGTCCAATTTGAAATATTTCAAATTGTTCGAGTGTGTAGACAAAATTCCAAGTTCCTATGCCAAAAGGATCAACATCGGACCTATGAATGTGAACTGTAAAATTGGACTTTAGTAGTCTAGTGAAGATTCTAGCAAGACCTTGCAATGAACCAATAGAGATTTTACTTGATGAATAAGTTTAGAGGAATCATAAATATCACAGGACATCAACTTCATTCAAATTTGATTTTGTAAGATTTCTTCTTGAAAGTAAGTCTTATATTTTTAATGAAGTTATGTCTTCTGTGAACTACATTTTTTGGAGAGAGATTGTCAATAGTGATATTGATTGAATCTTTAGTAATCACACTTGGTGGCTGATTGATCTCCATTTTTGCATCATTTGACCTTCAAAACAATAAAATGGATGTGATAACAACTTCTTAAATGGAGAATTGGGGAATGATATTTACATGGAACAACCCGAGAGTTTTATGGTTATTGGGTACAAACTTGTTAAGTCAGTTATGGACGAAAACAAGCACCTAAATAATGATACGTGAAATTTGACCAAACCATGTCAACAAATGAATTTAAAAATAATGGAAGTGATAAACCTGTTTATATTAAAGATACTCCAAATCACATGGTCACTGTTTGTTTGTATGTTGAGGACATGCTAATCATTAGAAAAGACACTTATGAGATAAATACATCGAAACATATGCATCAAATAAATTTTTGAAATATCTTTGAGCTGCTGGTGTGATCTTAGGTTTAAAAATTCTTATAAATCCACAATGTTTAGCATTGTCATAGTCTCATTGCATTAAAATGCACTTGTCAAGTTAAAGCATTTGGAGTTTGGTTCATCCAAGATTCCAATAAATGCGAGCTTTGAACTTTAAAAGAATGAAGGTGAAAGTTACTGAAAATTAAATTATGCTAGAGCACTGAAAGTATGATGTATAACATGAACTGTATGCAATCAGATATAATATATGTTATTAGTCCATTGAGTAAGTTCATTATTAATTCTAATCATACTCATTAGATGAAAACGAAATTATATTAGGGTATTGAAAATATAATCAAAATTATGTGTTCATTGTAACAAATATCCAACAATATTGAAAAACTATAATAATGCAAATTGGATCACAAGTATGATGAAGAAAATCAACGAAAGGATATTTATTTACTATTACTGGAGGATCAGTTATTTGGGAATCTTCCAAATAAACGTTTATCACTCGCCTATAATACAATATGAATTTATCTATCTAGATGAAGCTGGTGGATAAATTGAATGACTCCAAAATTTATTAAAAGATACTTTTTAGACCCAACTTTTCGCATCAGTATGCACACACTTTGATAGTCAAAACGTAATATATAGGTCATAGAGCATGATGTTGTCATGACTCGGGTCTAGACCCTAGTCGAAACCGGTGTCGTTGACCTCTCAGAGGTCGCATAGAATCGTACACACATCAACATTACATCGTATAGGCTAATTTTAGCGGAAAATTTCAAACTTTTATTTGCTTTAAAGTATACATAGACTTCATAGTAAGAATTGCATTATATCACATCAGTTCACAATAGACATCTAATAATAAGATATTCAAATAAAGGAAATAGTTCATAATTTCATAAATATAAAGTTTCCAAAATGGAACCAATACGACGCTTGAAAATAAGTAAGAAAGAAATGCTAGTGGAACACCCTGCACTAGCTCATGCCTACGTCTAAGCTGGAATATAAGTGATAAGCAATGAGGGCCTACAAAGTCCGGATGAATGCTCCACGTCAGGATATCTTGAACGTAGTCTCTTAAGCTCTAGCGTCCACCTGCACCTGCACCTACAAATAAAGGGTTGTATGGGATTAGTACACACTTGTTAGTATGGGTGTATGCAAGTGAACACTAAGGAAATACATTATAAAAAGATCTCTCTCCTAACGATATGAGTTATCAAAGCCAAGTCACTTGGAGTTGCCAAATTAGATTAGGAAAGTCATGCTATGAGAAAAACATGCATCATCATTGTTTTCATATAGCACACAACACATAACACACATCATTGAGCACATACATATGTTATATATCATTTGTTCGTATGCCGTGAGACCTTGGAATCACAGACTTAACATTAGGACTTCCCTGTTGAGGGCTCAACATATTGGACCTCAATTAGGGAGTCTTCTTTAGAAAACACAGAGTCTGCTTCATTCATTCATACGTACATCATTTTTTCATTCATTTATACACCTAGGATGTTGTTTAAGACTCTCTTCAGGTTCACTGTGCAATGACCAAGAATCACCTAGTGTCATTACTTGAGTCTAGTTTACCTCTTGATTATCCTATTCAAACACCTCTGGTATCATTCATAGTGTGTATTACATGAGGATGGCCTCATTCTTTCTTTGGGAACTTTATCTTTAACCAACATAGATCGTGTGAGCTCCACGAAATCCACTATGTACCCAACACCGAAAAGAGGTTGAATCACCGTCAAAACTGAAACCAAAACATGCTAGCGTATATAGGGAATTGAACCCTGCTAGATCCCTATGTTGGCTGCATAGGTTCAAAGACAAGGAGATATAAGGAGACCCATAACCGCCTAAATGGACAGTCTCATCTCATGAGATTTACATGAACCTCTGCCTTGCCGAAATAAGGAACCGCGACTTATAGCTATCCTATCGGTGCTGTGTATAAAGTTCCATACATTCATCTCACACATAATTAAAGTTGGCTTCAAGCATGAGGGAATCATTGGTCAATATATGATTTCTCATCTCATAATTAGTATTAAGTGTTTATTAATCTCAATACTTTCATTAGAGTGTTCTTAGAGGCTGGTCTCTTTATTTGTTTTAAACTCTCATAGGTGAGTATGATTTTTGGTAACACTTATTAGGCTCATTTGCGATTGATCTCGTCTCTCATATTAGCCTCTTATCATGTTTGCACAATATTCATTAACTTCAGCATATTAGCTCTTAGTATTTACTCACCCCATTACGTGAATATTTATCTCATCATATGCCATTGCACTTGGCCTTTTTGTGTATATCATACTATTACTTAACCCTATTGGGATTACATCATTCCATCATAAACATCTTAGGTTTACTTACTTTTAAATATCCGTTGGTGTTATTAACCCATACATACAAGCAATGAGGCTGCTTTCATAATTTTTCTAAGTGACTTATACTTACCCAAGATTATTTGGTACAAGACTTATGCATCTTGTACATATGCCGAGATCTTAATTTCGATTCCCATAGGCAGCATTCATTAAATTTTAAATCACGTAAGACTTATGTATCAATACGTAATCGAGCAAGGGAATCCGATTTCGAATCCCTTGAGCAACACTTAGTCTGATATTTAATTTTTTTGGCTTACATTTTTGGCATGTGGACCCGAGGTCGATCCCCAATGCTTACACATTTTTTTGTTCTTTTCTTTCCTCTCTATTTTCATTTGAGATCAAGAGGATGTGGTGTCGATCCCCCACAACCTTGTTTTAGTCTTCTTTAATTTCTCCTACCTCTCTAACTTATACGAGGGATTTTGGGTTCGATCCCCACACTGCATTTTATTTTATTTCCCTTTTTCTTTAGTTTCTTCACGCAGCCTTACACCATGTCGAAAACCCCTCACCTCACATTAAATATTAAATTTTTCATCAGCCTACAAATAGTGAGGTCTCTGGTTCAATCCTTAATGACCTCACATATTTAAAAATGATCTCCAATTCCTCAAGTTACATAGTAGAACAAAATTTTCAGCAATTTGGAAATTGGATTACGTTTTCCAGTCATTTTTCTCCACATTTTATATATTAGATTGAGGAAAATTCGAGAGCATTTCGTAAATTTTTAGGTGCATTTTTGTGGTTACATTTAGCCAAGTGTTTTTACTCAATTCAACAAAATCAACCTCATATGAACATCACGATTTTTTACAAGCATTTGAACATAAAATAAAAGGATTAAACATGACTTTTTCACACTTCAATTTGTGACACGAGTTACAGCCTACACAATGCACACACATACATTATCAGATAACTTCGGAATGACATAATTATCAATCACATAAATTTGAACATACATATATGAAAATAATCATCACAGAAACATGTTACATACCTGATCTCTACCAGCAAACATACCCAACCAACTACAATCGATGGGAGCTAGTGACACGGACATGCAACGGGGTATCATTCCTTGTTTTTGGATAAGAATTGACTTAATATTAGGTGTCCCTTGGGAAAGAGACCAAGATGAAAAAAACCCATACCTTTTGTTGATCAACACCCTCCAAACCTGCTTCAATGGACATCCAACTCCCACGACACCAAAGGGTCACCACAAAACTTCAAGCACCACCCTTCAAGAACAATGTTTTTGCTTTTCGTCTTTATTTTACTTTCCTTTTGAGTTTTAGAGTTCATGTTCTTCAAGAGTGATGAAATTTTGATTTTGCTCTTTTAGTGATAATGAAGTGTGATAATAAGAGTGGAGAATCGTGGGAATGAGAGTGGAGAGATGTTACAGTAAGCTTAAGAGTAGGAGTTTTAAAATAACTGTTTGTTATTTTAAGTAAATATCTGATTTTCTAACGCTTAAGTGACAAGAAGAAAATGACCTTAATTAAATCAAATAATTAACTACCAATTAATTCAACTTAAATATTGCTTCCACCAAGGACCGAACCCGGATGAAGACCTTCTCGCGAAAATGAGTCAATTCGGGTCAACCCTATCCGAACTGTCCACTCCTTATATTAATTAATTAATTAAATATGTAAGGTAATTACAATACTACTTAGCTTGGAAAATACAATTTACCCCTAGACCCTCCAAACCTAAGATTACCCCTTTCAAGTGCGGTTAAAACTCAACTGGGTGAATCTCATCAATTCGGGTGCCCTACATGGCTGGACCCAACCTTGCATCGATCAACTAACTCACCGCGTTGGTTGGCTTGGCTGGTGCATAGGTTCAGAGGTCTGGTTTCACGTGCATCTAGCTGTGTGAACTCGGTCTAATCTAGGCATTCTAGGCACGCTTATGCATTACTTAGCATAGTCATTTTAGGGTTGTTAAAGATGTATATTGGAGACCCAAATGTCAATGACCGAATTAAGACATAATTGTATGCCTAGTGTAATTTTTACATTGAGCGACTACTATAGGGAAATGGACAAGGAGAGCCGATACACGAATATTGGCATGTTTGTTTGAACAAGGCCTAACATAGAACACATTCACTGAATCTTTTCTGAAAAGATATCTCTCGAATGAGACATTAAAATAGGTGATCATTATTTTGTACGCTGTGTATTGATATGAAAAATGATTCTGATTGTAAAATTATATGTTTCAAAAGGTCAATTGAAATGATGGTACGATTATGTTGGTTACTAACCCCAAATTATTGACCAGAGGAAGATTCTCCTATTGTTATGTTATGGGTCGAATTACAAATTTTATCATACCAATTATATATATGGTATTATGTGACACAAATGCTTTATATCTCAATAGTGTTATGGAATTTAGATAGACGTGAAATGGTAATAGTGAGGTTTGAATTTTACCCCAGGAAGCCAAAACTTAGATCTGTTTGGGTTAGGCTAGTGGATATTGATAACACACTAAAAGGTTTCTGTCAAAAGTTAGAATATGAGGGCGTCCCCAAGCAGTGTAAACTTTTGGGGCATTTAATCCTTCAATTTGAAGTATTGGAGAGGGAAAAAGGTTGAAGAACAAAAATATGCTATTAAGAAGATTGATACTTTTTGTAGAGATGGTACAAAAATGTCTAAAGGGATTAATGCTACTTACAACAATGATACCTTAGGAAATAACATAGGCAACAATATTGCTTCTACTACAAATCTTTTAGTACCAAAAGTTGACAATTTCTACTACTAATGTGCCAAATTTAGGAAAAAAATTTCACAACAATATTTTGCAATACAAAGTTTAGATTAAAGACTTTCAAATAAAATTTTACACGAGACAATGTAATGGAAGGTTTTTTTGAAGCACAAAATCAAAGGAAGAAGAAGAAAAATGAAGGAATTTTGCAAGTTAAAAAAACAATGAAAAGAATACAAAATCAACCACTAAATCATAATTTGAGGAGTATTTTTTCAATTGCAATAACTAAAGAAAAGGAAGAGTGTTTAGTTTAAGATGAATTTGAATTTTGAATTTTACCTATGTTGTTTAAATTTTTGAGATATTTTAGGGTGATTTAAATTTAAAATTATGCTGATTATGTTTTTTGTTCCTATAAAAAGCCCCTAAATTCATAAGATAATTATTGAAATAAATGGAAAGCTATCAAAAATCATTTAAATCCCCTAAACTCTGTCAAGTCTCTTACTGATTGCCCACCTCATTCCCCTAACTTTTACAGCTAGTGTAAGATCTTCCAGTGAATTGAGTGTCTATAAGACCACAATAATTCATACAACTTATGAAGTCCAAGATCTTGGATAAAGTCTGCTGCACTCTACCCTTCTTCTCATCAGCATTAAAAAT
This sequence comes from Solanum chilense, assembly GCA_032847665.1. NCBI lineage: Eukaryota > Viridiplantae > Streptophyta > Magnoliopsida > Solanales > Solanaceae > Solanum > Solanum chilense. The sequence continues at coordinate 48,671,704 of CM064969.1, read as the reverse complement.
AGTATTGGAATCTCTTTACATAGCCCAAGGACCATTAACAATACCACAAATTATCCAAAGTTTTCTACATAATCTTATTCTTCTGCTAGAGTTGCTTTTAGCATATACATAGTTTAACCCTAATATCATATGAGTCACTGATATTGTTGACCTTAATGGTGAGTTGTTGTTTGTGATGTGAGACGAGGCTCCAATTTATGGAGTCATTCCAAAAATACCAAATCTTACTGTTGATATTGGATATAGAATGATCAAATCCAAAAAGAGTCCTGAATTCCTCAATCTCATTGGGAATGAGGAAGGGTTTTGGTAAAGATTGAGCAGTCTCATGAGTATGTCAAATGCCCTATTCTTTTGATTGCTTTAATCATTTAACAGTCCTGCCTGACTAGTATGACCTGCTTGACTTCCTTTTTTTCTTTCTTTCCTTTGTTTTTGGCCTATAAGATAAAGACCATTTTCGTCAGGGATATCTTGAATATCTTTTTCCAAGGGATTTTCGGGATCCTTGAGGATAAAAATAACCCCTTGATGCTGATCTTCTCAAAATTCCTCATGTGATTCTTCGAATATGTTGTCGATATCCATATCATTAGTTTGATTGTTATCATGCCGTTAAAAGTTACCTATACTCAGAGGTCTCAAATTTACTATATGTTTCCCATTAATATCTTTGATATTATTAGTCCCTTATGGATTAACTTGTAATCCTTAGTCAAACAGATCATTCACTATGTTGGTGCTTCCTTGAGATCTGGTTTGCATCTACCTATTGCTATCGTTGTATTCTTGAATTCTTCTGGTGTTGCATACAAACTTCTTATTGTCTGAGATGTGATGCACTTCTAGAATCTTAGTAGCGTCTTTTTCAATGTTAAAATACTTCTGTATCTTTCTTTGGCTCCTTCTTTGCTTTAGTACTCTTCTTGTTCAACAATATACATTTCATTACCTGAATGGATTTAGATACAATAGAATCTTATTCTTATTATTATTTTTCTTTCTTCATCTTATTGAAATTATTCTGAAGCAAATCCTTAGAACTCTCTGAAGTCACATGTTTTGTTCATCCTCAAGCATGCTAATCTTCTCCTCTTCATCTACCTTTCCTTTCTCTATGATGTTCGTAATCATTTGTTCGTATTTCATCTTGTTTGATTTTGTTTTGTTATCACTATTGTGCTTCTGGGGTTCTCTTTGTTTGGATTTTTTGTTTCGGTGTTGGTTTTTGTCTAATCTCCTCTAGGATTAGAAATCTCAACCTTTAAACCTATCATGTTAGCTTTTGTAGGAGCAGTAGGAATATCAGCAGCCTTTGTCACATTAACATTGGTAGGATTAAACACTGATCTTATCATCTTGGTATTAGAAATTTTGCGAAGTTTTGGTACTGAAACATTTGAAGTAGAAGCAATAGTGTTGTCAATGTTATTGGCTAACGTCTAATTAAAATCAGCAACATTAATCCCTTTAGCCATTTTTGTCCCGTTATTTATAGAAACAGTAGCATACTTCTTGTTCTTTAACTCTTTTCCGTCTATATTGAAGTATTGAATGCCCCAAAATTTACAATACTTGAAACGCCCTCATATTCCAATTTTTGACAGAAACCTTTTACCAAGTTATCAGTATCCTCTTGCCTAACCGAATGAAATCTAAGTTTTTGCTTAGTAAGGTCAACTTCAATCCTCAGTTTTGCCATTCAAGGTCTATTGAATATCAGTAAAAGTATCGAGATATAAAGGGTTGCCTACAGGGGATCCAATTTGTCTCACATAATTGTTAGAACAAAAATACTCAAAAAACTGATTTGAAGAATACATATCGAGTTAACTAATAAAATTTTAGGTATGTGTTGTGCTTCAGCATAGCTTTTTGGTTGAGAGGAAAAGAAAATCAAAGTGGTTGTCAAAATAATATAATATAGTTATTCTTAAGAAATATAAATCATTTCACATACCTAGTTGAATTACTACAAACTAAAAAAGAAATACAATGTTCTGAATAAAAAATACAAATGCTGAGTAAAAGAAAAACAATTGACAGACAAAAATTAATATGAATACAATCATGGTATGGATACAATTCAAATTCCTTCTCTCATTCTGTCTTTCATACTCTTCTTAGTCTGCTGAGTTCTTTTTTCTGATATTTTGTTACCATATTAAAATCCAAATCTGTATTAACTTGTACATGTATAAGTAACACTTTAAACAAAATTTAAAATCATTAACTATGAATGTATAAATAATCAAAAAACATATGATGTATGAATTAAAATTTATTAAATCTCAAATATAAAAATAAATTCACAAAAATATTGAATAATGAAGTTTAAAAAACGAAAAAACTCAAAATACATAGAATAGGAAAATCTCATAAAATACTTGATAAATATGAAAACCTCACAAAAAGACAAACAATATTCTTTAAACATTAAAAAATTGAAATACTAAAATACTTGGTAATTATGAAAATAAAAATACAAGACATCTCAGAAAATATTTGTTGACTTCAAATTTACCTTTACCAATGGATGAAAATTATTTGAGTTAGTTGTGAGATTTCTTGAATAGAGCATACGAAATTCGAAGAAATAACTTTTCTTGAACAAGGAAATGAGATAACATTGGTTAAAAGGAGAAGAGAGAGAAAGGAGCAATTTTCTATAAAACCTTGAAAGAGGGGTAAGTGTGTTACCGTGGTATTTTTATTTATATTTTTTATGGATGAGGGAGTGAAAAGAGGTACTAATTTTAGCATGATATGAGAAATAAAAGGAAAATAAATTAATTTTATTAAGATACCATTTATCTTCTAAAATTTTTACATTATTTTTAATCATTTTAAAGTATAGATGTTTTTAATAATTGTATTAGGGATTCTGACTAGTTTGTTAACTTTCTTATACTAATATTTATCTAATAAGGTGCATTGAAGATAAAAATTAAACATTTGCTATATTTGAATTAAGAAATGATCCATGATAGAGAGACATTATATTGAAAACATTATTGAGTTACCCTTTTTGCTCATACACATTAAATTAAATAAAAATAAAATTTAAATTTTACCTCCTAGGTTCTATCTCCTACTCATCAAATCAAATACATGGAAAAATATCACCAATTTTGAAATTCAAGATTTACCTTCTTGATTCCTACTCATCAAATTAAATTAAATTCTATTCCAAATTTACTCTCCTACAGTCCTACAGATAAAATTAATGCATAAGAAAATAAAAGAAATAGAAGTCAAAATTTTCCCTCTTAGGTCCTACTCATAAAAGTAAATAAAACATGATTTTAATTTTACTTTCCTAGCCCCTTCTCATCAACTCAAATGCTTAAGAAAATACCATAAGAACTAAAATTGAAATTTATACTTTTATCTCCGACTCATTGAATTAAAAAAAGAAAGTTTAAAATTTATCCTCGTGACTCCTACTCATCAAATTAAATTAAATAAAATAGTATAAAGAATTAAAAAAAACAACTAATCCTCCCTGATATTGACAATATTCCTATACATACAAATTCCTTCGATCTCCATTTGCTTCCAATCCTCTTTCATTTGCATTCTCAAAAAAGTCATGTTACCAACTTCACTGTATGTTTTTTCATCAACTTTCTGTATTTTTTTTTCTAGAAGTCAAACGAAAATTCTTTTTTATTTTCATAAATCAATGAATGATCTTTTATCTGTTATTTAATTTTTTTTGTAGGGTTTTTTAATATAATGATTTGGGGTTTGATTTCCGTACAAATAAATAATCAATATGATTAATAACTGATTTTCTTTTCATTATTCACTAGACGGAATGCAACAAAGAAGAGTCCATCAAGGCTAGAGACGTGTTGAATAGATGATGTGAAATAATAGAAAGAATACATCAATAGATCAAGTGATAATTGTTAATTAATTGCTCATCTTTTTGGGATAAAATTTCAGTGTATTAATGAGGAAAATAGGCTAAGATCTACAGGGCATATAAATTGTGTAAATTACTTTGATAATCTAAGTGACGAAGATGAAGATGGAGATGAAGGAGATGCTTCTAAGCGATGTAAGGTGGCTGGATATACATATCCTACTAAGCAGTCTGAGGTGCAACTTTTGTTTCATGCTGAAACTCTATATGGAAGGGAAACAAATTAAAGCATACTTTGTCCTGTGAAGAGAGATTAGAGAAAACAAAGATGGATAATATGACTGCAAAAGGAAGTATTAATATTGGTCTTTCTATGAATATGACAGGTATGGAGAAAGATGATATTTTTAAAGGATCGTTTAAACAAGACCCTGCCTCATTACCTACCTACCAATACCAAAGAGCGACATCTCATATCCTACCACCAGTCCAGTAATATTTTGCATTTGGTGGGGCATAGAAGATTCCAGGTTTAAGGAGAGGCTTGCGGAAAATTCTAGAACTCCTTAGATAATTCAAGAATGTCTTAGAATATCCTAGAGTATGTAGATTCTCTAGAAAGGGGATCAAAGGGTAAATATCTTAGGTACTTATAAAGTAAATGTTAATTGCACTTTAGTCCTTAGGAAGTAGTATAAATATAGGTGACCCTCATTTGCAAAGGCACCAAGCAAAGTTGTAAATAATTCTCAAAAGTAATCCAAGTCTTCTTCAAAGTGCTCTCTTTGGATCTTTCAAAATCTTTTCGAAGAATTCTCTTAGCGATCTATGTCTTAAAAGCTTCCTCGAAATTACAAGATCTAGAAATATTAGTGAGAAAGTCGTAGAGGACCGCATGATGTTTTAGCAAATACTCTAATTCCATGACAACGTGGTATTGAAGGTTTTAACTAGGGGAATCGCTATGTAGGGAAACATAAACAGCGCTAGCACCACCAACATACGTTTGGATGGTGGAAAGAAGAATCGAAAGGGAAAGAAGCATCATAAGGGAAATGAGGAGGTTTTGCACCGATCCCACACCAAGAGAGTCGCTTGGATCTTATCCTCACTCGGAAAACGAAGAAAGTGACGATGAACTTGGCAAGGACGCGATGGAAGTCACCCCTAGAAAAGAATGGATTGTATGGGTGTAAATGGTGAGGCAGGTTGTGGGATTACTAGGCCAGTGCATGAATGTGGCTGATGGCAAATTCAAGACCCTTGAGGACTCCACCCTTAAAGAGACCGAAAACATCCGTAAGGAGTAATAGGGTCGCCAACGGGCCGAGTTGGAGATGGAGGACATCACTTCCTTGGAGTGTTGGTTCATGGAGGCACAAAGCACGACCAAAACAATGAATTATGAAGTAAAACCACTAAAGGAAGGTACATAAGCTAGAGGATCAACATCACCCGACCACGATAGGTAGGCCAGGGTCGAAGCTCCCAAGCACCTATATTCAATGGCTTCCGTGACACCCAAGAGGTGGAGAAATTTCCGTGGCACTTGGAGAATTACTTCAAGTGTAGTCGGGTGAAGAGTGACGAGAGTAAGATCAACACTTTCGTGATTCTGGGAGGAATTCAAGAAAGTCTTCTTGCCCAACAACGTCATGTATTGGGCTAAGCGCAAGTTGTTGGAATTCAAGCAAACGGGAAGCATTAGGGCGTACGTGAAGGAGTTCATAACTGTAAAATTTCAAATTTCCAATCTCGCAGACTGGGATATGTTATTCCACTTCATGGGAAGGCTGCTGAATTGGGCCAAGACATAGTTGGAGCAGTGACAATTCAAGACCATAGACGAAGCCATCACGCAAGCCAAGTTTATGACGTACATTAAGCACAATCTACATGACAAGGAAAAGGGAAAAGATGATAGGAGTAGTCATGCCAAAGGTGTGGGAGATCGTAGCCGAGACAAGAAATACCAGAAACATCCCATGTAGCATGATCTCCACAAGCCAGACAACAATCGGTTCATGAGCCAAAACTACACGGAGAAGCGGGTGCACGCCAACAAAGGAGATGGCTGCAACATGTGTGGTGAACCGCATGGCTATGCAAATTTTCCCAAAATGAAGAACCTTGGGGAAATCCTATGCAAATGGATGGAGAAGGACGCATTATAGAAAGGAGATGATGCGAGCATGACGAAACTGCGCATGGCAGGACTATGTGTTTCTCTATCCAAGTTGATAGAGAAGTCTGGAGACTTCAACACGTAGTATGTAGACATCTCCATAAATGAATGATCAACTTGTGCCATGGTAGACTCTAGGGCCAATGAAAATATATGATCAAGGTGGCAGCATAGAGATTAGGGCTAAACTAAGCCCTAAGCTGCACCCGCCTCAAGATGGTTAATGCCCAACTGACTTTCGTGTGTGGGGTTGCCCAAGGAGTGAGCATCACATTGTGACATGGAAAGGTAAGAAAAATTTAACCATCGCTCTTTTAGTAATATTTGATATCATTCTTGGACAACAGTTCTTCTAGTAATACCACACAATGATCGACCCTTACCTCCAACAAATTCTGATGATGGAGCGAGAATGGTCATGCATTGTACCTCTACTCAAAGTACTGAAGAAAGAAAAATGCACCCACCGGTCAGCCATGCAGAAGTGAAAAGCATGTAGAAAGGAGAGCCTATGTTCCGAGATATCATTGCAAGTTGGAGAAGACCTTGCCACCAATAATAGAGAATGTCATTCAAGAGAAGAAAAATATCATGTTGAATGAGCTGCAAAAGACTCTACCTCCTAGGCGTGATGTAGATCACAAGATAGAGCTACAAGTTGGAGCAAAGTTACCTGCACATGCACCCTATCGCTTGGCTCCTCCTGAGTTAAAGGATCTAAGGAAACATTTAAAGGAGCTCCTCGAGGCCACTAAAGTATGTCCATCCAAGGAACCTTATGACGCATGATTTCAATTCCAAAAGAAAAAGGATAAGTTGTTGCGCTTATGCATTGATCAACGGGTGATCAATAAGATAATTATAAAGAAAAAGTATCTTATCCCTTTAATTGCACATTTGTTCAATAGAATTGGACAGGCCAAGTACTTTACCATGATTGACGTCTGGAAAGGCTACTTCTAAGTGCGCATTGCAGAGGGGGACGAGCCAAAGACAACATGCATGACAAAATATGGAGAATATAAGTGGTTAGTGATGCCTTTCAGCTTAACCAACACACCCGCCACCTTTTACATGCTGATGAACAATATATTTCACCCCTACTTGGACCAGTTTGTGGTAGTGTACTTGGATGACATAGTCATGTATAGAAACACCTTCGAGGAGCACATGGAGCGCCTTAAGATAGTCTTCCAAATCATATTGGAGAACTAGATCTATGTCAAGCGTGAGAAGTGCGAGTTCTCCCATCACGAGATACACTTCTTAGGACATATAATCAGCAAACGCGAACAACGGAAGGACAAGGTGAAGAACCCGACAATCCAAGAGTGGGAGGCTCCCACAAAGGTGACTGAGCTGAGATCCTTCCTTAGACATGCAAACTATTTTTGCAGGTTCATCAGTTTCTACTTCTCTAAAGTCGCTCCGCTCACCAAGTTGTTCAACAAGAATAAGTCATGGGTTTGGAGCGAGAAGTGAGGAAGAGCGTTGTAAGGTCTCAAGGTCACAGTAATGAAATAGCCGATCTTGACGCTGACAGACTTCTCCCAGAACATCGAAGTACATACAGATGCATATTAATTTTCCATTTTGGGAGTCTTAATGCAAGATAGACACCCAATTTCATTAGAGAGACCCAAACTAAATGCGGTTGAATAGCGTACACAGTGCAAGAAAAGGAAATGACGGACATCGTGCATTACCTACGCACATGGAGACACTACTTAATAGGCTCCAAGTCAGTGGTCAAGACAAACAATGTGGATGCTAGCTACATGCAGTTACAAAAGAAGATCACCCCGAACCTAGCTTGGTGGCAAGACTTTCTAGCAGAATTCAACTACGACTTAGAGTATAAGACGGGGTGAGGCAATGTTGTGGCAAAAACATTTAGAAGAAAGGTCGATCTTGCTTCCATCACCACAACTCATTATGACATTCAAGATGCAATCAAGGATGGAATGAAACACGATCCATAAGCCAAGAACTCAATGGAGCTGGCTGCCAAAAGAAAGACTAGGAGCTTTTGGGTAGAAGAAGGCCTCTTTCTTAATATAAGTCAAAGGGTCTATGTACCAAATTTTGGAACAATAAAATGGCGTATAATTAAGGAAAACCACGACACTGTGGGCTGGGCATCTAGGGAAGTGAAGAACATGGGCGTTCATCGAGGCTATCTATTTCTGGCCACGCATGCGAGACAACATCGAGTACTATGTGAAGACTTGTCTTTTATGCCGACAAGACAAAGTGGATAAAAGACAACTGTGAGGACTACTGGAGCAACTACCCTTGGCAGAACGACCATGGGAGAGCAATACTATGGACTTTATTACTTCCCTACCCTTGTTTGATTGGTATGGAACAATGGCGGTCATGGTGGATAGGTTTTCAAAGTATGCTACCTTCATGCTTTCCACATCTGGTTGCACAACAAAAAAGGTTGCTCGATTGTTCTTTATAACGTGGTGAAATATTGGGGACTGCAGAGACATATCATTCGCGACAGAGACCCCTTCTTTAACGAGAAAATTTTGAGGGAGTTTTTCAAAGTACTCGGCATGAAACTTCACTTCTTCATAAGTTTCCACATGTAGATCGATAGCCATAATGAACTTGTCAACGCCTTGCTAGAGTGCTACCTCATTAACTATGTTAGTGCACATAAAAATGATAAGTCTAGACTCATATATATGGAAGAGTTTTCATACAATTTGCAAACAAGTGAGTCTACCTAGAACAAACCCTTTCAATTTTTGATAGACCAGCAGTTGCAGACTCTGCATTCGTTAACGGCTGCTTTTGAATGAAAGAGTTTTGGATCCTACCATCTTACCAAAGGATGGGAGGATTACCTTCACACTTCCAAGACTTACGGTGACAAGGCAACCAAGAAGATAAAGAAGTTTTCTGACCACAAGTGTTGTCCCACGGATTATAAAGAATGCGACATGGTCTTGGTTAAATTCAATCCAAGAAATTTCAAAAAACAAAGGGGAGTTCATCAAATCTTAGTGCAAAACTATGAGGTTCCTTTCAATATCATTGAAAAGTTGGGCAAGATCTCATACAAGTTGGAGAAACCTCCACACTTTGAAATCCACCTGGTCTTTCATGCTAGTGTCCTCAAGAAGTATAATGAGGACAAGGAAGATCCTAGCCAGAATCGATCATAAAGGGCACTCATTTCTTTAACCGCCTTGCATGACCGAGAGATTGAGGCTATTTTAGGTTATCATGCTAAAGGAAGTGATTTCAACAAGCCAACGCCATGTTCCTTGTGCATTAGAAGGGACAAACTTAGAGAAAGCCACATGGGAGAAATATGAAGACCTATGGCAGTTTCTAGAACAAGTCTGAGAGTTTTTACAGCAGCAGTTCGCTGCAGTAGTCGCATCATCAGGTGTGAGAGAGTATCATGTCCCGCCATCAGTCATGTAAAATTTTGAATGGTGAAGAAGACTTCATAATTAAGGAGATTCTTGCGGAGAATTCTAGAAATCCTTAGATAATTATAGAACGTCTTAGGATATACTAGAGTATGTAGAATTATGTAGAAAGGGGACAAAGGATAAATATCTTAGGGACTTGTAATTTAAATATTAAATACACTTTATTTTGGAAGTAGTATAAAAAGAGGTTCCCCTAATTTGCAGAGGCACTAAGAAAAGTTATAAAGCATTCTCCTAAGAAATCCAAGCCTTCTTCAAAGTTCTCTCTTTTGATCTTTCTATGTCTTTTCCAAGCATTATCTTAGCTATCTAAGTCTGAAAGACTCCCTTGAACTTACAAGACCTTTAGAGATTAGTGAGTAAGTGGTCCAGGGAGGCACAGAGTTTTATAAAATACTCTAAGTCTGTGACAGACAACTAATTTCATGTACTCTATAAATTCTACTAAAAACTCGGTTGCATCAATACCTAATCAGGTTTTTGAACTGGAGTTTTACAGATTTCCCACTAAGAGATCACCGGAGAAGTGTAACACTGTTAAATGTTGGGAGATATAAAATGAAGAAGATGTTATGCCTCGGTACTATAGGCAGATAAATAATATAGATCTTCTCCCTGCGTTTGTGTTGCATGTGACATGGTCTTATGCGTGTCCTGTCCCTAAAAGTACAATAAAGTGGAACAATTAAACAATGTCAATTTGTTGTGGACTATTTAAGTTCTGAAGCAGTCAGCTGAACAAAAATACTGTAACCAACAACATATCTCATACAATAGTTGCAGAACATTTGAAAAATGGTTTATAAAATATCTTCCCCAGTGTAGGTGAAGTTTGGGCATTATATAAAAACTAGAGTACTCAGCTGATTAGAGTTAATAATCTAGAAAATTTTGAATATGAGATTGTTGAAATAGTGAATTTTCTGATAATTTGGTATGCATGAAGTTCTTAGCATTGGTAAAAGTATTCAAATTTGTCTACAAGGATCAAGTGGAAGAAGAAGCTAAAAAATAATAAAAATATTTGTATCAGATCATCTCAGGTTCTCTCATTAAATTCATGTTTTTTGCTTAACAAAGGAGAGAGGTGGCAGAATGCGAGGTTTTTGGGAGTTTGACCCAGCAAGAATGTGTCTGTTTTTATTGTGTTCTAATTGAAGCATTAAACTTTTTTTTTTTTTTATCCAAGACCAAAATCTGAAGCGTTCTTGTATATTTCTAAAACTTAATTATTCCTCAAAAGAAATTTACATTTCAAATATATTATGGAGAATAATATTTTGATAAGAGTTTTAAAATTTAAGATTGTTTAATACTATCCATATTTTCTTATGGTCATATTAAATTTTTTTGAGTTTTAATGAAATCATTACCAATTACAATGTCATATATTCCCAAAAGGATAAATTTTGGTCTGTCTAGTATCTTCAAAGAAAACCGTTAGCTGTGTTAACGGAATATGACATAGTTTCTCTCCGCAACAGTCATTTTGTGAGAAGTCTCTTTAACAATACTCTCATCAATAAATTTGTATGTGCTTCCAGAGTTTAAAAGTATGGCCAAATGCCTATTCTTCACTATTTACTTGAAAAAAATAGTATTTACCTCCTTATGGCTGCCTGAGAGTGTAATCAAACCCAAAAATTCTTTTATCTCTTGTTCATTCTTACTTCAATGATAATATCATTAGCTACATCCTCAACCTCTACAGTATCCTCTTCTACTACCTAGTTAGGTTCAAGTTCTCCTATTAGTTAGTTTCATTATTTCCTCTTGCATTGATGGCCTTATCCTTACTTATCACCACATCTAAAACACAAGTGATTGTTATTCTTGTATTAATAAAACTCATATCTTAACCTGTAATTAGTAGGCCTATTTTTCATCATACTTGTGCTTTTTACAAAAATTACACTTCAAACCGGGTCGAAGGTGTTTTTGTTCTTCTTAAGGGCAACCTCAATAGACTTCTCTTGCATTCTGTCTTTCTCAACATCAAACCTAAGAGAGGTGATATTAAACCTATTTACAACAATTTAAGGCCACCATTAACCTCAAAACAGAATGAGACTCAACAAGAGTTGGATTTCTCACCAACATCGAATCCTTAAGGTCTTCAAATCTGCGCCAGAATATGTCCAAATATACTTTCAATTAGATACTATTAAACTCATAAACTATATCATCAAAGTATTCCAAACAAAATCTATCACATAACTCCTCTTTGAAATCAGGCCAAGTCACGACAGCCCTACTCAAAATTAATGAATGGTACCATGTGTTATGTAAACCATTCAAGTAAAGAGCAGTGAGGTCTACTTTTTTTCTAAGCCCTTTCATACAGTTTAAAGTATCTCTTACATTTTTGAAGCCATACCTTAGGTTATCGGCCTTCAAAGAATGGTGGCTCCCATTTAAAAGGACGAATGTGGACTGACTAAAGCATATATGTCGATTATGCTAATCTAGAATAAGAAGTATAAAATCTCCTTGTTGTTGGGTAACCTGGATATTGTGGAGGTACCATTTCAATATTATTCAACCTATCAAGTATGACTCAAGAACCGAGAGTCGTCCAGGGACTGCCCGAGGGAGCTTGCTTATAGAAAGAAGATAGGCGAGAAAAAAAAGGTGCAACGGGATCTCCTCTCCTAGTCACTAAGAAGTGCTATTCTGTCCTCCGTGGTCCAGCATATCCTAAATATTGATCCGTGTATTATGAACTGCTTGTTGATTGATTCTGCAAGAGCACATCAAATACTTTAATATATATTTCAAAATTGTCCTCTGGCACTCTAATTTAGTTACTCCCACAATAGATACAACTCACAAGTCATAAGGATCAAAGATCTCATACAAATTGGCAAATCTCTGTTAGTTTAGACTCAATTTTTATGGAATTAAAAATAAATTATTATTAAACCAAACAAGTTAGTATTTTGGGTTAATTTTCTTGTATTATGATAATAAAATAATAATTGGTTATTTCCAAATCATGTCCTGCTCATTAATTATATGAGAATTACAACTGATGGGGACATAAGGCCTAACACCTCTTCGCACATAACACAAAACAAAAAAGTAGGCTAGGCGAAGTTATATATCTAGGAGTTTCCATATGAGAAGGCATCTTCTTCGTTAGATATTCTACCGAAGTCGACTCCTCCCCATTATTCATTCATGGAGGATCATTTTAATTACCCAAATTTCCAAACAATGACCCAAGCAATTCGTTAAATGTATAGACACCAAATTCGATGATTTGTAATATTGGTTTATCCTGAAAATAATTTTTTAATATTGAAAGATCTTTTGTTTTGAGTTAAGTCTATGAGTAATAGTTAGAGTATTAAGATATTTTTGCTCTATACCAAGAACATTAAAGGTTGTGAAACCTTTGTTCCAACACCTTCAACCATTCGCTATTCTAAGTCATGTGCTGAAAGTTATGTCGATTTTACTAGGGACTATAGATACTACACAATTTGCCGCGCAAAGTGGACGGCAGCTACACAAGTGTGAAGCTTAGTCAGTAGCTCTGTTAAGGTCGCGGGAAGTTCCATGTGATGTAGGCTCCAGCTGTACGACCGCAGAATGACTAGGAAGTTATTTGAGTCTTCTATTTTCTTCACATTTTTTACAGGGATTCTTTACTCCATTCCTTATCCCCATAACCGTGACCCATGAATATTAACTTCCCACAAAATTCATATTCTAGGATATTTGATAAGTTATGACAAACATTTCTCCTCTTTTTCCCTAACACTTCAAGATCTTTCCTAAGTTCTTCATCAAAAGGTATGTTTGATTATTCTCTACTTTACACTACACATACAAGGTTCATATTCTATTTTTCATATTTTATAAATTACTTTTTGTGTTTGAGTTGAGAGACAATTTAATGAAAATTAATTCAGTTTGAGTTGAGAGACGACTTCATGAAATTTGATTACAAATGTTCCTCTTTAGTTAACTATGTTCTAATACTTTATTATGAATCCATTTATTGGATTATTAGTTTTTGAATGTGTGAATTGACCGAATGATTGAAACTGGTTTTTTCTTAGAAATAAAGGATTTGGAAATCTATGACTCTATCAAAATCTTTGTTTTAAAATAATGAACAAAGGCTCATTTTCCATCCTAGTTAGATGCTAATCTTGTATTTTATATTTTGTCTTATAACTTGGAAAAACATGAATAATGGAATTGAAAATAATGTATACATAAATGAGTCTTTGGTTTAAGGGGTGAGTTAATATTTTTAAATGGATAACTATGAAATGACATGGTTACAATTTAAAGTGAGTCTTTTTATGATGAAATAAATAAGAATATGCCTTGGTCGGTTAACTCTTAATAAATGGAATCTTGTTAATGTTATAACGGGGGCTTAAAAAGAGTTTTGTAGTATAACGGAGAAGATGTAAAGTCCTTGTGACTCATTATCTAAAACACATTTGTTGACGTGGGATGTTCATGTCCTAAAATATTGATGACCACTATAGGTTGTTAATTGGAGAAGCTGGTAGACTCTTTTGTTTGGGAGAGTTTTGCTTGCCCGATTCTCATATTTCTCAAATTCATGCAGCAAATAAGGATTGGGGCCCTCAGTCGGGCGGAGGCTGGATTCTTGTAGCCCGTGGGTCACATTATGTTGGTGTACACTACCTTACTTAGGATTAATTATTTTTGAAAGGTATATATCCAAATGTTCTAGTCCGCACTTCTGTTTTTGTCTCTATTGAAAAAATCCCTAGCAGAAGAGCAAGAAAACTTTCCATTAGTAGTAGGAGTCCAAATGCAATGATCTGTCTGCTCCATATTTCCATTGTCCACATGAATAAGTTGTCGAACTAGTTTATTAGAAAGAATGTGTCTTAGAAAGTCTTTACCCCAGAAGAAATAAGAGAAAAAACCCTCAATTTGAGAAAGGATAGTATTTGGGGTGGGGGTTCAATTTGAACTTTGAATTTTAGTTAGGTTATTTGATTTGTTAGGATATTTTTTGTTTTTTAAAATTTAAATTTATGCAAATTTTATTTTTGATTATTATGTAAAACGCCTCAATGCTAAAGAAAATTATTGAAATAAATTGAATATTATTGAAAGTCATTTCAATATATTGAGAGACATGAATCTTTTTGTGTAGGCCCATTTTTTTAAAATCACCAATAGTGGTATAAAGAGCTTTATTGATCTTACGGAATTTGTGAAATCTTCCAAAGAATTGCCATACTACTTTTAATCCGCAAGGGATATTTTCCAATCTCTTTAATGCCTAAAGGCTATACATTTAACCCACTAGGGTTACTATGTTCAACCCGTGTTTTTTTCAATGCACAAGCTTTTCGGATCCAATTTTTAACCAAAAATAATAGCAAACAACAATATCTCTGAGTGCCCCAAAAATTTTTACAGGTGAAAACTATCAAATTTTGTATGTGAGAATAAAACATATTTTGACACCTGTGTGATACGTGATGTCGTGAAGGAAAAAAATCTTTACAATAATTTTTTGCAAATCCTAAAAATGTTTAGTTTAATGACTTTCAAATAAATTTTCGAAAAACTGCCTAAAATACCCTTCAAGTATTGAAAATGGTAAAAAATTACCCTTCATCCACCTATTGGCTCAAAAATGCCCTTTTCATCCACCAATTGACTCCAAAATGCCCTTTTCATCCACCTATTGGCTTCAAAATACCCTTGACATCCTCCTTTGGGTTCAAATTGACCACTTTTATAATTGTTTTAAAATTAAAAGCTTTAAATATTTTTTAAAATACTTGGCGTTCAACTATTGATTATAATTTTAATTTATTAATATAATTTATAAACCAACCACTACCCACTCATTACTAACTAAACATCACCCATTTAATAATCCAATTATAAAATCAAAATCGTCATAAACACTACTAAAACACGATGAAATTATAGATTTCTGAAAATGATATCCAAAATTATTCGAGTACGAATCGAAGCCCCTATTAAATTTAGGTTGAGATGCTTATTTAGGAGGACATTTCTTTCCAAATTGATTAGAAATTTATGATTAAAGGTAAAGAAGTAATACATCCCGAATTAATTCATGCACTTTTTTAAAATATAATTTTATAAATATTTATGCTTTGTTTTAAAAACTTTAATATATTATTTTGAAAAAAAGTTACCTATAAAGTAACATCACATAATGGAGACGTAAGAAAAGATGAACATTGTCAGACTTTTAAGTTTATCGGTGATTTTTACTTAGCCACTTGAATGTATGCTAATTTACTTCTGTAGATATTTTCGCCTCAAATTTTTAAAAACACTCAATTGGCAGTATCTTGCATTAATAATGTGACGGGTTTATTAATTTAAAGGGGTTTAATTAGTAATGGGTGTGTAGTAATTTGATTTATAAATTATACTAATAAGTTAAATTATAACAAATAGTAGAGCGCCACATATTAAAAAAAATATTTAAACAGTTTAAATATAAAACCGTAAAATAAGTGGTCAATTTTGAACCAAAAGGTGGATGACAAGGGTATTTTGGACCCAATGGGTGGGTGGGAAGGGTATTTTGGAGCCAATAGGTTAATGGAGGGTAATTTTGTACCATTTCCAATACTTTAAGGGTATTTTAGACCATTTTCCGATAAAGTTTTACTCAAGACAAAGTCATGGAAGGTGTTTTTGAAGCACAAAATCAAAACAAGAAGAAAAAAAAAGAAGAAATTTTGCAAGTTCAAAAATATTTAGAAAATCAACTACCAAAGAAAAAATAGTGTAGTACATTTTCAATTGCAATAACTAAAGTTGTTTTAAACGGCTTCAATTTATTGAAGTAACTTTTTTGTAAAATATGTTGTTTAGTTTAAGATGAATATGAATTTTGAATTTACTAAGATTGTTTGAATGGTTGAAATATTGTAGATTATTTTAAATTTAAATTTATGGTGATTATGTTCTTTGTTGGCTATATAAAGCTTCTTCATGCTTAAGATTCTTTTTTCATAGTGTACTTTTTACTTAAGAAAATATTTGATCTCTTCATTTTCAAAAAAAATTTCTTTGTGTACTTACTGCCATTTATTGGCTCATTGTCATCAACACTTTGGGTTATTAATATACTAGTGACTGAGATCATTCTATTCTTATAGGACATATTCCAAATTAAACCTCGGATATTAAAGGGGAATAATTTCCTTAAGGGACATTGTGCATTAAGTTTGCTTGATATTCTTTCCATTATGTTTTTCTACATTTGGGTACGTTTTTACAGATTTTTAGTTTTGTGAATGAATTTTTGTTCTTCTATTCTTTAATGGTTCATTAAATTTTAGTAACTTCGTGTTATTGCAAAGTTTATTGTCATTAGTAATAGTGTTTAAACAAAGATGGTGTAAAAGTAATGATAAAATCGAGAAAAGTATTCTTTTTACTGAATTTCCACATGAGCAAAAAGATCATAAAAGCAATTAATTTTCCTCAAATATGATAAAACATGGAACTTATTTATCGTCTCTGCGGAATAAAATCCCAAGTAGAAGAGCAAGAAAAATTTCCATCGGTAGTGGGAGTCAAAATTCAATGATCTTTCTCCTTTATATTTCCAATGTACACTTGAATCGTCTGTCCAACTAGTTGATCAGAAACAATGTCTCTCAGAGAGAAACTTGATCCGAATGACTATCAATAGTTAACTATCGCATAACGCTGCTAAAGATTTTTTCGGAGTATTACTTTATTGACTAATGTACCTTGAAGAGACCAATTATCCCATCAAAAATATATGTTGCCTTCATTGATCTTCCAGTTAGTCTAATTTTCCACAATAGACCTGATATGAAGAAAATTTCTCCAAGACTTGGAGTTTTTTGAGAAAATAACTTTGGCCACCATGTTAGTTTTAGGGAATTATTTGCCCTTTCTTAAGTTAGACCATAAATTGTTCATGGTATTAAGCCTCCACCACCTCTTTGATACGAAAACTTTTTAAATATCAAACAACCTTTTGAAACCCAAACTACCTTCTTCAATAGGATAAAAAATATTCTTCTAAGAGCGCCAATAAAGTTGACACAAAAATATATTGGAGAAAAAATCTTCAATTTGATAAAGGATAGTCTTGGGGGTTTCAAGAGAAGCAAAATATGTAGAGTTTGTGATTGGAGAATGTGTTTGTTGATAAGAACCTTGCCACCAATAGAAATGAGATTATTTTGCCTACCACTGAACATATTGAAAACAATAGTGTCTAACTCGGTGAATAGGTTAATTTAGTTTCTTCCCATAAAAATATGTCAACCCAAGTATTGACAAGGAAGACTCAAGTCTGATTATAGTCTGTCCTTTTGAAGTTTGCTTTTAGTTACTATAATAACTTTTAGTAAAATAAGTTATTTATTTTAAGATGAGTAGGAAGTATGAATTTTAGTTAGGTTGTTTTAATTGTTGACATATTTTATGTTGTTTAAATTTAAAAATATGCAGATTATGTTTTTGTAGGCTATATATAGCCCCTCAATACATAAGAAATTATTGAAATAAATTGGAAGTGATTTCAATCTATTGAGAGACATTCAATTCTTTTGTGCAACCCCATTTTTTATAAATACCAATATTGGTATCAAGAGCGTCATTGATCTTACGGGATTTGTAACATATTTGAAAGAACTCTAAAACTAATTTTAACCCGCATGAGCTATTTTAAATCCATTAGGGATATCAACTTTAACCCATCAGGGATACTTTTTTCAACTTGTGTTTTTTTTCGATGCACATTCTTTTTAATCTAATTTTTAACAAAAAATAACGGTACAAAATAATCTCTCTTTGACTTCCCCCAAATTTTTTATACGCAAAAACTATCAAATTTTGTATCTGAGAATAAAATAATATTTTGAAACCTGTGTGATGCGTGATGTTATAAAGGAATAAAACTGAAAAATCATACTATACCTTCATAGTTAGTAATGTCATGATCGACAATGTTCCAAGCAAACTGAAAAAACATAACTCATATTTGTCTAGACCCGTAGAACTTTTAGGATCCATTGAGAAAAAACCATTCTAAATCTTCTCCTTGGTAGAATATATTTTGGGTTTTAAAGGTATGAACAAGAAATGAAGGGTTGTCATTTTGTCGGAAGGTTGTGACCTTTACGAAAGGTTGTGTCCTTTCTAAAGGGATATGACTGTTTGAAAGGTTTGCTTTTTAAAGTTTTGTGACTTTTCTAGAAGGTTTTGTTCTTTCTTAAGAGTTGTGACCTTTACACTTTGTTGGCTGTAAATAGAGAGGTTGTCTCTCATTTTTAATCATTGAATTCTTCCATTCTTTTGCATACATTTCTTACAAAATAAAATCGATCGATCGTGTTTGTATGTGTGATTTGCTGTTGTAATTTTGAGTTTGTTGAAATTATTGAAATTTGAGGTACCACTACTTATTTAATGGTTAATCCATTTTATCTTTATAGGAATTAATCTTTAACCTCAATACTTGAGGGGATTAAATTTTTTAAGGACACAAAGTGGATTCTGTTGACTCGGATAGTTCTTTGTGTGTTTCTTTTCATATTTAATTTCTTCTGGTTTGCTAATTTGAATACATGAGATAACAATATCTGCCAGAGGGTCATTGCAAAATCAGTAACCAAAGTATCTAAATATCTCAAGAAGGAATCACTGGAAGCTCTTGTATCATTTGAGTGAGTGAAAATATTTTTGAAGTAATCAATGTTTCTGCATGTTATAAATTAAGACATTGCATTCAGTTTAGTTCTTCTTTAGTATGTTCAGTAAATTCATCTAGTCAATATTAAATCATCGCTCAACATACTTGAAATCAGTTATGTTATGTTGTTCAGTGTTGTTCTGTCTTTCATAATCAATACCTTTCAAAAATTGACACATACTCTTTGCTACATCTTCTTGTTATGTATGTTAAGGCTAGGAACATTGAGATCACTCACGAGTCGATTGTCGATCTCCAATTCAGCAGTATCGATAGTGAGTCCTCATTCCTTTAGGTCGATGGAAATCTTTTCTTTCATTTTTAGTAATTTTAGATCCAGTTTTGCTAGAGTTCGTTGGGACATGTCTCATCTTCACTAGTCAGTTAGAGCCTTTTATTCAGACATAGTTAGATTAAGTTTTAGATTTGAGTTTGATCTTTCATTAGTTATTTAAATCTTAGTCGTTTATATATTACGACATAGCATTGGTATAACCCATCATTTCAATTTAAATCATCTTTATACTTCTGTACAATATTTCTACATTCAGTAAATCTTTAAGTATTCTTATGATATGCTAAATCAATGTTAGCTTGGGGTCATTCGGGATCCCAGATTCCATGTCACGTCAAAGGGTAGCCTTCCAGCTTGATAGAAACTGTTAGGTTATTGGCATTTTAATAGTAATATTTAACATATTAAATTTCTTAATTTTGGAGTTATAAGAATAATCGTTGGTAGGCATTTGTGTCTTAAACTACCAAATTAATCATGTTATTCATGTTTGACTTGGTAACCGTGTAATTCCATTAGTTTTGTCTTTATTGGATTAATTTATTATGATATAAAATTATTCAAATAAACATTGGATTGCATAACTTCTACATCATTTATTAGCACTGATTATCCATCTCTTGATTTCATTCTTAATTCCTCCATTGTTCTTTGTAACCTATGTAACATATGTACCTCGTAAGGTCATTTCATTTGGTTTGGAACACACAACACACAAGAGAAAAATATAGAGTGAAAGAATTAGTCAAAAAGAGAGTTCTTATTAGTTGAAGGGAGGTGTTCTTTTGTGGAGCTTTAGACTCAACACTTATCCAAAGTTTTTTAGGTATCTTCTATGAATAGGCTCTTGTATTCTGGAGGTGACAAGCCAAAGATAACTACTGCTGGACCGGTGATAACATTAGTTGCAGTCGGCTTGAATCTCCTTAAAGAGAGCGAGATATCCGATCCTCAACCTTAAGAGATTTATTTCTTCATTTCATTTTCAGATGTAATCTTGTAATTTTTTGTTATATTGTAAGTTTTTACTAACAATTTAAAGGATATTCAAAATGACTACAATTGAAAAAATCGTGGATGTCAAAAGGGAGATCTTAACAATCCATTTCGATTAAGATATGGAAGGGTAAAGTAATTTTCTACTTGAGACCTCTCAATGCTTCTCAAGTGTAAACTGAGATTAATCCTAATAAAGAAGACATCACCTCTATGAATGATTATGAAACTATTTCTCATCAAAAGAAAGTAGAAAAGTATGATGGTGATTCCTATAAGGGACGGTATTATCTTCTTAATTATCTATCTGATAATTTTTATCATTAATATGTTAGAACTTACTCTAGTGGAAAGTAAATTTTGAAGGCATTTCAGAGTAAGTACGATACGGAAGAGGCTGGAGAGAAAAAATATGCAGCTAGAAGATTTTTTTCGTTCCAAATGGTGGACAATAAATCTGTGGTAGATCAATCTAAAGACATCATAATGATTGTTGCATAGCTTAGGTCGAAAGTCATTAAAATTGGAGATAATCATATAGTTTCTGGAATAGAAGATAAGATTCAACCTTCTTTGTAACGACCTGTTTAGTCGTTTGAGTAGCAGAATTTATTTTTGGGAAAAACTGGCTGAATACGACGGACACCACGACGGACCGTCGTGGGCACGACGGACCGTCGTGGGCACGACGGACCGTCGAGGGTGTCCCGTTCCAAAACACTTGGCATTATGAAATTGAGTGTTGAAACTGAGTCTCTGAACTCTGTGACGGACCTGCAGGACGGACCGTCACAGTCACGACGGACCGTCGTGAGCCCCCATGTCAAAACACTTAAACTCTTGAGAATTTGGTGCTGGGAGCAACTCTCTGTCCGTCGTGACGGAAGTGCAGGACTGACCGTCGTATTTACGACGGACCGTCACAGACTCCTTGAAGAAATTTGAGTCCTTGACGAACCTGCGTGACGGACCGTCGCAGGCACGACGGACCGTCACAGGTTTCGTAGTCCCAGACGGGGTCAGAATTCTGACTATTTTTAAAGGGGTGTTTTGGACCATTCCGGCTTTAATTTATAAAGTTAGTGGGTTAATGTTATTAGTTCAATTCCTTGGGGGTTGAAATACTAACTTTGAGTAACTTGGTGGGTTGGTTTCATTACTTTTGAAACTTGAAATCTTGTGATTTAGGGTAAGAAGAGAGGAAGGTTGGAGGAAGAAAGAGAAAGAGAAAGAGAAGAGAAAAGAGGCGCTTGAGAGAGAAGGAGCAAGGTTTCTTGAAGATTCTTGCTTGAACACAAATCCTTGGTGAAGGTAGGTTATGGTTTATGCTATTTGTAGTAAACTCTCAATAGCAAATGATATGTATTGGGTATTCTTGTAAATCCTCCTATATGCTTAATG
>CM064969.1:48580671-48649671 GCA_032847665.1 Solanum chilense | reverse complement strand
GTATTGATAATGCCTTAGTATAAAGAAGGCTTGATGGACTATGTGTTGTATTGATAATGCCTTAGTATAGAGAAGGCTTGATGAACTAAGTGTTGTATTGATAATGCCTTGGTATAAAGAAGGCTTGATGAACTAAGTGTTGTATTGATAATGCCTTGGTATAAAGAAGGCTTGATTGTTATTGATGATGCCTTGGTATAAAAGAAGGCTCGATGGGTATGAGGATCGGAGTGCCACGTTCCGGCACCGGAATAGAAATATGGATCGGAGTGCCACGTTCCGGCACCAGGATAGAATATGGATCGGAGTGCCACGTTCCGGCACAAGGATAGAATATGGATCGGAGTGCCATGTTCTGGCACAAGGATAGAATATGGATCGGAGTGCCACGTTCCGGCACAAGGATAGAATATGGATCGGAGTGCCACGTTCCGGCACAAGGATAGAATATGGATCGGAGTGCCACGTTCCGGCACCGGGATAGAATATGGATCGGAGTGTCACGTACCGACACAAGAGGAAAAAAGATAATGAATCTTGAAAGATGTTAAGATGCTACATCTAATGAACCTGTTAATGAGTATGGTTTTGAGGCGTGAGTCCTCCTGGATGAACTTGGTGATATTATTGATGATTGTAGTATTTGTTGTTACTACATGTTGAGTATTATAGTTGATTTGTGAGATTAACTGATATATACTGTTTTCTATTCTGAGTTGGCCGATGATACCTACTCAGTACGTGTGGTTGTACTGACTCCTACTTGTTTGTTTCTTTCTTGTATTTGTGGAGTGCAGCAACCGTGCCATCGTCTTCAACTCGACTGCGATTCTAGCCAGTCTTCACTGTAACGGATCTCAGGGTGAGCTATGCTTCTAGCTTGGACTGGATCTTCTTCTTCTCGTCTTGATGCCTTGAAGTTCCGGCATGGACTAGCTTTCATTTGTTTAACTTCTTAGAATATTCTCAGTTTCGTAATGTAATCATAGATGTTCTTGTGATGATGACTTCCGGATTTTGGGGATATTTAAGTATTCGTTTTTCGTTATCGAGTTAAGTCTTCCGCGTTGTATTTTATTATTTATGTTTGGGTTTAGATTGGTTGGTTCGCTCACATAGGAGGGTCAATGTGGGTGCCAGTCGCGTCCCCGATTTGGGTCGTGACATTCTTGAAAGGAATTTTAAAAAAAGATGCGCTACATACAAAAGGAAACCTCTCTTGAAACCTTTGTAATTAAAATTCACATGGCAGAATATGCAAGGGGCCAAGATGCACTTTTACAAACAGAAGAGAACAACATCACATCGAACGTAAATTTAATCAATTCAAATAATGCTAGTTTGAAACTCACAAAAGTACTTCTTAAGCTCAAGAAAAATAATGGTAGACCTCCAAAGAAAAATAACAGTGAAAATCACTAAGCACAAAATCAACATGTGCAAGAAAAGGGACCATGCTTCGTTTGTTGCAATAGTGGGCATATAGATCGATTTTGCAGATTCCAGAAAACATGGTGCTAAACCTCAGGCAAACGTTACCGAAGAATCTTTTGTGAAGGTGATTACCAACATTAGCATGGTTGAGAATTTTGATGGATGGCTGGCTGGTTCTGGTGCAAACCGTCACGCTTGTTATGACAAAGACTAGTTTAAAAAATATACTCATTTTGAGGAGACCAAAACCATCATGCTTGGTGATTGTCACACTACTCAAGTACTTGGAAAGGTAGATGTTTATTTGTTTTTTTATTTTGGAGTGATATTAACTTTGAAAGATGTTTTTTATACTCCTTCTATGAGAAAAAAATCTGATGTTTAGTTTTCTTCTTAATAAAGTAGACTTCAAATAAATTATTGAATATGATCAATATGTAATAGTGAAGAAGTTTTTGTGGATAAGCGGTATGCATGTTATGGTATGTTTATGTTTAATGTAAAAAAATAAACTTCTACTTTGGTTTATACGCTTTGTTATACCAATTTTCGGCATTCTCATTTACGTTATATTAATTATCGTTATGTTGGAATCATGAGTAGTTTAAGATTAATCCAAATGGTTAAAAATAATTTTGAAAAGTGAGAGGCTTGTAGTAAAGCTAAAATCACTAAAGTACCTCATTTTCAAGTTGAAAGAAAAACCAATTTGTTAAACTTAGTTCATATGATATTTGTGAACTTGGTGGAATCTAACTCGTGGAGGTAATAGATATTTTATCCCTTTCATTGATGATATTTCTAAGTTTAAATATGTTTACTTGATGAAAAATAAAAGTGATGCCTTTGAAAATTTCTAAAATTATCTCCATGAAGTTATAAATCAGTTTGGAAGAAAAATAAAAAGAATTAGAAGTGACAGAGTTCGTGAATATGAATCAAATGTGTTGAATTCTTTTGTTAGATCATTGGAAATAACTCATGAAACTAATTCTCGTTAATCTCCTTCATCTAATTGTGTAGCAGAAAGGAAAAATAGAACTTTGGTTGAATTGACTAATGTCATGCTTATTGAGTCACATGCACCTTTAAATTTTTGGGGTGAGACTATTTTAATAGTTTATTATGTGTTTCATCATTTGCCTCATAAAAAGTCAAAACTGACAAGTTTTGAATTGTGGAAAGGTTAAAAGTCAAGTCTGGGGTTGTAATGGGTCCCAAGATTACAAAGTTGGGTAAGAAAGATACTATTTGTGTTTTTCTTGGTTATGCTTCAAATAGTACACCTATATATTTTTTTATCTTGAAAATAATATTGTAATAGAATCTAGTGGTGCTATTTTTCATGAAAATAAATTTTCATTTGATTCTAAAAATAGTGGGGGTCAAGGAATTGAAAAAAATATTTTTTAACTACCTAGTTCTTCTTCTTTGAAAAAAAAAGAAGTTGATGTTTTTGAGATAAGAAGAATTAAAAGAGCTACAGTAGAAAAAGATTTTGGTCCTGATTTTTATGTGTTAAATATTGAACATGACCCTCTAACTTTGAAAGAAGCATTATCATCACACGATTCTATTTTTTGTAAAGAGGTTGTAAATTATGAAATGAAATCTCTAATTTCTTATAAAACTTGGAAGTAAGTTGATTTACCACTGGATTGTAAAAAAATTGGTTGCAAATGGGTCTTAAGAAAAAAGTTGAAACTGGATGGTTCTTTTGATAAGTACAAGGCTAGGCTAATTGCAAAAGATTTTAAACCACTAAAAGGCATAAATTTTTTTGATACTTTTTCTCCCGTAGCAAGAATTACATTCATTAGACTTTAAGTTGCTATGTCTGAAATTTTTTATTTGCAAATTCATCAAATGGATGTAAAAACTGTTATTCTAAATGGAGAACTAACTGACGAAATTTATATGTTCCAACCCGAGTGTTTTGTTCAAGCAGGCGAAGAAAGAAAAATATGTAAAATAACTAAATCCCTATATGGCTTGAAACAGGCACTAAAGCAATGGCATGAAAAATTTTACTCCCGCACAAATGAAAATGGTTTAAAAATAACTGAGTGTGATAAGTGCATATATCATAAGTCTTAGAATAATGTACATGTGATTATTTTCCTATATGTTGATGCTTTGTTGATCTTTGGCTAGACAAAGAATTTTATTGATGAAGCTACAAATATTCTTAGAATCCATTTTGATATGAAAGATGTTGGTGAGAAAAATTTTATTCTTTGAATAAAAATAATAAGAGCATGTGAGGAAATTTTCCTTGACTAGTCACATTATGTTGAGAAAATTTTGAAAAAATATAACTTTCATGATTACAAGCTTGTTGCTACTCCTTTTGATTCAAGTGTTCACTTATATTTGTTGAAAGTGAAAATAATGTAATAAATGAAAAGGATTATGCTAGTATAATCAGAAGTTAGAGATATGTGAATGATTGCACTAGGTTTGATATTCCATATACAATAGGAATACTTGGCAGGTTTACAAGCAAGCCAGGTAATGAACATTGACATGCTGTAACAAGAGTTATCAGGTATTTAATTTGAAAGAAAAATTGTGGTTTGTTCTTTAAAAAATATATTGTTGTACTTGAAGCCTATTGTGATGCATATTGTAACAATTTTTTAGGAAATTCCTAGTCTACCACTGGTTATGTTTTTACTTTAGATAGAGGGGTTGTTTGTTGAAAAAAAAACAAAACTATAATTGTGAATTCTACCATGGAGGCTAAACTAATTGCTTTATCTTCAGCTAGTAAGGAAGCGAATTGGTTACGAGATTCGTTGTTTAAAAATTCCTTATTTTGAAAAACCAATTCAACTTATTTTAATTCATTGTGAAAGCACAGCTGCAATCAGTAGAGTTTAAAACTGTTATTACAACAGTAAATCAAGACCTATAAGGACGAAACACAATAATGTAAGGTCGTATTTGACAAATGGTACCAGTAATGTTGATTATGTTAATTCTTGTGATAATCTTGTAGATCCTCTTATGAAGCCGTTAACAAGAGAAAAGATATGGATCATATCGAGGGGGATGAGATTGGAGCCTACAAATCCCTGAGTTATATATGAGGAAACCCAAACTGGGGACTAGAGATCCTATAACCAGGTTCAAGGGGAAAAACTAATCATATGATGACTTATTGTGAAAAATGCACTATCTTATTATTCTCTCCTTATGATGTAAGTGCATTGTTTCCAGTAGTTTGTGAAAGTTGAGTTGATAAAACTTTTAATGAATATCTTTAGCCCGTATGCGTGGAGTGTTAATCTTACAAGAGCATTCTCCATAGATTTCACCTCTGGATGTGTTGAAGTTGGTAGCTTCCTATGTGAATGGGGTTTATTCTTAATGCACTCATGACAATGGGAGGATTGTTAGGTTATAAGTATTTTTATATTAATATTTAACATATTAAATTGCTTTATTTTGGAGTTATAAGAATGACCATTGGTAGACATTTGTGTTTTAAACTACCAAATTAATCATGCTATTCATATTTATTTGGTAGCCATGTAATTCCATTAGTTTTGGCTTTATTGGCTGAATTCATTGTGAGATAAAAACATTCCAATAAACATTCGAATGAATAACTTCTACATCATCCATTAGCATTGATTATATATCACTTTATTTAATTCTTAATTCTTCAATTATTCTTGGTAACCTATGTAACATATAAAACTCCTAAGGTCATTTGTTTTCACTATTTACCACCCCATCATCTTCTAATTCATCTCTACGAAGACTTTCTCAACTACAAATAATGGTGGTATTCATTTTGTTTGGAACACAAAATACACAAGTGAAAAATATAGAGTGAAAGAGTTAGTCAAGAACAGACTTCTTATTAGTTTAAGGGAGGTGTTCTTTTGTGGAGCTTTAGACTCAACTCTTGTCAAGAGTTGTTGAGTTATCTTTTGTGAATTGGTTGTCGTATTTTGGAGGGGGCAAGTCAAAGAGAATTACTGCTGGAATGGTGAAAACATTTGTTGCAGTGAACTTGAATCTCCTTAGAGACAGCGACATATCCGCGCCTTAGCCTGAAGAGATTTATTTCTTCATTTCATTTTCAGTTGTAATCTTGTAATTTTTTGTTATATTGTAAGTTTTCACTAACAAAAACACATGAGGAATATTTTTTGGGAGACAAAAAAGACAAAGGCTTACTAGATACAATGAATCTAAATATATAATCTACAAGACTATCAAATAGAAAGGGGTTTTGGTAACCAAAGAAAGGGTTTGGGCAAAGACAATATCAAGTAATATATAATTGAAATTTAGGAAATTCAAAATTCAACACTAATTCAACAGTCCATTGTCAATTCAAAACATGCAAATCAATCAAAGCTAGGCTAGATTATCATCAATTACCACTTATCTCCTTTCGATGTCAAAGTTCCTTTTCACCAAATCTCCTTTTAGCCTCAATTGTATTCAACCACGAGTATTCACATACATTAATATAAACCCCTATTTCTAGAAAGTTTAGGATTCAAAAAATTAAAGCTAAAGTATCTACTTTTAGTCTTTAATTTTAGGAATCAGTGTCAAACTTGGTTGTTAATATAATTTTCCACTTCACAATTTTTTTTTTTACCAACCCACAAAGAGCGGAAGCAAGATTCAGTTTGTGCTGTCATATCATAAAACAAAAAGATACAAAAGCATTAGAGTGAGAAATCAAGGCCCAAATAAATTATATATTTCTAGCATAAAACCTCCATCTCGATTACGCAATTACGATAAACATTTCATACAATTTAAAGAAAGTAAATGAACAAGAGAATAACATATTTCACGAATAAAAACACAATATTCAAACTGAGGAAACTTGCAAGTCTAAACCCAAATTGAAGTCCACAAATTTTTCTCTACTTTAAGATAAGAAGATCGATGTTTCTCTCTAGGACTATTACATAAAATACAGATACAAGATTAATTGTTGAACAATGACTACTACTGAGTGTAAAAAGGTATTTTGGGGTGAATTTGATGAATTCTCAATCACCCTAGGTTCCACGCAGTCTATCCTTCAATGTCGCGACAACTAACTTACATGGTTGGGATGAGTAGTGTCACTGGGTCACACGGTCGTGACCTTTAACAAAGTGATCATGATATCTAAATTTCACGGGCAACAAAGTAGCGACATCTTCTTCACACATTCGCGATGAAGGAATTTCTTCTAGTTCCACTTCCTTGCTATTGACCTCTTCTTGCTTCAATATCACTCGGTTGCTTCAACCATCTTCTCACTCAGCTTCCCATTTTATTTTCGTGCAAACATGAAGAAAACCACATTAAAAGAACCAATTAGAAACTAATGAAATCCAAAATTACCTATAAATAGAGTCTGATATAAACAACCTTAAATTAGAAAATTTTCATTTCCTTAGGTGATGAAAATAAAAAACAGAATAGGCTCTCATATCAACACGCACCGGAAATAAATTTCACCCCTTTCAATCAAGCAGAAAGTAAATGACTTTAGTTGATACTAACAAATAGTCCACATGCAAAAAATTCACATAATATCTCCCCCATTCTCATTTCACATTTCAAAGAACCAAGAATCATTAAGTGACAAAAACTAAAACTGAAGAAGTGACTCAACTCATTCGTTGATTTTCTTTCTTACTTGACTTAATTAAAAATATTCAAAATCCACTTTATCAACTTGAATACCCTCATAAGGAAAGAAATGTCCCAACACACTCATAAAGTATTTAGAAGACAAGGGACAACAATTTGAATTCTCACACTCACAACAAAACATCTCATGAACACAAATGTCAAACTATAGGCTTATCTATATATTTGATCAACATTGACTAAACTTTATTCGATTAAAGATCTAAAATTACTTTGTTACTCATTTAATGAAGGCTTGCAAAAGATTAGGATCATTTATGTACAAGTGATTACACCCTCCTTCAATATAATAAAAAAACATATCTTTTAAAACTTATTGTGCATTTCACCCATTATTTCTTATTTTTACTCTAGAGGCCCCACATGCAACCATTTTCAACCGGGACACATATATCTTGATTCACTTTCTTTATTTCTTTTCCAAAAGATTTCATTATTAGAAAATTTTTCCCCCGTTTTCAATTTTTTTTACTATGACCTCATGTGGAAAGAATCCAATCTATGAATTTCACATAACACCCCCAACCTGAACTTTTATCCTTAGCTTTCACAATTCTCATGGTTAAAGGGGGGGGGGGAGAGATTCAAAAGAGGGTTTTTTTTTTTTTCAAAAAAGGAGAAGGCTTTTAATGTGGTTGTCAATAAAAAGAATAAGACTCAAAGGGGACAACTCAGAATATATTTAGTGCAAAGATGGAATTTTCAGTCCAAGTGGACTTCAAAAATATCAAATAAATCCTAAGGTAATTACTCTCATCAAACGTAATCAAGACCAACATTTCAACATCAACTGGGCATGTTCAATGTGAAAAAAGTTAGTCACATGGCATTACACCACCATTCATTACACATGGTATGAAAATCAATTAATATAGCTCAGATTCTTATTTCCTTTTAAATACAAGTGGAATCAAACAGTTAAACCGCTAGAGAAGTCTTAAAATGATATGTAAGAGTTGTGACAAAATCATTAACAACATGGTTAAATTTCAAAAATGGAAGGATATGATTGACGCTTCTCATATGCAATACTATATTCTTAGTGCCAACCTAACCACAAACTCCCAAAGGACGATAGTGTTTCCCTTGAGAAAGTCGCTAACCAATCAATCATTGGCAAAACTCATGCACCTATTTGGGGTCAGCTACTTAGACTACGGCACATCCTCATCCAATAACAAATTATAAGCAACCATTGATTTTTCCCTTTAAAATTTATCACTTTATCCATCACAGGGCATTGTCAATCCATATTTTACTATAAAAAAACCAAGAATTTTTTCAAAGAAAAAAAATAAAACAAACAAACCCAACATAATAAATCAAATACCCCAATGAGTGTACATCATCCATAAATCAAATTAAACAAGCACGACATGGACACATAATAAAAAAATCAAAATAATACATGTCCAACAAGGGCATGATCTGATGAAAAATAAGTCCAATAAAGTAGGACTAGGGAGGCACCCCTAACTAAAACATGTAGTTGTGTCCTCATAGTACCTCAATCAAAAGAGAGATTGTGAGTGACTCCTTGCAAAGATCATCACACATGGGAAGAGCTATCTGTATCTCAAAGGACATCATCATAAGACATATCACCTGAGCCAAAAAATTTCTAGAGTGTAGTCATCATCCTATTCAAAAACTTCTTGTTCTTTTTTTTAGTCCTTCATCTTTTTCTAGGTCCTCTCCATTTTTTCCATGAATGTTTTAGAATCTATCGATCCTGCACTATAGTGGAAACTGTAGAAATAGTACTACTTGAGGCCGAGGAGATATCTCCAAGCCCTATATAAAAATACAGAGTCAGCCCTTGAATCTACAATTGAGTGCGAGTATCCGTAACCTACTTATGTCCTTATATGTTGACTAGTATCTTTACCAATTCAGATGGCAGAGGGATAGAGGTTGAACTTGGTGAATCATTTCCCTAAATGAATGTGTAAAATACTAAATCATGCACATCCCTCTTTGTCTTCTTTGGAACATTCCTTAAACCCTTCTTTTTAAGTGGGTAGATGCAGCCTTTGGGACTTCTTACCATATCTTAAGTATGGAATGTTCTTTTGTTTTATCTCATTTTTATTTTTTTAAAGTAATTTCTTTTCTATATGGGGACTTATGGTTCAATTAAATTTTAATGAGAGTTTTCACAAACTCATGAGAATACTCAACACTTGTCTAATGCAGAATGGAGCCAACAATTTATCTAATGGTTTAAAGATAGAGTGAGTGGTACATAAATATAAAAATTGATATATCTAATATTAAATTAATCATTATAAAATATTCAACAAAAATTTGTTGATAGGTCACACAATTGCATAAAGGAGATGATAGTTGTATCATGGATGAAGTACTCACTTTCACGTGGTCCCATAAAATATTTGACGTGTTCTAATGGTAATATTGTTAATGGATATAGATTTCATGTAGAAGAGCATGATAAAAAGATAAGGACTCAAAATTGTGGTGTTATTGTAACGGGTGAGAATGAAGATAGAGAATCTTGATTAATATGGAGTAACAGATACAATTGAGTTGCAATTTGTCATCGATACAAGAGTAGTTTAATTCAAATGTAATCGGTTTGATGTGTATAAATGAGGTAAAAGGAATTAAAAACAATAAGTATGGTTTTGTGAGTGTTAATCCAGACAAATTTTTGAAAACAAATGAGCCATTAGTTTTAGCGAATCAAGCATCCCAAGTATTTTATGCTAATGATAATTCCAACAAAGGCTGGCAAGTAGTGAGAAAGACTCAACCTCGTGATTTGTATGAGAACGTGGAACAAATGGAGGATGATATTGTAGAGTTAAAAAGTCATTCACAAAAGAAAAGAAAAAGATTTCATGAGGTGAAGTATCTATTTATTAATCCATATATTATTTGTTAAACAATATGATGACACAGTTATTTGTTAAGCGCGACGCCACGTCTATGTAAGTTTGTTTTCATATTTGTGAAGCGCGAGACACTTATGGATAGGAACCTACGTGATACCTACGAAACTCTAACTTTCTCGAAAATCTAATATCGTGCCATTAGAGTATATACTTATGGTGAGATTTTGCATCTAATCCTATTGTTGTGATTATAGAAAAATGACCACTCGAAGATATGTGGCACAAAGACTTGAAGAGGAGATTTCCATAGTACGAGCTCCTCCTCGTGGTGATCAAGTTCCTCCTCTTGAAGAAAAAGCTAATGTTGAACAAGCTCAAGTCAATCCTCCACCATTGACGTATGGTGACATAAGGGCTTCCCATATCTAATTGGCCCAAGCCGTCAGTACACAAGCCTAAGCTATGACGGCCCAAGATAACTGGGAGGTAGTAACCTGTCCTAATCAACAAATTGATACCGTGGATGTTAAGTTAACTAATATGACAACAACTAGGACTGCCTCTTACACGTTGAGCTTGAATTTTATCAATACATGAAGAACAATCATTTGTGTTTTAGACATGGTGATAAGTATGGACCTATCCACCAATGCATGAAGAAACAATAAAACTATCTAATAGGAGAACTTGAACATAATTAGGTAGTAGAAGAAGCTAATGTGGAGATTGAGGATATCACTCACAATATAATATTGAAGGTAAGGTAGAACAGAGATGCAAGAAGTTAGGTGTATAAGTGCACTTTAAGGAAACCATACGGGGGAATATCCTATTTTGGTCAAAGGAACCGTGAAGATTAGGCATATATCCATACACATAGACTTTGGAATCACATACAACATCATTGTTAAGTTAACTAATATGACAACAAGTAGGGCTGCCTCTTACAGGTTGAGCCTAAATTTTATGAATACATGAAGAACAATCACTTGTGTTTTAGATATGGTGATAAGTATGGACCTACGCATTAACGTACGAGTAAACAACAAAACTGTCTAATATGAGAATTTGAACCTAATTAGGTAACAGAAGAAGCTAATCGGAGGTTGAGGATATCACTCACAATATAATGATTGAAGGTAAAGTAGAACAGAGATGCAAGAAGTTTGTTGTCCAAGTGCACTTTCAGGAAACCATACGGGGATAAACCCTTTTTGGGTCAAAGGAACCGTGAAGAATAGGCATATGTCCATGCACAAAGACTTTGGAATGACATACAACATCATTGTTAAGATAACTTTTAAAGAGTTCGGTTACAATGTTAATTGTTGTCCACATGTAAGAGTAAAAGAGTGAGATAGAAACTTTGTCATGTGCATGTCACATTGACAAGGATTTTCTTGGAAGATAGAGGACATACCCCACTTATTCCTTTCGGGGATGTGACATAGTACTTTTTAGTTATTGCATTATCAACTCACAATAATTAATAAGATAATTGTAAAAAAATATGGATTATATTAAAATTCTAAACTTTTTAAATTCTCCTTAAAAAACAAACAATCTTAATAATATATTTGAAATCTCAATATCTTTTGAGACATAATTGAGTTTTAAATATCCATAAGAACTCATGTCGGGCTATGATAAAAAGAAGAAGAAATGTTTGATACTTTAGTCAGTACACAGTAAATACAGAGGAATTCTTTCTAGATCAAGCTCCCAGAAACCACACAAGCTACAACCTCTCTCTCTTTTCCAGACTAAAAAAAGGAATTTAATGGAAATGCCTGAGATGCTCTAGTACACATGTTTTCACTACTTTGTCAGCCTCGTCTTCTTCCACTCGATCCTTATATACATACTTGAAGCCTTTTACCAACGCTAAGAACTTAACATCGACATAATTATCATAAATATCCACTATATAACCAATCTCATATTCGAAATCTGCTAGATTATTACTTTTCCTCAATTGAGTACTCGAGTTTTATGTATACAACCCAAACTTCACCAGTTATGGGGAAAATCGTGTATACATCCTTCTTCAAAGGTTATATACCTACTACATGTGAAAAGTTGTTACTGACAGTATATTTTTTTACCTTACTATTTATAAATTTAAATAGTCCACAACCAATTGGCATTGTTATATCATACCACTATATTGTAGTTTTATGGACTAGACATGCATAAAATAATGCCACATGCAACACAAAATTAAGGGAAAAGATCTATATTATTTATTTGCCTATAGTACTGAGGCAATGAATCAATATTGTCATATATCTCCCAGCATGGACAAATTTGAAACATCTCCGGCATGCAGATTTGTAAAACTATGGTTCAAGAACCTGATTAGGTACTGATGTAACCTAGTTTTAAGTAGTATTCACAGAGTCCATCAAATTAGTTGTAGCACTTTGGTCTATGGATGAAGCATAAATGCCTAATTGGTAGGTTGGTAAGGCGGCAAGGTCTAGTTCAAAGGATCCTACAGGAACATCAACAGTCTCCATCCTCTCTTCAAGAATGCATCTAGTCTTTGTGGCTCTTCTTTTTTGCAATCCCTCACTAGTCTAGAATGAAAAACAATCAATCATTTATCATAAATATAAATACAATTATACAAAAATCAAATCTCAAACTATAGGATTAAAGAACCCCACAAAAAAGGATAAACGATCACACTTTGATTGATGAAAACAAAAAACAACTTGACTTTGATTTCTACTTAATAAAAACAAAATACAAAGTGTTTATGAAGAAACTTAAACTGGAGATGATAACTTTTGTTGATTGAGAATGCAAATAAAAGAGGAGTGGACACAAAGCACGTGTGAAGAAACTTGTCTTTATAGGAAAGTTTTAACGATTACGGTAATACATTATGTCTTGATCAGTAGGATTGAGGAGGCTTAGTAATTTTCTCTTTACTGTTTACAAAATTGTACTTGATTTAATTTCATGAGTAGGACAACCATATATTCTAAGATTTATTTTATTTAACTAGGTAAATTGATTTTGCTTCGCGTGGTGGTGAACTACGTCAATAATCTACTTTTGAACATTTGATAATATAAGTATTTTCAAGTGGGTACAACCCTACGATAAATTTTAAGAATATTTTATCCAAATATGAAATAAAATATTATTTTAAATATTAAAACCAAAAATATTTGATTCTATGCGTTTGTATTTTTTCAGTTATTATTCATTTAACTATCGTTATCCATCACCAAAGTGGTACAAACATTTTATTCATCAATTCTGAGAGTTATTCTCCTATTCAAGGCATCTATATACAAAATCTACATATTTTACATCTTATATAATTAGTTGTGCACTTAATAAGATTATTAATATTTACAGAAACATATCTTTGAGTTCAATTGAATAAAATACATTGCTCCAATAATTTGGATTAAATGATGTTTTGTCAAGTCTTTTTATTCATAATCAATTGTAGTCGATGGCACTACTTTGATAGCCAATACAAATGTTTTGTTGTTTATATTTTGATCAATATCGTTATTTTTTTGGTGACTTTTAATCTTATGTCTGTAAGCAAATAATTTTTTTTTTATATTTGATCGATATGTATCATCCTACTTTGAGGGGTAGTTCATTGACTCTAATCAAATATTTGAACCCCCAAACTTTTGATTAAGGTTTAGTACTGTTATGCCTCGGAATCCCAATGACTAACACTAGAGCCTAACTTAATGAATAATGTTTAAAATTATGTTTCCATTCCTAGATTAATGTAATGATATGAATTTAGAATTAGTAGATCATAAACATAAAGGGACGACCATGACGTCTTGAAATTAGTTAAATTGAACTAGTAAACGTCCTTAGGTCTTGTGAAGGTTTGGGAGTGTTGTATGAAGTCTAAAACTTGTAAAATTACTTTAAATAGATAAAATAATGTTGATAGGGTAAAAAAGTCCAGGTCCAACCATCATAGGGGTCCTTCAAGAGAACCCAACTATTGGCCAACAAGCTGCCTAAGGCAACAACCAATTTCACTTACATGAAACCTGTCCATGTCGCTGATTTGGCTCACAAAGGACCAAAATT
Organism: Solanum chilense; assembly: GCA_032847665.1. Classification (NCBI taxonomy): domain Eukaryota; kingdom Viridiplantae; phylum Streptophyta; class Magnoliopsida; order Solanales; family Solanaceae; genus Solanum; species Solanum chilense. The sequence continues at coordinate 48,635,620 of CM064969.1, read as the reverse complement.
TTTGTTCTATGTCATAGACTCTGCTGTCTCAAAAATTAGATTCGGAAATCTTGTCGAAATAGCTCCGCGATGCAGACTTGTTTCCCAATGAAAATTTTGAATTTTGAAGTCAAATTTGACTTCACTACAAAGTAAAACTAGGTAAGGGGCATTTTGGGTAATTTAGTGGAGGTTAATATATTGATATTAAATCACTTAATACCATATTTTACAAATTCAAATCAAATCTCAAAATCAAAACCCAAAAGTTCTTCCTTCTCTCTACATTCTCTCTATACCCAACCTCCATAGAAAAATCATTGAAGCTTCAAGAAGAAGAGCAAATCCCCAAAGTTTTATACTCAAATTCATGGATAAATTAATCATAAGGTATGTATTCTTTCACTCTTGTAATTCCATTCTTAGAGAGTTGAATTCAATCATGATTTCAAAATAACACAAATTCAAGGTTTTGTCAACAAATGGAATTACTTCTAAAATATAAATTGTGGGTTTATTATGATGAATTGTGCTTACTTAGGGTTAATAAGGGGTGTATTTGTGGTAAATTTATGTTGTTAAATGGATATATTATTTGATCTATCTTCTTTGCCCAAATTCACTAAATCTTGGATCTTGCTTGTTAATTGATTGGAAGTGATGAAAGTATAGATTGTTAGAGTTTTATTAATTATGTTATTTCATTCATGGAATTCCTACTGCCATATATTGTTGGGTTTGGATCTATTTTTTACGAATCCATGGATGTCTCCCTAACTGTAACCCTAATCTTAGGATTAATGCATATTGATGGGTAGAGATAATCAAATTAAGGGTGTTCTTTTATAATTTATTATTACATGATGAGGATAATGGGTTGAGGGGTATTTATGTTGTATAATTCATGCTTATTGAATGAATTTCTTGTTGAGTGCTTTTACTTCCTAACCGAGTGAGGCATATGTTTTCAAAAACTGCTTATTTTCAGCTCTTAACTTCTCAATCTCTTTCCAATCCACGACACAAGAACCAGGTCCCTTGGAGATAGCCTTTTTCAACTTACTTATGTGGAGCAATCTCAACGTACTTATTATTTAGGACCACTGTAAGGATATTTAAGTCTCCTTTGAGAGAATTTTCTGCTCTAGAAAATCTTATACCGGATACCAACCCTTTTCCTTTCTTATCACACATTCACACTCCAAGATAGTGACAATCGTGAACATTTGAACTCACAGTTTTAGGTACTCCCCACCCATGAGGCACTTAATAATGTTTGAACACATGCTTTAAAAATTAGCAATCATGAATGCCATGTTTAGATGACCTCCAATTCAACACCTTTTGCATATATTAGAACAATATAGCAGGAAGATTACTTTCCTCAAGTTCATCAAGTTTTTTCCATAAGAAACAGATCAGCAGCAGATGCTAAAATATTCTTTTCTTTCCTTGGTACCGATAGAAATTTCTTTGGTAGACCTGCACGTTGATGTATCCACATTTTGTGGCCTTTTTAGTGAACTCCTTAGATGATTTGCAGACTCCAAATGACCGGATATCTTCTAAGGAACATCGAGAATGATTCCACAGTTTTCTCGTCTAGAGAAAATTTGATCTCTCTAATGGTATACCTAACTCCTATCACTCCGCATCTCCATATTATAGTAGAACTCACGCACTTCTAGCTCATGAATGCAAGTATGGTGTTAGGACCTCAATTAGGTTACCCCAACCTTTTGAGGGAAACATAATTGAAAAGACAGGACATACCAAATTCTGTTAGGATTTAATGGTCGAACACTCTATTATTCAGCACCTTTTGGTTCTCCATCTCTGCTATACATTTTCCCCTTATTGCCGCATTTTACTCATTATGATTTTAAACATGAGGATCTGGTCCCTTAAAGGATTAATTTCACAGTGATCTTTTTACTGACACTCTCTTTCTTCAGTGGAGATTTTTTCATTGACTTGTCAACCCTTTTAGATATAACCTTCCCAATCTTTGATTCATTCCTCCATTCAATGACAACCATCGGAATGTTATCAGATTCAATATCACTAGACCCTACATGTAGAGGAGTTTATTAGGGATCTCACGTACTAGAACTTATCTTCTTTTTCTACTATTTCTTTCCATTTGCTTTTATTTTCTTATATGGCACTTCCCTTCATCTTGTACACCTCTCCTCTAGCTGCATATCTTTTCTTGTCCATTTTTTGTGAGACTTTACCATTTCCCTTTCCATTTTCTTTTTCTTTCCGTCTCAGACTTAGTAGGTTCATTGTGAAGTTTAGTCTCATTAACATTATCATCAACACCTCCTAGGTATGGGACCCATTGTTGAGGAATTAGCACCTGGAACCCCCTTTCTACTCCACACAAAAAGAGTTTCCTCTTCCACATCCTCCTCACTATTGACATCAAAATTCTTAGGAGATAGGTCGAACATGGGTTGAGTACTACGACAGACCTATTACGACCATTTCAACTCTTTTTAAAAAAAGGATTTTGTTGAACATATCCTCTAAGAGAGGCTATGCTTTGTATGGTCACCAGTTCCTCCACTACTGCTAGAATATTATACTCTGGACCCTTTACCTCAGGCAAATCTCCTTCAAAAAGACATTCAAACATTGAATAAGTTGTATCCCCAAAAGCCACCTCTAATTCAATAGTGGAGAGGTTGATAGTGGGCTTCACAATTGGCTGAGCCTTCAAATTATGTTATATCTCACCGGATAGAGCTATGTTTAGAGAACAAGGCCAGATTTCCCATGGCTGGTGTGCAACAGATGTAATCACATTAGTGTGGGGTGTTTTGGATTCACCCGAATCACAAACTCCACATACTGGAGTGGATGAACAATGTTCTGGCAGGAATGGAGAAATTGAATGAACTGATAGTTTCAATTTCTTGGGAGACAGGAAGCTTTAAAGATGAAATGACTTAGAAATTTTGATTCAAGAAGAAAATAAACTAAACAACCAGCGAAAAGAAGAGTTAGAAAGAGATTAGTATTGTTGAATCATCAACAGTGGTGACATTTTTATTTAATGTGAAGGGACATCTGATATTGATACAATGAATGGGGGGTGGGGGGGACACATGGCAGTGTCTCTAAGATTACTCTGTAGCATAAGTGATACTTACCTTTGGCGAACCATGTCCCTTTCTTTAGATTGACCTGCCATTATGATTTAGTCTTCCCTCTAGCCAACATAATATGAGTGTATACCTGCAATAAGGTACCAAATGTGAATTGTAAAATGAAAAGCAACACAACTTATATAGATACCATCTCCTCTTAACATAGAAAAAGAAGGGATTTGATGCAAGCTGGCTATAATTTCAGGTGACTCTGTGCATCCCTAGCTTCACTCTCCTTTTGGCAAAGGTTTCTTCGCTCAAAGGCTTCATAAAGATATCAACCACTTATGTCTTGAAAAATCTCATCAACACATTCTGCATCTCAACATTATCCCTAAAAAAAGTGATGTTTCATGTCTATGTGTTTAATCCTCAAATACTCAATAGGATTCTTTGCCATGTTCATTGCACTAGTTTGTTGCATCTAAGGGGAATAGTGTCTGTGAGAACACCAAAGTCTTTGAGTTATTACTTTATCCATAAGAGTTTAGCACATCATGAGACAACCAGCACATATTCTTCTACAATTGTTGACAAGGCTACTCAGTTTTGCATCTTTGTACCCATGAAAATAGTGTTGATCCTAGGAAATGATCCATGGCTGATGTACATTTTTGATGAACCAAAAAACCTCTATAGTAAGAATCAGCATCAGCAATTTGATCAAAAGAGTCATCTTAAGGGTAGAAGAGGACCAGGGCCTGTGTTCCCTTTAGGTATCTCAATATCCGCTTGGCTACAGTCAAGTGTGATTCCTTTGGTGTTGCTTTCCTACAATGAAGACTATGTTAGGCCTCCTTGCAGTGAGGTAGTGAAGTGACCAATGATTCCTCTATACATCTTTCTTTATCCAAGTCAAGTTTCACACTTATGGTCATGGGACTATCAATAAATTTTGCCTCAAGCGGGATTAAAAATTTGAGGAACTCTTTTATGTACTTCTCTTGGAATATTAATGTTCCCTAAGTTTATTGTTTCATATGCCTCCCTAAGAATAATGTAATCTCTCCCCTGAAGATCATTTCAAATTAACTATTCATCAAATCAGCAAACTCTTTACACATTGAATTTTAATTATTTCCAAAGATGATGTCATCTATATATACCTCCACAATCAATAACTCCTTCTCTCTTGATTTTTTGAATGGAGTGTTATCAATTTTACCTCTTTTGAACCTATTTGCAAGAAGAAATTCTGACGGACGCTCATACTACATGCTTTAGACCATAAAGAGCCTTATCCAGCTTCAACAAATGGTTTGAACATATTCAAAACCTTATGGTTGTTTGACATACACATCCTCTTTCTGATACCAATTCATAAAGGTACTCTTCATGTGTGTTTGAAACAATTTGAACTCCATGTATGCAACAAAAATTATAAAGATTATGATGACTTCCATTCTTGCTTCAGGAGCAAAGGTCTCGTCATAGTCAACATTAAATTTTAGTTAAGAACATCACTTCAAAGCATTAAGGTGTTTATGATTGAAATTTTATAGTGAAGGTTCAAATAACAAAACTTTTACGCAATCTAAGTGAATAAAATTAATTAATTGGTTAGGTAATAAGGTTCATTCAAGAGATCACATTACAAAAATACAATATCTAATGTAAGAATAATCCATTTTAATAAAGATTATTGATTGATCATATTTTAAATCAAACAAAATAAAATTCAAAATTTACCCTCCGAGATCCTAACTCCTACTCATCAAATTAAATATTTGAGAAAATATCACTAAAATTTAAATTTAAATTTTTCCTTCCTCATCAAATAAAATAAAATAAAATCCCAAATTTACTCTCCTTTAGTTCTATTCATTAAATTAAATGCTTAAGAAAATTAAAAGTACTAAAAGTCAAAATTTACCTTCTTTGCTCCTGCTCATCAATGTAAATAAAATAATATTTGAATTTTACTTTATTAGTTTCTATCCATAAAATTTTATGGTTAATAAAATATCACAAGAAATAAAATTTCAAATTTTTCTTTTTGACTCCTGTTCATCAAATTAAATAGTTACGAAAATATATCAAGAACTAAAATTTAAAAATTTTCCTTTTTTCTCCTAATCATCAAACTAAATCAAATAAAGATTAACATTTTATCCTCATGACTCGTACTCATCAAATTAAATCAAATAAAATGTAATAAGCAATTAAGAGAAATTACTAATCTTCTAGGATCCTACTCATCAAGAAATAATGTATTAGCATAATCTTGATTAGGTTCCTATATATAAGTTTCCTCACCCTACCTTCGCTTCCAATCCTCTTTCATTTTCATTCTCAGACAACCCAAAGTTATCAGCTTCACTATAAATTTCTTCATCAACTCTCTTTATTTTTTTGTGTATAAATCAAAGTCGAGTTCTTTTGTTGTTTTCATCAATCAAAGAGTATTCGTTTGTCTTTTATTTTTTGTGGGGTTCTTAAAACTTATGGTTTGAGGTTTGATTTTGGTATAATATTTTTCTTACCTTTAGGATGAATGATTACTCTATTTTCATTCTAGAATAGTGATGGACTGCAACAAAGAAGAGACCACCAAGGCTAGAGGCATTGCAGAGGAGATGATAGAGAAGGATGCTGTTCCTAAAGGATCCTTTTAACTAAACCCTTCCTGTTTAACTACATACCAATTAGGCGTATCTGCTTCATCCATAGACCATGGAGCGATAAAAAATTTCATGGTCTTTGTGAATTTTACTGAAAATTGAGTTGCATTAGTACCTAATAAAGCTCTTGAACCCGAGTTTTACAAATTATCAAATGAGAGATCATTGGAGAAGTTTCAAATTAGTCAATGTCAGGAGATGTACGTTGATGAAGATGCCTTGCCACGGTACTATGTTCTCATAAAGAAGATACATCTTCCCACTGTGTTTGTGCTTTATGTGGCATGGTTTTATGTGTGTCCGCTTGCAAAAAGCACAGGTGGAATGATAAAACAATGCCAATTAGTTTTCAACTTTTTATGTTTCGAAACTGTAAGGTGAACAAATATAGTGTAACCAACAACATTTCCCAAATAGTAGCTACAAAAACATTGAAGAAAGGTGTATAAAAGATCATCCCTAGAATAAATGATATTTTGACAGTATACAAAAACTAGAGTGCTCAGTTGATGAAAGGTAATAATCTAGCAGATCTAAAATACGAATTATTGAAATAGTGGACGTTTCTGATCATTATGAAGATTTCAAGTTCTAAGTATTGATAAAAAGCCTTCAATTGTGTCTATATGGATAGATTTTAAGAAGAAGAGGCTGAAAAAGTAGTGAAAATGTGTGTATTACAGCATCTCAAATTCTCTCGTCAAATTTCTACTATTCGCTTGACGGAAGACATAGGTGGTAGCTTGCTGGGTCTTCTGAGAGCTTGATCCAACAGGAATGCCTCTGTAACCACTATGTACTTATTTAAACATCAAACTTTTATATTTTTTCTTAATCTTAGACAAAAATTAATTTTTATTACAACTCAATTATGTTTTTAAAAATTGAGATTTCGAATATATTATTCAGAATGTTTTTTTAAGGAAGGTTTAAAAGGTATAAATTTTAAATACGATCCATATTTTGCTTATACTTCTCCTATTAATTATTGTGAGTTACCCAACTTACAGTAATTAATAAGAGAAGTAAGAAAATATGCATTGTATTAAAAATTTACACTTTTTAACTCCCCTTAAGAAACGTTCTTAATAATTTATTTGAAATCTCAATATCTTTCGAGAAATAATTGACTTTTAACAAAAAAAAATTTTGGTCTACGATAATCAAATCAAATTTTGATGCTTCAATTAATGTACAGTAAATATAGAGGCATTCCTGTTGCATAAAGCTCCAAGACACCTCGCAAGCTACCACTTTTTTCTTCTCCTAGGCGAAAAGCAAGAACTAATGACAAAACATGAGATGCTCTGATACATATATTTTCTCTACTTTATTAGCCTCTTTTTTTCACTCGAGGCATGTAGCAGACTTGATTCCTTTTACCAATGCTAAAAACTTCACATCTACATAATTATCGGAAACCTCCAGTATTTCGACAATGTTTTATTCGAAATATTCTAGATTATTATGATTCGTCAGATGAACACTCCAATTTTTGTGTACTTCTAAAACTCCATCTGTTCTAGGGAAGATGTTGTATACACTCTTCTTCAAGGGTCCTGCAACTACTACATGTTAAAAGTTGTTTGTTACATAAATTTGTCCAGCTAACTATTTTGAAACTTACATAGTGCACAACCAATTGACATTGTTTTATCATAACACACTGTTGTAATTTTAAGTAGTGGAAAACATAAAACCATGCAACATGCAACACAATCTTAGGAGAAGACCTGTCTTCTTTATCTGCTAATATTACCGAGGCAAGGCATCTTCTTTGTTGTATGTTGCGCAACATTGGCTAATTAGACACTTCTTCGGTCACTCTCATCAACAAATATGTCAAACCCTTTTTTATGAACCTTACAAGGCAATGGTATAACAAGGTTTTTAGGAAAATTCACAGTGTCCATGAAATTTGTTGTCTCTCTTTGTTCTATGGATGAAGCAATGCCTAATTTTTAAGTAAGTAAGGAGGCAAATCTAGTTCAAAGGATCCTTTAGGAACATCATCTTTCTCCATCAACTCTTAAGCAATGCCTCTAGCCTTGGTGGCCTCTTCTTTGTTGGAGTCCATCACTAGTCTAGAATGAAAAAAGATCAACCATTCACCATAAAGAAAAAAAAACTATACAAAAATCTAACTTTAAACCATAAGATTAAATAACCCCAAAAATAAAATAAAAAAATAAATAAACGATCACTCTTTGATTTATTAAATCAAAATATAACTTGATTTTGATTTCTATACAAAAACAAAATACAAAGAGTTGATGAAGAAACGTACAGTGAAGTTGATAACTTTGGTTAAGAGGATTGGAAGTAATGAGAGAGGTATGTAATCATAATAATTCCCTTTGAAATCAATCACAACCCTAAACATATATTATAATGTCTTAATATTGCGCTCTTCTTGCCCATCATCTGAGAATTTAGGGGAGTACTTAAGTTCACCTTTGAAACAAAGCCTTTCTGAAAAAAATTCCAGAGATGTGAAGTAAATTGTTCACCTTTGTTTGATATAATTTGTATTAACACTCATGAAGTCTTACCATATCATAAATATATAATTTGTTATTATCTTATGCTGAATGGGTAGTCTTAACTGACAGAAAATGGGTTGATTTTGGCTTCTTTCGACAATCATTCAAATATGATATTGTTGTTTGCGAGACATTTTTAAACATATGATGAAGTCCATATTTATCATCCCCCATATTCATTCTATAATTTCTATATTTTGCTCCAAGCCACTAGGCCTTTGGTGCTCTACTTTCATGTGCTTGAAATTTGGACATTTAGCAACAAATTCTGCAAAGTCCTTCTTCATGCTTTTCAACCAAACCACTTCTCTATTTAATCGCGATACATATTTGTAGAAGTAGTATCAATGGAATATGTTGAGCTATTAGCTTCCTCCACTATTCTCTCTTGGATTCCATCAACCATATTGACATATAGTCTACCTTGAAATCTCAATACATAATCTCCCTCTTGTTCAAAAGCTAACACTTTTTGGTTTTGAAAAGTTGCCTTCAACTCAATAAAATGGGATCTAGGTCCAATTTTTCTTTAACTTCTAACAATATCAATGATTAAACCTCCTTCATCACAACTATTCCTTCTTGTGTGGAATCCATAAGTCGGACTCATAAGTGTACATCTTTTTCTAAGTCTCTCATTTCTTCCTCAACATGAGCGGGACTAGTCATAGAAAACAAGATTAAGGCATCAAAAACCTCATTAGCCTTACCTCAATGGTAAATAATGTCTATGTCATTAAAATAATGAACCCATATCTTCATAGAGAATACTACATAAGCCATTTTTATGTCATTGGTTAGGTGGTTTTTCTAATAACATTTAAACTCTCTAGAGGCATTATATATGGCTTTGTCATTCTGAATCAAAAAAGAACTTAAGCTAACTCTAGATGCATCAAAATACACAATAAAACCTTGACTGGCATTCGATAAATTTAAACTGGGGCACTATTCAACCTCTTATTTAATTCCTGAAAGTTTTAATCACAGGGTTAAGATTATATAAATTTGATCATTTTCTAAATCAACTTCATCAAAGGGGACGAAATGGATGAAAAACCCTCTACAAACCTTCAATAATAGCTAGCGAAACCTAAAAAACTCCGTATCTATTTGAGAGGTGGGTCTAGGCCAATTTTGTACTACCTGATTTTTTTATTATTAACTATAATTTCATCACCAAAGACTATGTGACCAAAGAAAACCACCGACTCAAGCCCAAACTCACATTTGGAGTACTTGCCATATAACTCTTTATCTTTCAAAGTCTGAATAACTATTCAATGATGCCTAGCATAATCTTCTTCATTACTTGAATAATTAGTATGTCATCAATGAATACAATAAGACGCATATTTAAGTAAGGTTTGCAGACTCTATTCATAAGGTCCATAAACATTCTTAGTGCATTAGTCAAACAATAGGATATGACCAAAAAATCATAATGACCATAGCGGGTTCTAAAAGTTGTCTTTGGAACATCACATTCCCTAAATCTTAACTGATGGTAGCATGATCAGAGGTCAATTTATGAGAAAAAAGAAGTACCCTGAAGCTGATCGAAAGATCATTAATCCTTTGAAGAGGATACTTTTTGCTGATGGTAACCTTATTCAACTAAAGATAGTCTATACATGTCCTAAGGGAATCATCCTTCTTCCTCAATATTAAGACGGAGAGCCTTAATGTGAGACACTTGGTCGAATAAAGACTTTATCTAATAGATCCTTCAAAATGTCTTTTTACTCTTTCGACGTTTTTGGTGCCTATGTATATGAAGGAATATGTATCGAATGAATATTTTGAAGAAGATATATATCGAAGTCTATATCATTATTGAGAAGGACTGTTGGAAGATCATTTGGAAAGACATTTGGTAAGTATTTTACTACTAGAACTGACTGAATAAAAGGTAGGTTCACACTTAAGTCATTAACTCAAACAAAGTGATACAAAAAACTCATTAGAAACTAAATTTATTGCCTTAAGGTATAAAATAGAATGAACCTTAGGCAGTGCTGAACTGCTTTTCAACTCTAAGATTTGCTCATCTAGAAACAACAAATTGAGTACTGGAGTTTTAAAATCAATTGAGGCATAATATGCATACAACCAATCACATCAATATCTAGTATGTGTAAATACATTAGATCAGTCGTGGCACAATTGTGATTGACAAAAACTAGACACTAACAATAGTCTCTCTTTACTAGAATGGACTAACTATTAAGTGTAGACGGAACCTAGGACCACAAGTGATCCCAGGCTAATCATGCTGGCATGATCATGAGCATACTAAATATAATAAACTGACGCGGAAGCTAAATCATAGTTTAAACTGAAAATATGGGGAATACCTATATGCTAAAACTGATATAATATGAAACTGATGTGTTTAATACAATGAAGTTCTTAACTTAAAGCTAAGCTCAGTAGAAATACTAGGACAAGGACCAGCTAAACCTACAAAAATGGAAAATAAATGACTCAAAAACTTAAATGAACGCATGACAGTTGTCCTCGGAGAATGACGACTCACCACTAAATCTGCTAAACTGGAGCTCGGGAAATCGATCTATACGTGAACTGGATGTTGTGATACTAAACCTACATCACGAGAAGATGTAGCGCACGTATGCGTCAGTACTTGAATCAACTAAGCATGTAGGATAGAGTAAAGGTGAAATAAAACATAACTGAACAAGCACAAAAGCAAGTATAATAATCTTAACATAATATACAGAGTTTCTCTGCTAACTGAATGCAATGTCCAATTTATAACATGTTGAAACTGAATACTAAATATAATGATAAATGGTCAATGCAGTGAGACTGACTGAACTGTGGGAGCAACTAATAACCGATATTAAAATTAGATGAGCTAAATATGGAGTCTGATTTATATGCCCCATCGAGAGGACCAAGTATACCCTGCATGAGGTATAAAGACATGCTGGTGTAGTCACTAAACTGATTGCCCACAGAAGGGACTTACAACCTACATGGCTACTAGTTTTGGGACTATTGGGTACGCTTAACCCTAGTCCAACACGGTATTATGTTACTCTAATTGAATTATTTAAATTAAGTGATTATATCTGAGTGTTTGTAAATATGGGATAGCTCAAAAGTGAACATGAAAACTGAGAATGCAACATATAATATGATAATCATGCATTAAAAACTTAAGCATGTATAACTGCATAACCGAAGTTTTTGACCTAGCATGTGTAATTCAAGAACAAAAGATATATAAACTGAAATTCATGCGATGTTTTGAGTAATAACATTATAATATGATTTAGAACATATATTCAATAAATTCATGAAGTTCTATCTAAGATCTACGAAACCCTAGGATTAATCATGTTAAGAGAATAAAGAACTGACTTAAACTAGGGTCCCTATGGGTGAAAGAAAATCACTAGTAAAATCCCATATACCTGGTGATGAAATCATAGAAAAATACTTAGGTTTTGAAACTTGAATTGCTGAAAACTTGCTTCGATCTTAAACTAGAGTACTTGAGATTTTTCGCCTATCTTGCTTCTAATTTTTTAGTTTTGATTTAATGATTTGAAATCAATATGATTTAGTTAAGTTTCTAGGCTTAAACGGACTATAATCTAATGATTTTGGGTCAATATGATGTAACTTATGGTTTAAACGGAGTGAAAATGGACCAAAAAATCCCTGGGTAAGTTGCTGCCAGACCAAACGATGCCCAGGATTGACGGTCTGTCATTTGATTAATGCCCCATCGATTTGTCCATAGGTTGGGATTGTTCGGAAGGCCTATAAAAAATGGGTATTGCTTTTTACTCTGAGGTATGATTTTAGAAAGGTTGGTGGCTATTGAAAGGTAATTCAATTATCTATCTGTAGGTAGGTCATGGGACACCTAATTCATTTTGTGCTAAGAGTTTTGACCATTTTGAAGTTGACCCAACTATATTTCCCCCTTAACCGTGCTGGTCATTTGTGGCTCTTGTAAGAGAAAGGGTGAAGGGGGTATTGACTGATGGTCATGGACTACAGACTACAATCTTACCTATGGACCGTAAGTCCGTCCATTGACTAGCACTTAACCAATTTTCCTAGGCTAAGATTTTTGGGAGTTTTTGATCCCATCGAAGGTTGTGCAAAACGGATCGTGGGTCAGGCTACAGTCCTTCGATGGACACATAAGTTGCACCTGCAGATTTTTCTGAAGAAGCTTATTTTTGGTCTTTTTTTTGCTACGGAGTGTTACATTTTCTCCCCCTTGGGAATATTCGTGAAGACTAAACTAGATGAAATAGAGGGAGAGATCTGCAAACCCTACTACTAAACACTAAGAACTGAGTTTCGGACTGAATTGAGTTCCGAGAACAAGCAAATACGCTAAAAATGCAAGTACAAACTGACCTAACAAGATTATAAGAAAGAATTTGAGCATGAATGACGGGAAAATTCAAGAGTAACTATTACCTCAAGCTAGAGTGGAATCATAAGGAAAGAGGTGAGGATACTTGGCTTTCATGGCTGCTTGTGCTTCCCAAGAAGCTCTCTGTACGGACTGAATCCTCCTAAAAATCTTGACTGAAGAAACTTCTTTGTTCCTCAACCTTCTAGCTTGACGGTCAAGAATCTCAACTAGTAAATCTTCATAATAAAGATTATATTTCGCCACCACACTCTCTAATGGCACTATAGAGGCTGGGTCATCCACACACTTCATCAAAAGTGAAATGTGGAAGACCGGACGCACTGCTGCTATGTCTGCTGGTATCTCTAAATCATAGGCCAGCTTACAAATCCTTTTCAAGATATTTTAAGGCCCTACATATCTAGGCCTGATCTTACCTTTCATCCCAAATCTCATCACCCCTTTCATAGGTGTCAATTTCAGTAATACCGAATCGTCAACTTGGAACTCTAGTTCCCTTCTCCATACATCGGCATAAGATTTCGGATGTGTTTATGTTGTCTTAAGTCTCTTTTCAATGAGTTGCACTTTGTCCATAGAATAAAGGACTTAATTTGGCCATATCAAAACTGCTTCACCTAATTCAAACCAACCAACAAGAGATCTACATCTACACCCAAATAAAGCCTCACAAGGGGCATCTGAATGCTGGAATGGTAGCTATTGTTGTAGGTGAACTCAATAAGAGGAATGTGATCATCCCAACTCCTTGGAAATAGATAACACAAGCTATCAACATATACTTTAGGTTCTACATGGTACAATATGCTTTTCCATCTGTTTGCGGATGAAATGTTGTGCTAAGGTTAACATGAATACCAAGACCCTTCTGAAATGACATCCACAAATGAGAGGTATACTGAGAACCTCTATATATGATTATAGACAAAGGAACCGCATTCAACCTTACAATTTCATTAATGTAAATCTAGGCATAGTCCTCTACCGAATCTGTCGTCTTTACTGCTAAAAAGTAAGAAGACATAGTCATCCCATCAACTATCACCCAAATGGATTCATTCTGTTTGCGAGTACGCGCACTACACCATTTTAGACCTACGAGCAAACTAATTCTTGACTACACTTGTAAAATGTTGCCTAAAGTAGTTTTGGGAACGCTTTAAAAGGTAATGAAATTTTTATCTTTTAGCTACGATAATTTTGGCAACACTTTGAAAGTGTTCTTTAATGGTATAATCTACACTTTATAAGTGTTGTTACAATTTGATATAATTTGCAACACTTATTATATATATGGCCACACTTCTAAAATGTCCTATTTTTATAATTGAAAAAACAATACCTTATAAGTGTTGCCTAAAAATTTTTAAATAAAATATTATATTCCCTTCAATATTTTAACACTCCCTCCAATTTATATTGGCCAAAAAAAAATTAACATTAATAAATGATAAACATTAACTTTTTCACTCCCCTATTTAAGAGTTTATTAGCTTTATAGAAGTGTTGTTTTTACTAGAATAACTCTTAACTAAGATTCGACTGGATACACCATGACAATGGGGACTTTCCAAAGTGTAATTAGCATGTAAAAGTATTTTAAACATTTTTGTGATGTCACAATACTTCAGAAGTTAATGTCTTCCAATAGTTTGTTTGAGCTGGATATTATTCCAGCTATAAATTGTTTGTGTGTTGATTTGCCTAAGAACATGATGAAAGCAAAAATGATCTCAATATCAGAACAAAGCAAGTAGCATTGTGTATTTTACTTTGTGGATATGTTGTGTGTTATATCTTCAGGTCAAACGTCTGGTTCACCTTCACATTTTTGGTTGCAATATCGTAGGAACATAGAGTTGTGTATTTGACAATGTGGATTTGTTCTCTCGTATCTCTTGCAGGATATGGTTGTCATCCCAAATAAGGACAATTTACTACTATTCAGTATGTAGTTACAACACCTTATCATATGGAGTCTTTGAGGAATGAGTTTGACCTTGACGGAAATGGGTATATTTCCTATAGTTTCTAGCTCTTATTTTTTTCAGATTAAAACCACACAAGATAGACGCATTTCCACTTGGTAACTGGTCATCGTTTCACCATAATTTAATTTCGTCTTTTACTTGTTTCCATCTATATTCAACAACAACAAGAAGGTGTGCACAATTTCTGTGAAACATTTATTGAAGTATTGCGTGATAGGCCCCCTGGTCATGATTGGGATCTTGAACCCTGGCTGTTACTTGTGGTGACTATCTCTTTGTAAAGTTATAAGTTAGTTTTTCTAGTAATATATTTTAGTTTAGTGGAGATATCGGAAGGGGAAGTAAAGGTTTAGTGCAAAAAATACAAGATGTTTTAAGGCCTCAAACAGTGAGATGTTAAATTCTCTATAAACTAACCTAATATGCAATTGATAGTTGATGAACCTTAGATGCTTGAGATGAAACAATCTTTTAGCATTCTACTAAATAGAATAAGTTTCTAATTAATTTGTAAAGAAGTTTGAATTGTTTAGGAACAAGGTGAAAAATTCCCAACTTTTTGTATGCTTTTTTAATTTGTCAATACTTCCTAGTTAATGATGTTAGTAAAAAAAATTATCATATGAGAGGTTATTTTTGTAAATGTTTGACCCGTTGCCTTTATCACAGAAAGACTTAGTTTTTTATATATGTTACATACTTTATTCCTTAAACAATAAAAATCTTTTGTGCTTTTGAGTTTTATTCTTCTTTCCTATTTGTAGCTTTATTCAAAAGGTTGATCCATATTTATCAAAGAAAAGGTCAGCTTTGTATTTGAATAATCGAGAGTCCCTCAAAGTTATTGTGCACGAAAAGGCCGGTTATTGAATTTGAAAAGTGTCCAGAAGTAAACTCGGTCTATTTAATTGAACGATGAAGAGTTTTCTTACTATTGTCATATTTGTTTGAATGCATTTGGTTTTGTGGAATTTTTCTATAGTAGTGATTAAAAAATTCGCTTTCTAAGTATTGGTTATACAAGACATATTTTTTGAATATTGTTGTATTAGTATGTGTAAGTACACAAGACGTACAATGTTTTGAGGTTTATTGCAAATCTATGTATTTGAATTACTTATGAGAGAATGTAATGCTTGAGATTATTTATTGTAAAAAAATATTGGTAGTTATTAATTAGAAATTGTGGCATATATTTTATGGCCAAAATCATATGACCACACTTCAAAGTGTAGCCTTAGGACTGTATGTAGTGGTAATCACATGGGCAAGGACTACACTTCAAAGTGTTGTCATACATGAGATAGAAAAAGCAACACTTTGAATTGTTGTCATATATTAGATAGAAAAGACCACACTTACTAATTGTTGCCAATACGAAAGATAAGGCAACACTCAAAATTGTAGTTGTATGAGATATAAATGTTGCTATTGAGGTACATAAAAGCGTGGCCATTTGACCTTTTAGGCTACTCTTTAATATGTAACTGATAAGGCAACACCAGAAAAGTGTTGCCCAAAATCTAAGGTAATTCTTCATTTGGGCACCCCTGGAAAAGTGTTGCCTAAAGTCCAAAAATGTAGCCTTTTATCTAAGGTCACACTTTATGCTAGTTTAGGCTACACTTTACTAGGGCGGTCGTATACCTAAAATGGTGTAGTGGCGATAATCCTGTGATAAAGTCCATATTGATCACATTCCACTTCAAAGTTTGTAAATTTATATCTTCTGTCATACCCCTTTGTTTCTGATGTTCTACTAGGACTTGTTGGTAATTGGGGAACTTACTCACAAAATCTACTATATCTCTCTTTATGTAATTCCACAAATATACTTCCGTAGATCGTGGTACATCTTAGTGGCACCTGGATGAATTGAATAGCTAAAGTTATGGGCTTCTGCAAGGATATGCTTTCTAAACTCACAAACATCTGAAACACACAATTTATTTGGTAGCGAAGTGCACCGGAGTAAACCTCCACTCTCTAATGGTGGACTGCACCCTTAGGGTAAAAAAACATTGGATTTGTCTCTTGCTTTTCCTTAACCTCCACAACTAAAGAAGATTCTGACCCATTTTGAATTGTTAGACCACTGTCTAATATGGTCATAAGTCAAACTCCCAAGTGAGCAAACCTGTGAACATCCTTCAGTAGATCCATTCTTTCTTCCTCATTATGGGCTACACTACCCATAGATAATCTACTAAGACCATGTACTACTTCATTTGCCTTACCAAGATGGTAATGCACATTCATATCATAATCCTGAAGGAACTCAAACCATCTCCTCTGGCGAAGATTTAAATCTTTCTGAGTGAACACATACAGAAGGATCCTATGGTCAGTGAACACATCTACATGAACACCATACAAGTAGTGTCTCCATATCTTGAGTGCAAACACCACTGGTACAAGCTCGAGGTCATGAGTATGCTAGTTCTTCTCATGAATCTTAAGCTGTCTAGAAACATAAGCTATAACCTTTTCTCGTTGGATCAACACACAACAAGGGAAAACTCTGGCTGCATCACAATAGATCACATAACCATCTGAACCCTCTGATTGAGTGAAGACAGGAATTGTAGTTAATCTATTTTTCTATTCTACGAAGCTTTTCTCACAATCATCTGAGCATTGAAACTTGACCATCTTCACAGTAAACATTGTTAATGGTGAGGCTATGGATGAAAATATTTCCATGAATCCTTCCATGAACCTTCTGTAATAACCCTCTAGACCTAAGAAACTTTTGATATCGGTAGCAGAGGTAGGTTTTGGCGATTGTTTCACTATTTTATATTCTATGAATCTTCTCAGATCCCTTCGCTAGATGCAATGTGACCAGGTAAAACAACGAATTCCCACCAAAACTCCCATTTTCTACACTGAGCAAATAAATGGCGATCCTTGAGAGTTTGTATAACAATTCTCAAGTGACTTGTATGTTCTTCCTCACTAATAGAGTAAATGAGGATATCATCAATAAATACGATAATGAACAAGTCCAAATAATGTTTGAAAACTGTGTTCATCAAATCCATTAAAGTTGAAGGAGCATTGGTTAGTCCAAATGACATAACTACAAATTCACTATGACCATAACGAGTTTTGAAGGCATTTTTTGGAATGTCACTATCTCTGACTCTAAGTTGATGATAACCCGATCTGAGGTATATCTTTTAGAAATGACTAGCATCCTGAAGTTGGTCAAACAAGTAATCAATCCTTGGGATGGGATACTTATTCTTGATTGTGACCTTGTTCAACTGTATATAGTCAATGCAAATTTTGAGGGAATCATCTTTCTTCTGTACGAACAACACTAGTGCACCCCATGGTGACATACTAGGTCTGATGAAGTCGTTATCTAGAAGGTCTTTCAACTGCTCTTTAAATTCCTTAAGCTCTGCTGGAGCCATTCTGTAAGGAGGAATAGAAGTAGGCTGGGTATCTGGAAGGAGATCAATTCCAAAGTTGATTTCATTTATGGGAGGGACTACAGGAAGATCTTCTGGAAACACTTCTGTAAAATCTTTAACTACTGGAACTGACTCAAGAGTCGCGGTTTCAAGTCTAGAATCTTTAACCTGAACTAGATGATAGAACTAAACCTTAGATATCACTCACTGGCCTTAATTTATGAAATAAATTGACACATAGGCACTAAGATACTACCTTCCATTCTAAGAATGGTTCGTCTTGAAACTAAAAATGAACAATCATTGTTCTACAATCGACTAAGGCAAAACATGAGTTTAACAAATCCATGCCTAGTATGACAATGAAGTCTACCATTTCTAACTCTACTAAATCTGCTGAGGTGATTTTCTGAGTGATAGTGACAGGGCAACTTCTGTATACATCTAGCTATAACTGAGTCACCAACTTGAGTAGAGACTAAGAATGGTTCTAAGAGAGTTTCTCGACTGACACTAAATTGGACTGCTATACTGAGTTACAAATGACAAAATCAAATCTGTTGTCTTTCCATTAGTGAATTCAACCATATGTGAGTCACACCTTAAGAAGGAAGGATACCAATTTTAACTATCACTAAAAGTTACTTGCATCACACCAAATATTCTCTTGACCTCATCAATGAACATTATGGGCCCTTAAAAACATGAGACCTTAAAAACATAGGTGAATCCATCATAACAAAATTACAAACTCTGGCTTCCACTAATAAACCATTTCTATTAGTAGGAACTCGAACCTGCTGGTTGTTTTGGTTGGTCATACTCTTAGCCATAAGATTATTTGGCATTCTTAAACCCTACATCAGAACTTCCTTATCTTGTACTAGAGGAACTTATTAGCATTGTGTGCATTACTACTCCATGCCCAAGATATGCGAGAAGGCATGATCTTAAGAGCAGAACGTTGAGTTAGAATGGAATTAGATCATACCTAACATGCGATAAGAGTAACAACAAAGTCAATATTTCCTAAAACACTTTATAGCCTCTCTCTCATTAGGTGTGATGCACTTCACACCCATGAAAATGACTCTACTTAGTGCTTCTTTTTAGACATCATAGGACATTTAAACCTTTTATTCTGACACCAAGTTTTGTCACCCCCGGAGCTACCCCTAAGACACGGACACAGAATCTAGGACCACAAGTGATCCAAAGCTAACCATGCTTCCATGATTATGAACATACTAGATATAATAAAGTGATGCAGAAGCTAAATCATAGTTTAAACTAAAAGATGGGGAATACCCGTATGCTAAAATTGATGTAATATTAATACTTATCAGTTTAATACAATTAAGTTATTAACTCAACAGTAAGCTAAAACTAATAATGTCTAAAATAAACCTATAACTGACTATAAATACTGGGACAAGCCAGCTATATCTTGCAAAACTGAAACTAAATGACTAAAAGGCTGAAATGAACTCATCACTGTTGTCCTCGGAAAATGAGGACTCACCAGTGAATCAACTTAACTAGATATCAGGAAATCGATCTATACGTGATCTGGATGTTGTGAACCTAAACCTACCTCACGAGAAGATGGAGCGTACGTATGTATCAGTACATGAAGGTACAGGGCATGTTGGATAGAATAAAGCTGAAGTAAAACATAACTGAATACGCACAAAAGCAAGTATAATAATCTGAACATAATATACTAAATTTCTAAGCTAATTGAATGCAATGTCCAATTTATAACATGCTGAAACTGAATACTAAATATAATGATAAATGTTCAATGCACAGTGTCTAACTGAACTGTGGGAGCTACCAATAACCGATAATAAAACCATAGGAGCTAAATGTTGAATCTGATGTATATGCCCCATTGAGAGGACCCAATATACACTTCAAGATATATAAAGGCAGGCTGACATAATCACTAAACGTACTGCCCATAGAGGGGAATTACATCCTACTTGGCTTGTAGTTTTGGGACTATTGGGTACACTGAACACTAGTCCAACTTGGTATTATGCTAATTTCAATGAATTATGTAAACTAACTGATAATGTCTGAGTTTATCTAATTACTGGATAGTTCGAAAGTGAACGTGGAAACTGAGAATGAAACATTTAATCTGATAATGATGCATTAAATGCTGAAGAATGTATAACTACATAACTGAAGTATCTAACCTAGCAAGTGTAATTCAAGAACATAAGAAATACAAACCTATGGTTCTGAAATTCATGCGATATTTTGACTAATAACATGATAATCTGATTTTGAATATATATTTAATAAATTCATGAAGTTCTAGAAACACTAGGTTTAATCATGATAAGAGAATCAAGAACTTACTGAAAACTAGGGACCTAATGGGTGAAAGAAACCCACTAGTGAAATCCCACATACCTTCTGATGAAATCCACAAAAAAATAATTAGCTGTCAGGGCTGAAACTTCTGGAAACTTTCTTCGTTCTTGAACTAGGGTTCTTGAGCTTTTTCTTGTCTTTTGTTTCTAATTTTCTAGTTTTGATTTAATGATATGACTTAGATAAGTTTTAGTTATGTTTCTAGGCTTAAACTGAATAAAATATGATGATTTAGGGTCAATATTACGTAACTTAGGGTATAAACTGAGTGGGAAAGGACCAAACAACAATTGGTTAAGTTGATGTCTGACCAAACGACAGTCAGGATAGATGGTCCATCGTTTGATCCACTCCACGTCGTTTGGTCCGTAGGTTAGGCCTTTTCGACAGACCTTTACTTAAAAAAAGGCATAACTTTTTACTTCGAGGTCTGATTTTAGCAAAGTTGGTGTCCATGGAAAGATAATTCAATTATCTATATCTGTGGGTAGGTAATAGGACATCTAATTTATTAAGTGCTAAATGTTATGACCATTTAATGTTGTCCAAATTGCATTTTGTCCTTAACTATCTGCTAGTTCCCACATACGGTCAAGCCTACGGACCGTGAATCCATCTACAGACCGTGCTGGTCATCTGTGGCTCTTGTAACAGAAAGGGTGAATGGGGTTTTGATCAATGGTCATGCACTATGGATAGTAAGTCCGTCTGTCGACCAACACTTAAACAATTTTCCAGGGTTGAGTTTTTTGTGAGTTTTTGATACCATTGACGGTTGTTCAAGAAGGAACATGGGTCAGACTACTATCCGTCGATGGTCACGTTAGATGCACCTGTGGATTTTTCAGAAAAACTGATTTTCGGTTTGTTTTTGTCTACAGGGTATTACATTATCTCCCCCTTGGGAACATTCTTCCTCGAATTAAGTCTAAACTAGTATTAATGGAGGGAGAGAGCTGCAAAACCTATTACTAAACACTGAGAACTTAGTTTCTGACTGAATTTAGTTCCGAGAACATGCAAATACACTGAAAACTCAAGTACAAACTGAGGGAACATGATTCAAATAATGAATTTGCGCATGAATGACTGGAAAACTGAAGAGGAACTATTACCTCAAGTTGGAGTAGAATCAGAAGGAAAGAAGTGACAATACCTGACATTAATGGCTACTTCTGCTTCCCATGTAGCTCCCTCTATGGACTGACTCCTCCATAAAATCTTGAATGAAGAGACTTCTTTGTTCCTCAACCTTCTAACTTAACGGTCAACAATCTAAACTGGTACATCCTCATAAGAAAGATTATCTTTCACCGCCACACTCTCTTATGACACTATAGAGGCTGGGTCACCCACACATTTCTTCAAGAGTGTGATGTAGAAGACCGGATGTACTGCTGCTAAGTTTGCTGGTAAGTCTAATGCATATGCCACCTTGCCAATCCTTTTCAAAATGTTGTAAGGGCCTATATATCTAGGACTGAGCTTTCCTTTCTTGCCAAATATTATAACACCTTTTATAGGTTATAGTTTTAGAAAACCCAATCATCAACTTGGAACTCTAGTTCCATTCTCCTTACATGTGCATAAGATTTCTGACGACTTTGTGTTGTCTTAAATCTTTCTCTAATTAGTAGAAGTTTCTCTATAGCATAAAGGACTGAATCTTTCCCTATCGAAACTGCTTCACCTACTCCAAACCAACCAACATGAGATCTACATCTACGCCTAAATAAAGCCTCATAATGGGCCATCTGAATGCTGGAATGGTAGCTATTGTTGTAAACGAACTCAATAAGAGGAAGGTGATAATCCCAAATACCTTTTAAATTAATCACACAAGGTCTCAACATATCCTCTAGGGTATGAATGTCATGCTCTGGCTGTCCATCCGTTTGCAGATGAAATGATGTTCTAAGGTTAACATGAGTACCAAGACTCTTCTAAAATGACTTCATGAAATGAGAGGTAAATTGAGGACCTCCATCTGAGATAGTAGACAAACGAACCCCATGCAACCTCACAATTTCTTTAATATAAAGCTTGCCATAGTCCTCATCAAAATCTGTCGTCTTGACCTCTAAAAAAGAGAAGAATTAGACATCCTATCAACTATCGGGCAAATGTGGTCATGTTGTATACAAGTAAGGGGTAATGTTGTGATAAAGTCCATATTGATCACATTCCACTTCCAAGTAGGAATATCAATCTTTTGTGTCAGACCCGCTGGTTTCTTATGTTCTACCTAGACTCGTTTGCTATTGAGGCACTTACTCACAAAATCTTCTATATCCCTCTTCCTGCCATTCCACCAATAGACTTCCCGCAAATAGAGGTACGTCTTAGTGGCACATGGATGAATTGAGTATCTGATGTAATGGGATTCTTCAAGGATATTCTTTCTCAAATCATCCGCATCAGGAACAAACAACCTACCCTGGTAGCGAACTACAACATCTCCCCCTTAGGAGAAAACCTCCACACTCTGATTGTGGCCTGCACCTTTAACTATAAGAAAGATTGGATCACTATGTTGCTTTTCCTTAACTTCCACCACCAAACAATATTCTTCCATATTCTAAACTGTTACACAACTGTGTAACATGGTCATAAGGCGAACTCCCAAGCGAGCAAGACTGTGAACATCCTTTACTAGCTCCTTCGTTTCTTCCTCAACATGGGCTACACTACCCATAGATAGTCTACTAAGATTATATTCTACAACATTTGCCTATCCAGGATGTTAATGCACACTTATATCATAATCTTTAAGGAACTCATGCCATCTCCTCTAGAGATGATTTACCTCTTTCTGGATGAACACATACTGAAGGATCTTATGGTCAGTGAACACATCTACATGAACACCATATAAGTAGTGTTTCGATATCTCGAGTGAAAACACCACTACTATAAGCTTGAGGTCATGAGTTGGCTAGTTCTTCTCATGCACCTTGAGCTGTCTTTCTCGTTGCATAAACAAACTACCAAGGCCAACTCTGGATGTATCATGATTGATTACATAACCATCTGAACCCTCTAGTAGTGTCAAGACAAGAGTTGTATTCAATCTAGTTTTCAATTATGTGAAACTTTTCTCACAATCATCTAACCATTAAAACTTGAAAATCTTCTAAGTCAACCTAGTCATTGTAAGGATATGGATGAAAATCCTTCCACGAACCTTTTGTAATAACCCACTAGACCTAAGAAACTTCTGATACCTATAGTAGAGGTAGGTCTGGGCATTGTTTCATTGCTACTATCTTCTGTGAATCTAATCTGATCCCTTTGCTAGATATAATGTGACCAAGGAAAGCAACGGATTGCAACAAAAAGTCTTATTTGCTAAACTTAGCGAATAATTGACGATCCTTGAGACTCTGTAGAATAATTGTATAATTACTTGCATGTTCTTCCTCACTCCTAGAGTAAATATAACGAACAAGTCCAAATACTATTTGATTACTTTTTTCATCATATACATGAACGTTGTAGGAGCATTGGTTAGACGAAATGACATTACTACAAATTCTCAATGACCATATAAAGTTTTGAAAGCTGTTTTTGGAATGCAGCTACTCATACTCTAAGCTGATGATAACTCTATCAGAGGTGTATCTTTTAGAAGTGACTAGCACCCTGAAGTTGGTCAAACAAGTCATCAATCTTAGGGATTGGATACCTATTGTTGATAGTATACTTGTTAAAGTGTCTATAGTCAATGCACATTCAGAGAGAACCATCTTTCTTCTTTACGAACAACATTGGTGCACCCCATGGTTAAATACTAGGTCTTATGAATCCCTTATCTAGAAGGTCTTCCAACTGGTCTTTCAATTCCTTAATATCTGCATGAGCCATTTTGTAAAGAAGAATAGAAATAGGCTGGGTATCTCGAAGGAGTTAAATTACAAAGTGGATTTCCCTTTCGGTAGGGACTCCTGGAAGATTTTCTAGAAACTCACAAACTATTGGAACTGACTCAAGAGTTGGCGTTAGAAGTATCGAATCCTTAACCCAAACTAGATGATTAATATAACCTTTAGATATCATGCCTAGAATAACATCAAAGTCTAAACTTTCTAACTCTACTAGATCGGCTGAGGTGACTCTCTAAGAGACTATGAAAGGACAATTTTTGTATACCGATCTAGCTATAACTGGGTCACCGACTGGCGTAGAGATTGATAAAGGTTTTGAGTGAGTTTTAGCCTGACATTGAATTGGACTGCGATACTGAGTTACAAATGACTAGTCATACCTATTGTCTTTCCACTCAGTGAATTAAACAATATGTGAGTCACACCTTAAGCTTTTAGGATTCCAATTTCACCTATCACTACCAGTTACTTGCATCACACCAAATATTTTCTTGACCTTATCAATGAACTTAATGGGTTGTTACAAACTTGTGACCATAAAAACATAGGTGGATCCATCATAACAATATTATAAACTCTTGTTGCCACTAATAAATCATTTCTAATAGTAGGGACTCAAACCTGCTGATTGTTCTGGTTGGTCATACTTTGAGACACAAGAAGAATTGGCCTTTTGAAACTCTACTTTAAAACTTCATAATTTAGTACTAGAGGAACTGCATTGGCATTGCGTGCATTAGTATTCCATGCCTAATCTCTTCGACAAGGCATGATCTTAAACGTAAAACGTTGAGTTAGAATGGAATTAGATCATACTTTACGCACGATAAGAGTAACATCAAATTGAAGATTCCCTAAAACACTTCATAGCCTCCCTTTCATTAGGTGTGTTGCACTTCACACCCATGAAAAGGAATCTACTTAGTGCAACTTTTAAGACATCCTAGGACATTTAAACCTAGTGCTCTGATACCAAGTTTTACCATGCCCCTAGTTAACCCCGAGACGTGGACAAGGAACATAGGACAACAACTGATACCAATCTAACCATGATGGCATGATCATGAGCATACTTAAGATAATAAACTGATACAGAAGCTAAATCATAGTTTAAACTAAAAAGATAGGGAATACCCTATGCTAGAACTGATATAATATGAGTAATGATGAGTTTAATACAATGAAGTTATCAACTCAACACTAAGTTTAAACTAACTATCTGTAAAATAAGCCTCTAAGTGATTAGAAATACAGAGACAAGCCCTAGAAAAATCTAGCAAAACTGAAACAAAATGACAAACACTGAAATGAACTCATGACTCTTGTCCTTGGAGAATGAAGACTCACCACTGAATCTTCTTAATCGGAGATTGGGAAATCGGTTGATACGAGATTTTGATACTGTATACTGAACTAATCTCATGAAAAGATTTAGCTCACGTATGTGTTGTACTTTAACGTAATGAGCATTTAGTATAGAGTAAAGTTAAATTAAAACATATCTGAACAAGCACAAAATATCTCAACATAATGTATCGAATTTCTGAGCTAACTGTATGCAATGAACAAGTTAACACATGCTGAAACTGAATACTGAATATAGTGGTGAATGGTCAATCCAGAAACGCTTACGGAACTGTGGGAGCTACTAAAAACCGATAATAAAACCACATGAGCTAAATGTGGAATCTGATGTATACACCCCAAAGAGAGGACCCAATATACCCTGCCAGAGGTATAAAGGGATGCCAACGTGATCATTATGATTGTCCACAGAGGGGACTTACAACCTAATTTGCTAGTAGGTCTGCGACTATTTAGTACGCAAAAACCTAGTCCAACTTGGTATTATGATACTCCTAATGAATTATGTTAATTAACTGATTATGTCTGAGTGTTAAAAACTGAAGCATGTATAACTGTATAACTGAAGTATCTGTCCTAACATGCGTAATTTAAGAACTAAAGAAATACAAAACTAGGGTTCTTAAATTCATATGATATTCTAAGTAATAATATGATAATCTAATTTGGAAAATATATTCAATAAGTTCATGAAATTCTAACAATGTTCTGGAAACCCTATACCTAATCATGCTAAGAGAATCAAGAACTAAATGAAAACTAGGGACCCAATGAGTGAAAGAAATCCAGTAGTGAAATCCAACATACATGGTTATGAAATCCATGGAAAATACTTAGGTTTTGGGGCTGGAACTTCTGGGAAGTTGCTTCGTTCTAGAATTAGGGTTCTTGATCTTTTTTCCCTCTCTTGCTTCTAAATTTTTAGTTTTGATTCAATGATTTGACTTTGATATGTTTTACTTATGTTTCTAGGCTTAAAGTGACTATATTCTGATGATTTAGGGTCAAAGCGACGTAACATAGGGTTTAAATGGAGTAGGAAAGGAAAAAAGACCCCTGGGTAAGTTGTTGTCGATCCAAACGATGGCCAGAAGAGACGGTCCATCGTTTGATCCATGCCCTATCGTATTTTCATAGGTTGGGGCTGTTCGACAGGCCTTTACTAAAACTGGCATAACTCTTTACTCGGAGGTCTACTTTTAACAAGGTCGGTGGGTATAGAGAGATAATTATATTATCTATTAGTGGGTAGGTGATGGATCACCGAATTCATTTTGTGGTAAGATTTATGTGCATTTGAAGTGAACCAACTGCATTTCCCCCTTAACTGTCTGCTAGTTCCAACCTAAGGTTAGACCTATAGACGGTGGGTCCATCTACCTACCGTGCTGGTTATCTGTGACTCTTGTAAGAGAGTGGTTGAAGGGGGTCTTGATCGACGTTCATGTTTTACGAACCGTAGTCTGACCTACTGAGTGTAAGTCTGTCCGTCGACCAACAATTAACCAATTTTCCTGTGCTAAAATTATTGGGAGTTTCTGATCCTATCGACGATTGTGCAGGACAAACTGTGCCTCAGGCTACGGTCAGTCGATGGTCACGTAAGTTACACCTGCAGATTTTTCAAAAAAATATTGAATTTTGGTCTATTTTTGGCTACGGGGTTTTAAATTACAAAAGATAAACTATCTTTTGGATATAGAAATACATAAAGAACAAAGTGGAAGACAATAAAACCAGTGGTAATAACTGGCAAATCTTGTTGATTTTGGTGACTAGTTATCGTGTAGAGGCATTTTTCTTCTCCGCTAGTAACACAAGGAGCTCCTCTAGGTGCATCTTTATCTGGTGGAGCAACAGAAGAAGATTAGGCTCTATTGCCCCCATTACCATTTCCTTGATTATTATTTTGACAATCTCAGATAAAATTCCAAATCTTACCACACTTGAAACAACTAGTGGATCCCTCAAGACAAATACCTGAGTGGATCCTACCACACTGTCTACATGTAGGAGGCTTACTACCCATTTTCCCCACACTAACCTATAAATAGGAAGTTTAGATTATGAAATCTAACAATAGTAGTCACCCTTGTGAACCTTGTTCATAGGTGCAGATGCACTGGCAGATGATGGATCAGGTCTCTTCTATTTTAGTTTTAAAGAGGACCACTAGGAGTTACTCTTGCGCTACCCAGACTCATTCCTTCTCTTAGACATTTTTTTGAAAGAACTCCATAATATTTAACCGCTTCTCTTCCTCTACCTTCTGCAATACACCATCAACCTCAAAATGTCCGTGTCTTTAATAAGCATTGATGCCGGACAATCTGCTTGATAGATGGCCCAACCCAGCAACAAACAAGCTTATTCTACTCTTTATGTCCTTAATCATCTCCAAAGCATAACGTGCTACTTTGGTGAACTTCAACTCATATTCATGAACACAGAGAGAATCCAGCTAATGTTTGAGAAAATTATGTACCTTGGCCACTTTAAGTTCATGCGAAAAGAAACATCACAATAAAGCCTTCTCAAAACATGCCCAACTCGCAGAAGACACATTTTCTGCTCTACCCTCCTTCCATTGGTCAAAATAAGTTCTAACAACATTCTTCAATTTATATTCAATTATCTAAACTCATTAAATTTCAAAAATATGCATCACATCTAATACCTTTTTCATTTCCTCGGTGAATTTTATGGATTCTCAATAGTGCTCTAACTAGTGAAACATAGGGGATTCATCCTTAAGTACTCACGAATCCTTAATATGTAAGCCTCTTCTTGTCAATCTAATTTTTGCTAACCAAACTAATTTGTCACAACTTGACTTAGTATCCTAATTTACTCTCTAAATTCAGCATTTCTAACTTCTCGTTGCGGTTATAGTTCAGGTGCATTTGGAAACTCTTGTTCCCCGACATGCCTTCTAGCTGAATGACTTCTGACTGCTCTTTAGCTGCATGATATCTGAAACATGTGCAAGCACGACTTAGAAAGAAAATTTATAGAGATCAATCTCTAAAGCACGAAAGAGTATGTGTATCTACCTCTTCCGAGAAATATTAGAACTTTACAAGAAACCTATTTTTATACTAGTGACTTTTAAAATATATTACCGTAAGGCATACTAATTTTAATCTAGTTGATTGATTAGGTTCATAACGAATAATTTAATTTAGGATGGACATCTTGCCCGTTTAAAATTTGTGTACGGTAAAAATTGATATGACACGAAATCTTAACCTATGACGAGAAACCCTCCCAAAATTTCAAAGCCTTACTTGCATATACTATACTCACACTTATAAAGGAAATAACAATAATATTACCAACATCCATATAACAAAATCATCTGGTTCGTGCTTCACACAAACTTTCAAAATATATATTAAATTAGTATATTACAAGACGTGTTTAGACACCCCAAAAAGATAAAAATGTATAACCATACTTATTACAACTCACGGGGACATGGCAAAATCGGACCTCCAAATCTCATTTAAATATATAAAACATAGATCATGTAAAAGTCCCAAGCTTTATACAAAATCTATATGCCTATATGAATGTGTGATCTTTCATAATGCATTGAAAATCTCCATCTCAATGGTCAACTTTATGCGTCCTCTCAAACATTCCCTACGATAGAAACAACTTTTCCTAAGCATATAGCTTAGTAGTGAAAAATAATAGATCCATAGCCCTCGGATTCACCAAGTTATCAATATCAAGTCAAGGGAAGCATAATTGAAACAAAATCAGTAAATCAAGTAAGTAATATACAAAGAGTATCAAATTGGATATTTAACTCATAGCAACCACGAGCAAGTATCAAGAAGGGTTGACGCCCTGTATCAAGAATGGTCAAAGCCCAACAATCAAGAGAACCAAGAACCATATTAAAAATTTATTTCTAGTTTGAACTTTGTCACATACTGGGAGCACTCCTTATACGTAACCGGCGCCTTCGTCCTCATCAAGGACTAAGACTAGACTTTTAGATTACATTAATACAATCATAGGTTAAAAACATGGATATTATAAAACTTACCCTCTATCTATCAAGAGGTTTACATAGACCTCTCAAATACTCATAATATAGTCATATCTAGTAAATATAGACCCTTCGTATAAAAAGATTACATAGTCTTTTACTTTTATTGTGCGCGCGTGCGCACACACACACACACAGATATATATATATATATATATATATATATATATATATATACATTCATTCATACATACATATACACATACATATACAAGATATAAAATCGTCTTACAACCGGATGTATCATTTCATAACTATCTAAAACAAGAGTATATCATATGGGTGTAGCCCATACATCAATGTAATAAAAACACATATATTCTATACAATCTTTAGTACTAAAATGAAAAGGAAAGAACTAGAAGTCTTATAACTAGAATAAAATCAATAGCTCTATACTGGCATTGCCATAAGAAAGTGAGGACTTACCCAACTTGGATGAGTGTGAATTCGAAGTCTTCCTTCAAAATCATCTCAAAATTCCTTCAACAACCACAACCTTTAGAGTTGGTAAAAAAAGGGAGAAAATGGGGTTAGTACATCACTTGTATTAAGTATGACACCATATGCATACACATCATAGAAATCATTCTAAAAAGGGAAATTAATGAAAGCATGCTAAATGTTTACTTCATAAAAGAATTAAGCACACTCAAGAATAAATACAAGTTATTAATGCATAATCAGTAAGTCAAGACCATATTCATCACAAGACCAACCATACTATTTCTAGCCAAGTCGATCATGCATACCAACATACCTGAACCTATAATCAAGACAAATTTATCAGCAAGTTCTTACGTCAACAGGTATGAATGATAGTTCATTACCACATAATCAAAGCAATACAATAACTCATGAACCCTCATTAAGTGCGCTAGTGCAATGATTAAAAAATTCCCCATTACCTTCTTCAATAAAGTAAACCCAACAAGAACCATAACCAATGTTAAACTTCACATCTCATATCATTAAGAGTACATAAAATAATAGTTTAGCAATAGAGACCAGAGATATATTCATAAGTTAATTCAACATTATATGGTTCCATCAACATGTATGATCTTCATGTACATATCATTTGCATTTATAAGAATATACTTACATAAAAAATCTTCTAGGCTTCCCTCAAGGAAAACTAGTGCAAGGAATAGGTAAAGTCCGATACCCTTATTTAAGCTAAGTCAAACCTCTTAAGTCACCCTTGTTGGTTTGAACTTCATTACTTTATTTTAGTTTAGTGAACAGTTACCTTAACCGACGTAGACAACAAGATATAAGTGTGGATTCCAGTGTTTTAAAAACTTACCTCGATGAAAGCTGGTGTACTGGTCAAAGTAGAACTAAACACAAACGTTGCTTTCTAGGTGGATCAACTAGCTTGTCTTTCTGTGAGGGCAACATAGTTAAGGAACTAGGAGATAAGTATGAACTCTCTATATGCCACTTGGCACTTGAGACTTTTATAATGAGAATCCATAGGATGAGTATCCTTCATAAGGGATTTAACACCTATTGTGGAACTATAGGGCGAATCTTCCTCTATGGAAGTCAAAACAACCCATTGCCAAGTTCTCTCGGCACTAAACCAACGTCCATTTTGAAACGTCTTTAAGTCATCCGTTATATTAAAAACTTAGTTTAGGTCATAGGTTCTATCCCTTATGTAATCATCATCATCATATCTCATTAAGAATTGCATAAGTATTTTCCTTTCTTTACAATTCATAAATGTGAGGTTAGCACATTTACATAAGCATAGAGTGATAAGGCCTATTAGTAAGTTTCACCATCCTTATTACATTTACATCTATGTCAACAACTCACAAACCATTGTCAAAACATTTTAATTCAATATCATACCAACCCAATCAATCCTAATATAAGGTGTACATCAATACAACATCATATCTTAATCACAAGTAACCAAAATTTATGTAAAGAGTTGAGATGATAAAACATACTCCAAATCATCTTCACAATACCATCATCAAGGTCTTACCATCAACCATTCTCAATTCAACCCAATAATGAGTGTAATATAATCACAACATCATAATAAAAATAATAACAAGAACAATTGAATCACTATATAATATTCATCACATGTTCATAGCCTAGAATTGAGACTAAGATCAAGTTCATAATCTACTTCACAACTTAGGTAAATTACTCAAGAACTAGAATATGTGGATTTAAATATATCACAATATACAAATTATTATCATTATAACTACAAAGGGTAGTAATTCGCAGACTAACCAAGCCAATTGAGTCAATACTATACAATTCAATTCAAGATCACAACCTAGGGTCAATGGGAATACATAATCTTCTATAATTGAGAACAATACATAAAGAACTAGTCTAAATGAGCCCTAATACATGTTATT
This sequence comes from Solanum chilense, assembly GCA_032847665.1. Lineage (NCBI taxonomy): Eukaryota > Viridiplantae > Streptophyta > Magnoliopsida > Solanales > Solanaceae > Solanum > Solanum chilense. Next base: position 48,603,393 of record CM064969.1, on the reverse strand, counting down.
CTACTCATCATAACCAAAACAAATCATAAACAAAGCAATTCACTAGATGAATTTCTTATTGAAAGAAAACCCACTTGAGTTCATCTTTTTGAATTCAATTTGAAGGAACCCTTTGGGAAACAGATCCAAAAGGTGAAATGAATCCCATAAATTATTGATTGATGAATTTATTTTTGATAAACGTGAACTTAAGAATCCTAAGAACCCTATGACCTTGACTTTGGTGATGTCCTTCTATGTGGGCGAGAGAAAGGAGAGAAGGAAGAGTAATTTGGTTTTGTGAATTATGAGGGCTTAGTTTAGTTTAATTAGGTTATAGTCTATATATAGGTCATTACAAAAATTAATTAGACCTCCATATTACCCTAAATAATTAATTTACAACCTAATTAATTGATGATGTAAACTTGAAGACATGCATCAAAATAGTGTGCTCACAGACGAAAGCATGACTAATGCCCCGTTTGTGAAACGATGGAAAAGTGACCTACTGCCCTGTTGGTCCGTCTTTTTTGGCTGAGGATGTCCAAAATATGCTTCCCATGAATTTGTCAATGTTACCATCCATGGTGTCCATCTATGTCTCATTGATTGGACCACGAGCCATTACCGACAACTTTTATTGAACACTCTCTTTTGACAACTTTTGCCAAATTGTGAGGGTCCTTCTGAAGGAGTTTTTGTTTGTCCTTGGAGAGTCGTACCCGGTCTTTTTGACAATAAAATAACTCTAATACGTGTTAGACACGTTATTACAAAATTTAATCATTTTTTGACTCTTCAAACTTAGTCAAATAGGCCAAGGCACACTATCACCTCTTTGAACTACTTTCCAGATTTCATGGATGTTCGCTGACGTTTTGACTAGAAAACTTCGTAAATGACTTATACAAACTATTTTGGACCTTAAAACAGTGACATAACCCTGAGACACTCATATTAGGCTATTGAATACATCTTAGACTTTCGGAGTGTTACATACTTAAAATGGACAATTACCATACATAAGACAAACTAAAAATCATTAGTCAAGATGACAAATGATCCGAATCAAGAGGAATGCCAATAGTGAAAAAGTCACAGCCATGTGGTCAAACAATCCGTACAAGTGGGCGTGTTACACAAAAGTCTTTAACGTCTTAAATGACAATAACAAGACAATGTAAAGTTACAAAAGGTAACCAAGGTACCAAGATATATTTCAGATATACCAAAAGGTAAAAATAGTACAAGTACAAGTATATACACAAACTACAGTAATTTAGACAAGCAACAGTCCAACTCCACTTCAAGAGTTCAAACTGCAGACTAGCCAACGTATGAAGGTCTTCAACTTATTCACGAGTACATACAACCTTCAAAAAATAAGTATTTTCCTTAATTCGTAGCAGTTCAATTTTTTTTTATGTAAAATAGGATTATCATCACAAGTATGCCTAGCCTGTACAAATAGGACTAAGCTACCAAAACAGTAATTTTGTCCAACAAAAACACTTCATGTTGCAACATAGACTTGAAATAGTAATTGACAATAATTAACTTTATATTCTTCATAAAAAATGTAGAAAATCTTCTTAGCTTGCGATAATCAGGAATCACCACAAAATACGTTTTGTACAAAAAGATATAATCAAAACACTAACAGTTTAACATAGAGGATTTATAATTCTAGAATCCCGACATAATTTTACATCTGTGGCCTCCCATATTTAGAATTAGAACAAAAAATTAGAGTTTAATATAAACATAGGAGTTCTAGGTATGTGCAATATCTTTCCATGAAGTACCAAACACTACACAACATAGAAATAGATTTCATCACTTACCAAGAGGTAGTGTGTGTGTGTACCGGATTCAAACCAAAAAGATCTACTTTTTCACTTTATTTTGAAGAATTCGTTTTAGGTAATGTTCTAAATTTCCTCTACATCAAATGAAACGAAAATTACAAGAGGAGGTGAATTTATATAGCTACCAAAGTGATCCATTTCACCTTGACAGATGTAAACAAAATGGGTTGCCCAAAAAAATAGTTGTCTACCCAAAAACAATAAATATATACCTATACTTATATACCTTATACCCAAAATTTCAATTTGTATGTAAATTTAATTAAAAAATTACACAAACACTTTTGTTCAATACCTTAAATTACGATAACACTAATGTTAAGTAAGGTTGCAAGTATCGCAACATTTTAATTCCCCAAAATAAGAATAAAACATACTAAATTATTTCAGCAATGATGCATGGACAAAAGACTCTTGGTCTAGTATTTTAGGGTTGTTACAACTCTCTCCCCCTTAAAGAAATTTCATCTTGAAATTTACCTTAGAATAGTCTCGAAATAGGTGTGGATATTGAGTCGTCGTGTCTTCTTCTCTCTCCCAGGCAACTTTTTTTAAAGAATGATTCCTCTAATGTACCTTTAAGGAGGGATTATCTTGTTCCTAAGATGATTTACCTCCCGAGATTGAATTAGGATAGGTTTTTCATTATATATCAAGGCATGATTAATCTCAATAGATTCAATTGAAGAACATGAGATTGATCAAAACGGTATCTTTTGAGTATAAAAAATATAAAATATTGGGGATCTTGTTCAATTCCAGTGGTAAATCCAATTTATATGCAACTGGTCAGACTCTTTCAAGTATCTCATAAGATCCTACAAATCGGGGTCTAAGTTTTCCTTTATGGCCAAATCTGATAATCTTTTTCCGTGGAGATACTTTTGAGAAGACTTTATGTACAACTTGATATTCAATGTCATGCCTTTGAAGATCAACATACAATTTTGTCTATTCGAAAAAATCTTCCAACGATCCTTGATAATTTTTACCTTGTCCTCTGTTTGATGCACTATTTCAGAACCAATAAGGTTTCTTTCACTAATTTCACATTAACAAAGAGGGGTCCGAATTTTTTTTCCGTATCACGATTCATAGGGTGGTATTCCGATACTTGATTGGTAGCTATTATTCTAAGAAAATTCTATAAAATCCAAGTGTTTGTCCTAGCAACCCTCAACCTCCATAGTGCAAGCTCGGAGCATATCTTCCAAAATTTGTATTACTTTTTCTAACTGGCAATTTATTTGAGAATGGAACAAAAAGCTAAATTTCAACTTAGTATCTAAAGCTTCCTGCAAGCTACCCAAAAATCCATATGTAAACGTTAGGTCTCATTTAGATAAAATAGACACACGGATCTCATGTAGTCTTAAGGTCTCATTAATGTACAACTCGACTAAACCGTCAAGTGAGTAATATATTCTAATTGCTAACAAGTGATAACTCTTTGTTAGCCTATCAACGATCACCCATATACCATCATGATTTCTTTGAGTGTGAGGAATTCAAAAATTGAAGTCCATACTTATTCTCTCCCATTTTCATTTTGGCATCGACAAGGGCTGTAGTAAACAAACTGGACTTGATGTTCTTTCTTTACTTGTTGACAAACCAAAATGTTTTAAATGAAATCCGTAATGTTTTTCTTCTTACCATTCCACCAAAGAAGTATGTGCTTCTTTCAATATTTCTCTGCTTAATTTGACATAATAAGGGACGCATAATCTGTTTTGATAATGTAAGACACCATTCTTTGTTAAAAAAAATCAAGTTTTTCCCTGTTTTGGACTTCTCTAATCAATTTTGCATGTTTCTCATCTAACTTTTGTGCTTCCTTCACTCATTGAAGTAATATTGTCTTTACTTGCAAATTAGCAATAACTAAACTAATTGAATTAGTTGTAAAAGAATCATTCATGTATATTAACTCAAGGAGAAATGTCAAAGGACTCAAACAAATGCTTGCGAAGGATTTTCGACTTAGAGTATCGACAACTACATTAGCTTTAACTTGATGATAATCAATCTTGCAGTCATAATCCTTGATGATTTCAAGCCATTTACGCTTTCATAGGTTTAGCTCCATTTGAGTAACCAAGTACTTCAAGCTTTTGTGATAAGTGAAATATGAAATTTCTCTTCATACAAATAATGCCGCCATATTTTTAAAGCAAACACTATAGCAGCAAGTTAAAGATCATGATTAGTATAATTCAATTCATGTTGTTTTAACTTCTAAGACGCATAAAAAATTCACCTTCCCCTCTAGCGTTGAAACGCATCCTAGGCCATTGTGAGAAGCATCGATGTACACAACATATACTTACCCTTCAAGTTTTAGAGTAAGTTTATGCGCTTGGGTCAGCAAGGATTTGAGAGTTTCAAAGCTCTTTTGATATTTTTTAATCCAAATTTTTTTTTCTTCATTCTGTTAGAGTATAGTCAAAAGGGAGGCAATAATGGAAAAGCCTTTCACAAATCATCTATAGTATCCTGCTAAGCCCAAGAAATTTCTTACCTTAGTGAGAATTTTGGGATTTCCCCATTCAACAACTGCTTGTATCTTACTAGGATCCCCCTTTACGCCTTCACTTTATACAACATGTCCGATAAAGGACACTTCATCAGGAAAAAATTCACACTTACAAAGTGTAGCATAAAGTTCTTTTATCCTTCAAAATCTACTTAAAAGTGCGAAGATGTTTATCATGGTCTTCACTACTTCTGGAAAATATTAAAATATCATCTATAAAAACAACCACATGCAGATGAACATAAGACTTGAAAACTCGATCAATTAGATCCTTGAATACCACAAGAGAATTTGTCAATTAGAATGGCATCAGGTAAAATTAATAATGAACATACCGAGTTCAAAAAAAGTTTTAGGAATATAATTCTCTATAAGACGCAGTTGGTGATATCCAAACGTTAAATTAATTTTTGAGAATAATTTCGCACTATTCCGTTGGTCAAATAAATCATCAATCCTAGGTAGTGGATATCTATTCTTTATTTTTATTAGGTTCAATTATCTAAAGTCAATACAAAGCCTAGGTCGAATAAAACCTTTCTGAACAGGTTCTTGCAATTGAGATTTCAACCCTCTTAATTTTGTTGGAGCTATTCTACAAGGAGTTATGGAAATAGGGGTAGATCCAGGTTTATGTTAGATCAAAAATTCAACCTCTCTTTCCAGGAGAAATCTAGGATGGTTTTCTTGGAAGACTTCTGCAAAATCAGATACATCAGCTATCTCCCTGACGCAAGGAATCTTCAACTATGTATCAACTATCTGATAAAGGTATGCCTACAGCCTTTATGTATCAAGTTTCTTGGCAAGGTCGCAAAAATAATAATAGATGTGAATGATCTATGACCTTGTACAATTATATGTGAACATGTAGAATCTTTTAAAGTCACATGTTTTGACCTACAATGTATGACTCATGATACTTATAAATCCAACCCATCCAGATAATATAATCAAAATCCTTGAAGGTCATTTGAATAAAATAAACAGGGAAGAATAGGTTTTTAATCACGAAAGGCCAATCACGCTAAATTCTATTACACACAACCTGATAGGCCGATGGACTTTCAACAAGAACATTATGATTAAGTATCCTCGATTTCAAATTATGAGGAAGAAAAAATGATGAAGAAATATAGAAATGTATAGTGTCAATATCAAACAGTGTAAACACACAAAACCCAAATAAGTGAAATTTACCGACAACCACGTCTTGTCCATCTGGATCGTTCCTCTTTCTCATTGCATGAGCGCATGTAGTACCCATTTGTCCACTAGCTTGATTAGATTCACTTGTACCTATTGCTTGGGTATTCTTAAGTCTTGCACCTTTATTAGTTTGAGGAGGATTAACAGAAGGTTTACGAGCCCAACCTTTAGTTCTCAAGGAAGGATCATCATTAGGATTAGGGAAGTTCTTCACTTTATCATCAAATATTCCATAATTCAAACATGCACCAGAGGCTCTCCTACAAGTACTAAAATGATTCTTTCCACAAAGCAGACAAGTGGGAACTCGAGGATTACCTTTAACATAATTTAGAGTGCTAGTTATAGAAAAATCTGATACGTTTTGCATTTATTGAGCTTCCCTGTTATCACTAGTAGCCTTAAAGTTATCAAACCATACTCTTTTTAAAGGACCTCCAAAATTTGATCTAGGTTTCTGTAATCTGTTTTCATTTCTATTTACTTTTTCACTATTAAGTCATTCCCAAGTAAAAGCAGCAGACAATAACTTATAAATGTTCTTATGTTGCAGACATGCCACATTCTTCCTAATGAAATCATATAAATGATATTTAAATTTCTTGCACTTATCTTTTTCCTCTTTAATAATACCTCCAGCATAACATGAGAGCCTTAGAAACTTTTGTTCATATTCAGCAATAGACATGCCTTGTTTCCTTAGATTCAAAAAACTCCTTTTTCTTTGCATTACAATAAGAAGGTGGTACATAACTCATAAAAATTCCAAGTAAGAACAGGAGGTTTTCCTTGGCATTCCAAACACATACTAACCAATCATAAGCATCCATTTTGTAATAATGAAATAGCATATTTAAATTTCTCAACCACTAAAAACACCTATTGCTCAAGCACCTTCTTTATACGATCAAACCATTGTTCAACATCAATAGGAAAAATGATGACTTTAATCTCCACTCATCCAATTTTCCTCATTTTCTCAATGTTAATCCTATTGGGATCATGCATATATCGAACCATGTGAATGAGGAATTCAACCATTTGTCGAAAAGGAGGAGTCATGGATTAAGTACCATGACTCATGTAAGGATGTAAACCACCCTATTACATGAAGGTGGTTACCCACTTCAGACCCACTAGTGTGGGGAACATACTCATTGGACATATGTTCTCAACCCCTTCCACTGCATTAGGTTAGGAAACAGAGGTCCCTGAACCTTCGTGAGCAGCTTCCATAGGTTGGTCAAAAGAAGAGGCCATACCTTAATTCCTTCAAAAGGGAAGAGCACATTGCATTAAGGACATGTGAAAGATGCATGTGCACTCTACATGCAATAAGAATATGGAAAACCATGTAAGTGAACATGAAATATAAATAAAACCTTTTCGAAAAAAAATATTTATAGAAGTAATTCACAAAAAAAGTCCTAGAAAAAGAAACCTATACTCTAATACCAACACTTGTAGCGACCTCTTCAAAGAGATACTAAAACTTGACAAGAAACATATTTAATACTAGTGACATTAAAAGTGAATAACGAAGAGTATACTATTATTAATCTAGTTGAGAGATCAGGTTCATAACGAATAATTTAGTGAAGGATGTACATCCTTCCCATTTAAACATTTATTTAAGGTCAAAACTGATATGGTACAAAATTTTAAGTTATGACGAAACGCTCCAAAAATTTACAAGCAATTAAGTAATTATGTTTTCATGCATATATTATCCTCATACTTAAGAAGGAAATAAGAAGAATATTACCAACTTCTGTGTAACAAAATCAGTCGGTTCATGCTTCACACAAACTTTCAAAACATATAGTAAATTATTATATTAGAAGAATAGGGTTTACACACACCAAAAATATAAAAACGTATAGCCATACTTATTACAACACATGGTGAATGACCAACTCAGCCTTCCAATCTCATGTTAATATACATTACATAGATCAGGTACAAGTCACACGATTCATACAAAATATATATGACTATATGAAAGTGTGATCTTCCTTAAGGCTTTCAAATCTCCATCTATAATGGCAAACTTTAAGCGCCCTTTCAAAAGTGTCCTACGATAGAAACAACCATCGCTGATCAGATAGCTTAGTGGTGTAAAACTATATATTCGAAGCCCTCAGATTCACCAAGTTATCAGTCTTATGTCAAGGGCAGCATAATCGAAATAGAATAAGTAAATCAAGTAAACAATATACAAAGAGTATTGAGTTTAATATTTAAAGCTCCAAATGTTAATGATACTTATAGAACCATTTTCCAAGTGGTTCAGTAACATACATCATGTTGTCACACCAAGCACGAGAAGGTATTAATAAATATTGACACCCTGTATCAAGAAGGTTCAAAGAACAATAACCAAGAGAACCAAGAACCATATTTAAAAATAGTGGTCTAGTTCGTACATAAAATTAACAACACCCATGCTTTAACGAACTAAAAATCAAGAATCAAAATGGAAAAATGATCTGAATAAAGAGTCATACAAATAGTAACAAAGTCACAGCCACAAGAAAGACAAGGTCCCAACGAAAGTGCCAAGTGGTCAAACAATCTGTACAAGTGACGAGTTACACAAGATTCATTAACGTACTAAATGAAAACAACATGACAATGCAAAGTCACAAGAGCTAACCAAGGTAGAAAGATAATATTTATTATATACTAGAAGATAAAAATAGTACAAGTTTACACATAAAGCTCAATTCGATAGAAAAGAAACACTCCAACACCACTTCAAGAGTTCAAACTGTAGAGCAACAAACTTATAAATGTCCTCAAATTGTTCACGAGTATATACAACCTTAAAAATACCATTAACTTCCTTAATTGCTAGCAGCTCAAAATTTTGATATAAAAAGGGATTATCACAACAAGTAATCCTAGCCTATACAAATACAACTAAGCTCCCAAAATAGTAATTCTCCCAAACAAAAGAACTTCACGTTGCAACATAGATTTGAAACAGAAAATGAAAAATTTGATTTATATTATTCATAAAAGATGTAGATTCATCTCCTAAGCTTGAAAAAATATATTATTGAAACACTAAGAGTTGAACAGATAGGATTTTTAATTCCTGAATCTTCATAGAATTTGTCATATGGTGTATCCCATATTTTAAGCTATGTTTTACAGAATGAGGTATACATGGAATACCAAACACTACACAAAATACAAAGAAATTTCATCACTTACCAAGAGGGAGTGTGTGTGTCGAGTTCTTGATAAAAGGAGCTAGCTTTTCACTTGATTTTAAATAAAAACTTGTTAGGTATGCTCTCAGTTTCCTATATGTCAATTTAAATAAAAATCAAAAGAGGAGGTGAAGAATATAGCTACAAAAGTTATCCTTGTCTCCTTCACAGATGTCACCAAAAGGGGTTGCCCAAAAAAATAGTTTGCTGTCCAAAAATCATACATATATATGTATACATATACATATATATATATATGTATGTATATATATATATATATGTATGTATATATATATATGTATGCATATATATATATATATATATATATATATATATATATATATATATATATATATATATATATATATATATATATATATATATATATATTTTATATATATATATATATATTTTATATATATATATATATATATATATATATATATATATATATATATATATATATATATATATATATATATATATATATATATGTATGTATGTATATACATATATGTATATATATATATATGTATATATTTTAGATATATATACATATATATATATATATATACATACATATATATATATATATATGTATATATATATATATACATATATATATATATATATGTATGTATATATTATATATATATACATATATATATATACACATACACACATACATATACATATAGATATGTATATATATATACATACATATATATAAATACATATATACATATATATAAATATATTATATATATATATACATATATATATATACACATACATACATACATACATATATATATATATATATATATATATATGTATATATATATATATATATATATATATATATATATATATATATATATATATATATATATATATATATATATATGTATGTATTTATATATATGTATATATGTATTTATATATATGTATGTATATATATATACATATCTATGTGTATATATACATATATATGTATATGTATACATATATATGTATATATGTATACATGTATATGTATATATGTATACGTGTATATGTATATATATACATATTTATCTATATCTATATACATATATATGTATATATATATATATACATATATATGTATATATATATACCTATATTTGTATACCTTATACCCACACTTCCAATGTTTAAATAAATATAATTAGAAAATTACGGAAATACCCCCATCCAATACCTTAAATTACAATAACACTTATGCTAGGCAAGGTTGCAAGAATAACAAATTTCCAAGTCCCCAATATAAGAATAAAACATACTATAGTATTTAAGCAATGATATATGCACATAAGATTCTTGGTGTAGTATTTTAGAGGTGTTACAGTATGAAAGAAGTAAATGAATTCCTAAATATAGGAGTCTTCTAATTACAGATTTGGCGCATTTAAAACTGATAACTAGGACTCTACATACATGATTTCATAGAATCCCTATGAATGTTGAAGTTTTATGTATTTTGAAGTTTGTGCTCTGATACAATGTTTGTCACTCCCCCAGCCTAAACCCTTGGTGGGACTTGCACTCGAAGAACATTTCTTGCCTAAGCGAACTCTTGGTTTGACTTACTTAACTAAGCGAAAAACAATATCCATATTAATAAATATCAATAGCACTTAAAAGATCTAAATACTAAAATAACTGAGAATTCTTAAAGGTCAAACTTTAAACATGGCCAAAAGTGATAACCCAAGTCTTAACAATAAGAAATTATAATGGAAAGACTCAAAGGACTAACAATTGACTTGTAACGACCTATTTAGTCGTTTTGAGCAGCAGATTTTATTTCTGGAAAAACTGTCTGTGTCGACGGAACCCACGACGGACCGTCATGGGCACGACGGACCGTCGAGGGGGTCTCGTTCCAAAACACTTAGAATTCTGAAATTTGGGTACTGAAATCGACTCTCTGAACTTCACGACGGACTGGCAGGACAGACCGTCGTGGGCACGACGGACCGTCACACATTTTCCACAGAAAATTAGTCTCTGAACTTTGTGACGGACCTGCAGGACGGACCGTCGCAGGCACGACGGGCCGTCACAGGTTGCGTAATCCCAGGCTGGGTCGGATTTCTGTTACATATTTTAAGGGGCGTTTTGGACTATTCCTGCTATAATTATAAATTTAGTGGGTTAATATTAATAACTCAATTACTTGGGGGTTAAAAGAGATAACCTTGAGTTAATTAGTGGGTTAATTCCTCATCTTTTATACTTAATTATATGCTAATTAGGGTAAAAGAAAGAGGGTTGGAATAAGAAAAATAGAAAGAACAAGAAGAGAGAGAGAGGATCGATCGAGAAAGAGGGAAACGAAGAGGAAACAAAGCTTTGGGAAATTGCTTGCTTAATCACGAATCTTCGGTGGAGGTAGGTTATGGTTTTTAAGCTATTCGTAGTAAAATCTTAATAGCGAATGATATGTATTGGGTAGTCTTGTAAACCCTTCTATATGCTTAATTGTATGCTTGCTTGAATGTGATTATATAATTGTGATAAAATAAGCATGATGAAGCTATTGAATCCTTAATCTTGAGAAACCCTAATCTACTTTGTTAATGATGATGCCTTGGTATAAAAGAAGGCGTGATGAACTAAAGTAATGAGATTGATGATGCCTTGGTATAAAAGAAGGCATGATGAACTAAAGTAATGAGATTGATGATGCCTTGGTATAAAAGAAGGCTTGATGAACTAAAGTGATGAGATTAGGGGATCAGAGTGTCACGTTCCGACACATAGATTAGTGGATCGGAGTGTCACGTTCCGACACATAGTATTAGGGGATCGGGTGTCATGAACTGACACGTAGAATTAGGGGATCGGAGTGTCACGTTCCGACATATAGTATTAGGGGATCGGGTGTCACGAACCGACACGTAGAATTAGGGGATCAGAGTGTCACGTTCCGACACATAGTATTAGGGGATCGAGTGTCATGAACCGACATGAAGAATTAGGGGATCGGAGTATCACGTTCCAACACATAGTAGTAGGGGATCGGAGTGTCACGTACTGACACAAGAGGAATAAAGATAATGAATCTTGAAAGAATGTTAACAAATTCGAACGAAAAGAACCTAATTCCCAAATGAGTATGGTATTGAGGCTTGAGTCCTCATGGGTGTACTTGGCGTTACTTATTGATGATTATAGTACTTGTTGTTGCTACATGTTGAGTATTGCAGTTGATTTATGATATTATCTGATATATACTGTTTTCTATTTTGAGTTGGCCGATGATACCTACTCAGTACTTGTATTTTGTACTGACCCCTACTTGTATGTTTCTTTCTTTGTTATTTGTGGAGTGCAGCAAACGTGCCGTCGTCTTCCACTCAACAACAACTCTAGCCAGTCTTCATTAAACCGGATTTCAGGGTGAGCTAATGATTCTAGCTTGGACTGGATCTTCCTCTTCACGTCTTGATGCCTCGAAATTCCGGCATGGACTAGCTTTTAGTTATTTTAGCTGTCTTAGATACTCTTAGTTTAGTAATTGAGGATAGATGTTCTTGTGGTGATGACTTCCAGATATTTGGGGATAATAGATGTTGAGTTTAGAAGTTATTGAATTGATTTTCATTAATGAGTTTAAGTCTTCCGCATTACTTTCTGTTGATATTATATTGAAATGTTGGGGTTTAGATTGGTTGGTTCGCTCACATAGTAGGATAAGTATGGGTGCCACTCGCGGCTCGGATTTGGGTCGTGACAAACTTGGTATCAGAGCATTAGGTTCGTTGGTCTCATCACTCAAAAACGAGTCTAGTAGAGTCTTAAGGAATGGTAGGGGGACGCCTTTACTTTTCTTTGGGAGGCTATAAGACTTTAGGAAAATCTCATTCTTTCATTCTTTCTTTCGTGCTATTACTTGGATCCAATTGGTATCTAGGTGATACAAATTGGTATCTGACCATCTTCACTCTATTTCGTAGATGGTTAGAACTAGAGCAACGACTGCGCTAACACCAACACCGGCAAGACAAGAAGCGTCTGAGCCAGCCACTTGGGCTGTAGCTCGAAGAGGAGTAGTGGCGAGAGGCCGTGGAAGAGGTCGTGGGAGGACGTCCTCTAGAGGAAGAGGACAAGCACCTAGCCCATCTGGTACTAGGGCGGTGACTCCTCCACCAACTGAGGAAGTTGTTAGAGAGGGTGAGGAAGGGGAGAATGAACAAGTGCAGAACGAGGAATTGCCACCCCAACTTACCCCAGATGATGATCAATCAGGTTCTTGCTTATCTTAGCGGGTTATCTGATCAAGGCCAGACACCTCCAGTGTTTTCTGCACCAGTACCTCAGGTTCGGGAGGTACAACATGCAGCTACTGTGGCTTCCCGCATGGATGCCTCATTGGAAATAGGCACGTTTCCTCGTCTGACTACAGGGCCTACAATGACAAATGATCAGCACGAACTTTTCAGTAAGTTCTTTAAATTGGAACCTCCAGTCTTCAAGGGTGCTGAATCTGAGGATGCTTACGATTTTCTGGTTGACTGTCATGAGCTACTACACAAGATGGGTATAGTAGAACGGTTTGGTGTTGAGTTTGTGACTTATCAGTTTCAAGGGAACGCCAAAATGTGGTGGCGGTCACATGTTGACTGTCAACCAACAGAGGCACCACCTATGACTTGAGCATCATTCTCTAGCTTGTTTATGGAGAAGTATATCCCCCGGACTTTGAGGGATAGGAAAAGAGATGAGTTCTTGAGCCTAGAGCAAGGTAGGATGTCAGTTACTGCATATGAGGCTAAGTTTCGTGCATTATCCAGGTATGCGACCCAACTTTGTTTCAGTCCACAAGAGCGGATTCGATGATTTGTGAAGGGGTTGAGGTCAGAATTGCGGATTTCAGCCTTACAGGTAGCGGCTACGGCAAAATCCTTTCAAGAAGTGGTAGACTTCGTGATAGAGGTGGAAGGAGTGAAGCCAGATGACTTCACCATGGCATCGACATCAAAAAGATTTTGAAAGGGAGGTGAGTTTAATGGTTCTTACTCTAGAGGACAGGGTTCAGGAGGTTACTCAGTCCGACCAATTCAGTCTTCACTACAGACTGTAGTTGGGGGTCCACCTCAGACCGGTCAACACTTCTCTGAGAGACCTATGCTTGACTCCAGAGAGTGTTATGGATGTGGAGAGACTGGACATATTATAAGGAATTGTCCAAAACAGAGTTATAGACCCCCAATACCTAGAGGTAGAGGTGGTCATGGTAGGGGCCGTTATTCTGGAGGACGTGGTGGCCGAGGTAATGGTGGTCACCAAAACGGCCGAGGTGACGGGAAAACTTGAGACACTACAGCACAACATGGTAGGGGCAACGGGCAGACAGGTGATAGGGCCCATTGTTACGCTTTCCCTGGGAGATCTGAAGCGGAGACATCAGATGTTGTTATCACAGGTAATCTTTTAGTTTGTGATTGTATTGCTTCTGTATTATTTGATCCTGGCTCCACGTTTTCATATGTATCTTCCTCATTTGCTACTGGTCTTAATTTACCTTGTGAATTGCTTGACATACCTATTCGTGTGTCTACTCCGGTAGGTGAGTCTGTGATAGTTGAAAAAGTATATAGGTCTTGTTTGGTGACTTTTGTGGGGAGCAACACTAATGTAGATTTGGTTATCTTAGAAATGGTTGATTTTGATGTAATTCTGGGTATGACATGGCTTTTTCCGAATTTTGCGATCTTGGATTGTAATGCTAAAACTGTGACGTTAGCCAAGCCTGGGACAGATCCGTTAGTGTGGGAGGGCGACTACACTTCCACTCCGGCACTACTAGAAATTTGACTTACAGCAACGCTAATGTAGCCACGGTTATTTAATCGTAGCAATAGCTCACCTATTACAACACTTATAACCGTGGCCAAATATCCTTGAATCTAATAGAACAATTCTTTAAATAAATTGTGGCGTCATCCTTATAATCATCCCTATAGAGATTCTATGGCTACAAATTCAGAACTGTTGCAACAGCTAACTCTATGACAACGGTTAGCGAAATATATGGCAACAGTTATTTTAGAAAAAATATTTTGGTTCTGATTTTTATTACTAGAAATATATTTCCCTCCTAAACAATATACTTCCCTCCTAAACAATATTGTCTCACATAAAAAAATCTAAAAGAAAAAAAAACCCTATTTCCGCTCTCTACGAAATGGCGAGGAACGACGAAGCAACAGGAAATTATTGAAGCAATTATTTAGAAGTTTTTGCGGGCTTTTGGTGATGAAAACAAGAGGGAACGATTTCTAAGCTCTTGATTACAGGCTCTTGGACAACGAAGCTTTTGGTGAAGCTCGTTGGTTCTATTGGACAGCTAGGGTCAACTATAATTCTTCCATATAAAGGTGAATAATGTGTAAGTTTTCTCTGTTAGTTCATGATTTCTAAGTCTCCGTTGGATTATTTGTATAAAAATCTTAAAGAGTAAACAATGGGTTAGTCTTATATCTATGTTTTTTTATTCTAATCTATGTAGTGTATAAACTTTCTTTGTTTGAATTTCTGATGTATACTGAAAAAGGAAAAGAAAACACTTCTAAATTTAAGTTTCAGAGGATTTAAGGTTAAACTTGAAGATGATTTAGGGTTAAGTCATCACTTGGTGAAGTAGAACTGTAGAAGAATCGTTAGAAAACTTTTTGTGTTCTCATTTCAATGTCGCTGCTTCAAAAAGATAATCCTTAAGACCTCAACTTGTTCTCCTTTGTTAGTATGCTTTTCTTCTTCTTTCATATACTATGGGTGCCTAGTGATGGACAGTTTGCCTTCAAATTGAGTGTGTGTTAGTTGTTTGAGGTATAATCAGTGCTCTTGTGTTTATTGTTGTTTTGTTAGCTAGTGATATGGCTTCAATCATTGGTTTGTTCCTTTGAATGATTTTTTATCAAGTATGTTCCTTTGGTTGCTTTAATGTTCCTCTATTTAAGCTTGTGTGCTTGCTTCCTTTTACTTATCGAACTAATTTGAGTTGTTATATTTCTCATGTTTGTTTGTGATATTTAGAGCTTCATCTTTCATCTTTAATAAATTTTGATGAGTTTAAAGAGCATAGAACAGGAAGGCTGCGACTATCCATCTAGTTCTTGTAATTTCCTTACTCATCTCAATAATCTTTGACCTATTTTCTCATTTTATATGACCGATTTAATTGTCTTTGGATTAGAAGTTTATGTGGTCTTGGAAGTATTGTTTCAAATTTGGATGGGACTTATTTTGATGTTAAGATTTGACTTTGGCTTCCCCCATAAATATTTTGTTCTTTCTTCATTATTGAAAATTATTTGGATTGATCTTCCCATAGTTTGATTTGTGGTTAGTTCCCTAGAAATTTATCGTTAGATCAACTAGGTCTTAATTCCAAGGGATTAATGTGTGTTGTGTGTGGCATCAGTTGTTGTACAATATGTTCCATTCTTCTTATCGCCGCATCTTAAATGTTGAGAAAATTTTGTTAGCTTAGAATCTACGAAAAATTAATACTTTCTGATTGGTGTATCCTGGTTAGACCTTTTTAAAGATAAAGTTAGGCATTCTATTAAAAAGACATCAAGCTTTAGATGAATGATTAATCTAGTCCCCCCCCCCCCCCCAAAAAAAAAAAGTAAGAAAACATCAATCTTTAGAAGAATGATTTGGAGTTGGGATCCTTCCAAACATCTTTAATTTGGAGTTGTGTTTTTCTGTGTGGGAGGTCTATGAAGTGTGATGCTCTTATGTGAAATAGATATTTTGTATAATACGATTATTTCTAAAAGATTTTGTATGATGTGAGAGGCAATTTCGAGGGAAAAACATGCCGACATAGAAGTAACCCATATATTAATAATATGATAATCAATTTGTACCTGTTGCTGCAGCAGATTCCCCTGTAAATTGTGTGTGTCTGAGTTGTTGGAGGTCTAAGCTATGCTCTTGTGTTTGTTGTTTTTTGTTGTGAGTGATATGGCTTTAATCTTGTCCGTGGAATTGTTTAGTTAATTATGTTTTAGGAGTTATCAATCGATTTTCTTTAAATTTGGTTAGCATGGTTTCTCGTTTAGTTTTTTTATTGTTCCAATAGTTCAGCTTGTGCGCATGCTTTCTTTTAAATACCGAAAATTATTTGGTTTGATCTTCCAGTAGTTTGGTTTGTGCTGTAATTGTAAAAAACCACTCAATAGATGTCACTAGATTTATTCTACTATTTTCACTAGCTCTAGGATCTGTACTACACTGAATGCTTTTCTATGTACAATAATTGTTAAACTGATAAGCCAACACCCTTGTGTGTTTTTGTATAATGAAATAGCAGTTGTTACTATTTTTTCTAATCAGGTTGTCCATGTGAACAATCAACTCTGTTACTATTTTAGAATACATGAAATTGTTTGCTAGAATCAAAATAAATGTACTGATAGTTATTTGATTTTCTTGATGCAGTCTCTTCCAGTGTGGTGTGACTACTTAAGTTTTGTACACTTTCTGCATCTGGAATTTCTAAGGTGATAAATCTATTCATATTGCTTCGATATTTGTTCTAGCATGCATGCTTGTTCAATTAATGCACGCTTGTTCTCTGATAGTTTAATGTCTGAGTTGCTGCTTGTAATCTGGTTCATGAGTTTTCTGGTACTTGCTGCTTGTAGTCTGGTGGAAGACCAGTCGTAGATTCATGAGTTTTCTGGTACTTGCTGTTTGTAGTCTGGTTTCTTGTTTCTGCTAATTAAACATGTCTCTTTTTCTTCCTTTTTATATTTTTCCTTCTTATCTAAATGTTGCTCCTTTTTGTTGGGGTTCTGGCTTATCGGCCTAATCTGCGACAGAAGTTATAAGACAGCTGCATATATATAAGAACCTGTATATCTAGCATGATAGTGTTGAATCCCAGCTTGACGAGTATGTTTAGCCGAGCCAATATAGTAGACAGGAAATTCTTAATCAACTTTTCATATTTGTGCACATTCAAATTGATCTAATGTTACTCCAATTGTTACACTGATCTCCCATCATCAGAAGAGAATTTTTGATTTATTTTCGTCATTGTAGATGAAGTAGTGACTGAGTTTGTGCCTTTAGATGGTGTTGAAGAAGGGGAAGGCAATTTCTTAGGCAACATTTGTTCCCAAGTAATAGAAGACTTTTTCAATCTTGATCCTTCTGAAATAACAATGCTAAAAAACAGAATAAAAATCAGTCATTGCTTCCAACAACTTAACATAATGAAATATCAAAATTTGAGATTTGTATGTAGATAGAAAAAGAATTGTTGAATAAGATTTGTAAAGAGAATTGAGGTTTTTGATGGTTTGTGATATGAGACATGTTGAGGAACGTGAGAAGTTTGCCAACTTGTTTGTAAGAGTAAAGTTAAATCAATGGCAGACAACATTTAATTTAACAATTGTTATTGTACATAATTTCCAAAGCCTCCCATCTCACACTCATCACACTAAAACATGAAATACTCATAATTAGATTATTCCATATTCCAAATAGTATATTATTTGAGTTTATTGAGTTTATATATGTATGTATTATTTATAGAGTAATAACTTGTACTATATCACTATTGTGGATCTATTAAGATTTTGTGAAAAATTTGCAAAATTATTTATATATTGTTTTAATTGTATGTAGGTGATGAAATCGAAGAAGGCGATGAAAGCAGTAGCGAAGACTTGACATAGGAGCTGAAGTATAGATGTTCTAGAAATCATATATTTTTGAAGATTGAAAATTGTGTGGTGCATGTGTTTCAATTTTTTTGAATGCTATAAAAAGATTTGTATATTTTGCTTTTATTGATATTAGAATTACGGATCTTGAATTCTAATTTTGGTAATGAACATTTATTCTCGTGAACGATTTATGTGTATTTTTGTGTTATAAAATTACTGTTGCATTAGAATTGTTGCAATACCATGTAATAACCGTTGTGATAGCCATTAAGCAACAGTTCTATAGTTGTTTAAAAGTGTTGCATTACCCTATAACAACCGTCGCAATAGAATGAATCGATGTGTTGAATCGAAAGAAAAACTGTAGCCATAGCCTCTATAGAACTGATGCATAAACATCTATTACAACGGTTTAAAACCGTACCAATACGACCATAACCATTGGCAATTAATTCAAGTGAGAACCGTGGCAATAGCTCCATGTATGGCTACGGTTATATGACCCGTCGCACCTAATCGTAGCAATAGAGCTACTGCTACGCGATCTGTTGTAGCGGTTAATGTAATCGTAGCCTTAGACCTATGGCTACGGTAGTAATGTCTATTGCAACGTTAAACGAACCATGACAGTAGATCAAATTTCTAGTAGTGCGGTTCGTATCATCTCCTTTCTTCGTGCTAAGAGAATGGTTAGTAAGGGGTGTTTAGCTTTCTTGGCACATCTCAGGGATGACACTACCCAAGTACCTTCGATTGAGTCGCTTTCGATAGTCCGTGAGTTTATGGATGTGTTCCCTGCAGATCTTCCTGATATGCCACCAAATAGAGATATCGATTTTTGCATTGATCTGGAACCGGGTACTCGCCCCATTTCCATACCCCCTTATAGGATGGCCCCAGCGGAGTTAAGAGAGTTAAAGGCCCAACTTCAAGAGTTGTTGAGCAAAGGCTTCATTAGACCAAGTGCATCTCCTTGGGGTGCTCCTGTTTTGTTTGTGAAGAAGAAGGATGGGTATTTTCGGATGTGCATAGACTACCGGCAGTTGAACAAGGTAACTATTAACAACAAGTATCCCATTCCTCGCATTGATGACTTGTTCGATCAGCTACAAGGTGCTTGTGTCTTCTCTAAAATTGACTTGAGATCCGGTTATCATCAATTGAAAATACGGGCAACGGATGTGCCAAAGACTGCTTTTCGAACCAGGTATGGGCATTACGAATTTGTAGTGATGTCTTTTTGTCTTACGAATGCCCCTGCTGCGTTCATAAGCTTGATGAACGAGATTTTTAAGCCATATCTGGATCTCTTTGTGATCGTATTTATTGATGATATACTAATATAATCAAAGAGCAAGAAAGAACATGAGGAGCATTTGAGAATGGTATTAGAGTTGTTGAGGAAGAAAAAGCTTTATGCCAAATTCTCCAAGTGTGAGTTTTGGCTAGATTCAATGTCCTTCTTGGGGCACGTGGTTTCTAAGGATGGAGTTATGGTGGATCCTTCTAAGATTGAGACAGTGATGAATTGGGTAAGACCTACTAATGTGTCAGAAATAAGGAGATTTGTTGGGTTAGCTAGCTACTACCGTCGATTTGTCAAAGGATTCTCTTCTATTGCTTCTTAATTGACGAACTTGACTAAGCAGAATGTTCCATTTGTATGGTCGGATGAATGTGAGGAAAGCTTTCAGAAACTGAAGACCTTGTTGACTACTGCACCAATTCTTACCTTGCCAGTAGAGGGTAAGAACTTCATCGTTTATTGTGATGCATCATATTCGGGTTTGGGTGCAGTGCTAATGCAAGAGAAGAATGTAATTGCTTATGCTTCAAGGCAATTAAAGGTGCACGAACGCAATTACCCGACCCATGATTTGGAGTTGGCTGCGGTAGTATTTGCACTAAAGCAATGGAGGCACTATCTATATGGGGTTAAGTGTGAAGTCTATACGGATCATCGTAGCCTATAGTATGTCTTTACTCAGAAATATTTGAATTTGAGACAGAGGAGGTGGATGGAACTACCAAAGGACTACGATATCACTCTTCTGTACCACCCGATAAAAGCTAATGTTGTGGCAGATGCTTTAAGTAGGAAGGCAGGAAGCATGGGAAGCCTAGCTCACTTGCAAGTTTCTAGACGCCCGTTGGCTAGAGAAATCCAAAACTTGGCTAATGAATTTATGAGGCTAGAAGTAAATGAGAAGGGAGGATTTTTGGCTTTTGTAGAGGCGAGATCTTCTTTTCTTGACAAGATTAAGGGAAAGCAGTTTGATGATGAGAAACTAAGCCGAATTCGAGATATGGTGTTACGAGGAGAGGCTAAAGAGGCCATAATTGATGAGGAAGGTGTTTTGAGGATTAAGAAAAGGGTATGTGTGCCCCGTGTTGATGACTTGATCCACACTATTCTTACAGAGGCTCATAGTTCCGGATATTCTATACATCCTGGTGCAACCAAGATGTACCGTGACCTAAAGCAACACTTTTGGTGGAGTAGAATGAAGTGCGACATTGTTGATTTTGTTGCCAAATGTCCCAATTGTCAACAAGTAAAGTATGAACACCAGAGGCCCGGAGGAACACTTCAGAGAATGCCCATTCCTGAATGGAAGTGGGAGAGAATCGCAATGGACTTCGTGGTTGGTCTTCCAAAGACAATGGGTAAGTATGACTCTATTTGGGTGATTGTTGATAGGTTAACTAAGTCTGCTCATTTCATTCCGGTCAAGGTGACTTACAATGCAGAGAAGTTAGCCAAACTTTACATCTCGGAAGTTGTTCGATTGCATGGGGTTCCACTCTCCATCATATCAGATAGAGGTACGCAGTTTACTTCTAAGTTTTGGAGAACATTGCATGCTGAATTAGGTACTAGGTTGGACCTTAGTACTGTATTTCACCCTCAGACCGATGGTCAGTCTGAGCGAACGATTCAAGTGTTGGAGGATATGCTTCGTGCATGTGTGATCGAATTTGGTGGTCATTGGGATAACTTCTTACCCTTAGAGGAGTTTTCATACAATAATAGCTATCACTCAAGTATTGATATGGCTCCATTCGAAGCATTGTATGGGAGGAGATGTAGGTCTCCCATTGGTTGGTTTGATGCATTTGAGGTTAGACCTTGGGGTACTGACCTTTTGAGGGATTCAATAGAGAAGGTAAAATCTATTCAAGAAAAGCTTTTAGCGGCTCAAAGTAGGCAAAAGGAATATGAGGATCGAAAGGTTAGAGACTTGAAGTTCATGGAGGGTGAACAAGTCTTGCTGAAGGTTTCACCCATGAAAGGGGTGATGCGGTTCGGTAAAAGGGGTAAGCTAAGTCCAAGGTATATTGGACCATTTGAAGTACTTAAGCGAGTAGGGGAGGTGCCTTATGAATTAGCCTTGCCTCCAGGGCTGTCAGGAGTGCATCCGGTATTTCACGTGTCTATGTTAAAAAGATACCATGGGGATGGAAACTACATCATTCGTTGGGATTCAGTTCTGCTTGATGAGAATTTGACTTATGAGGAGGATCCTGTTGCTATTTTAGATAGAGAAGTCCGCAAGTTGAGGTCAAGGGAGATTGCATCCATCAAGGTTCAATGGAAGAATCGGCCGGTTGAAGAGGCCACTTGGGAGAAGGAGGCTGATATGCAAGAAAGATACCCACACCTGTTTACAGATTCAGGTACTCCTTTTCGCCCTTGTTTTTCTTCTTGTGATCGTTCGAGGACGAACGATGGGTAAATTGGAATCTATTGTAACGACCTGTTTAGTTGTTTTGAGCAGCAAATTTTATTTCTGGAAAAACTGTCTGACTCGACGGAACCCACGACAGACCGTCATGGGCACGACGGACCGTCGAGGGTGTCTCGTTCCAAAACACTTAGAATTCTGAAATTTGGGTACTGAAATCGACTCTCTCAACTTCACGACGGAATGGCAGGACGGACCATCGTGGGCACGACGGACCGTCACACATTTTCCACAGAAAATTAGTCTCTGAACTTTGTGACGGACCTGCAGGACGGACCGTCGCAGGCACGACGGGCCGTCACAGGTTGCGTAATCCCAGGCTGGGTCAGATTTCTGTTACATATTTTAAGAGGCGTTTTGGACTATTCCTGCTATAATTATAAATTTAGTGGGTTAATATTAATAACTCAATTACTTGGGGGTTAAAAGAGATAACCTTGAGTT
>CM064969.1:48513525-48580571 GCA_032847665.1 Solanum chilense | reverse complement strand
TTCTGCCTCAGTTGTAGAGAGTGCGACACACTTCTGCAACTTTGACTGCCATGATATAGCTCCCCCTGAAAATGTAAACAAATATCCAGTAGTGGATTTTCTATTATCGAGGTCACCTGCCATATCAGCATCAGTATAGCCCTTCAAGATTGGATCAGAACCTTTAAAACACAAGCAATCTCTTGTGGTACCTCTTAGATACCTGAGTATCCACTTAACTGCCTCCCAGTGTTCTTTTCCAGGATTTTCAAGGAATCTGCTAACAACACCAACTGCATGAGCAATATCAGGTCTTGTACACACCATCGCATACATCAAACTCCCCACTGCTGAAGAATAAGGAACTTTAGCCATTCCCTCTTTCTCTTCTTTTGTTGTAGGACACATCTGTTTGCTCAACTTCAGATGACTCGCAAGAGGCGTGCTAACAGGTTTAGCACCCTTCATGTTGAAGCGTTCTAGTACACGTTCAATGTACTTCTCTTGAGATAGCCACAACTTTCTTTTTGTTCGTTCTCGAACAATCTTCATCCCTAGAATTTGTTGTGCTGGGCCCAAGTCTTTCATGTCAAATGACTTGGACAAATCTTTCTTCAACTTTGCAATCAGTTCTTTGTCTTGTCCTACAATTAACATGTCATCCACATATAACAACAAAATAATAAAATTGTTGTCAGAAAATCTTTTGAAGTATACACATGGATCAGAATAGGTCTTTGTGTACGTTTGACTTTTCATGAAAGAGTCAAACTTTTTGTACCATTGTCTTGGGCCTGTTTCAACCCATAAAGACTCTTATTCAATTTGCACACCATGTGTTTCTTTCCAGATACTTCAAATCCCTCTGGTTGCTCCATATAAATCTCTTCTTCTAAATCTCCGTGAAGAAATGCAGTTTTCACGTCCAATTGCTCCACTTCAAGATCTAGACTAGCTGCTATGCTCAAAATAGTTTGAATAGAAGTCATTTTGACAACAGGTGAAAAAATTTCATCAAAATAAATACCTTTCTTTTGTTCGAAGCCTTTTACAACCAATCGAGCTTTGTACCTCACCAACTTGCCATTTCCATCTTTCTTGTGTTTAAAGACCCACTTGCACTTAAGTGGTCTTTTTCCTTTTGGAAGTTCAACTAGCTGGTATGTGCCATTTTTCTGTAGAGATCCCATCTCTTCGTGCATGGCATTCATCCATTGGCTCTTTTCTGGATGAGACAACATCTCCTTAAGACTTTCTGGCTCACCTTCATCACTGATAAGTACATACTCTGATGAAGGGTATTTGGTTGATTCTACCCTTTGTCTTTCTGATCTCCTCAGAGGTTGAGATTGTTCTTCTTCTGGGTACTCCATTTGCTCGGTATTATCACCAAGTTGCTCCCCCTGCTCAACAATCTCATCAGGTTGCTCTTCATGCTCAACAACTTCATCAATCATACTTTCTGCACTTATGAGATGGTTAGAAGAAGAAGGAATGGTAACAAGATTAGGAACTATACCATTCTTTTTCTTGGCCTTCTCGGATAGATCATCAGCAGTTCCAACTTCACTTTCTCGAAAGATTACATCTCTACTTCTGATGACCTTCTTCTTTACAAGATCCCATAGTCTGTACCCGAACTCTTCATCTCCATATCCGATGAATATGCAAGGAACTGATTTATCATCTATCTTGGTTCTTTGCTCCTTCGGTACATGTGCAAAAGCTTTGCAACCGAACACCTTTAGATGCGAGTAAGACAACTCTTTGTTGGTCCAAACTCTCTCCGGAATGTCAAACTCCAACGGAACTGATGGACTACGATTGATAAGATAACACGCTGTCCGAACTGCTTCACCCCTGAATGTCGTGGGTAATTTAGCCATTCTGAGCATGCTTCTCACCTTCTCAACAATGGTGCGATTCATTCTCTCAGCTACACCATTGTGTTGTGGGGTTCCAGGAACTGTCTTTTCATGTCTGATTCCATGGTTTGAACAGTACTCTTCAAATTCTCTTGAAGTGTACTCACCTCCATTGTCGGTTCGGAGACGTTTTAGCTTTCGACCTGTCTCTCTTTCTATCAGAGCATGAAACTTTTGAAATACTTGAAACACCTTTGGTTCTCAAGATATAAACCCACAATTTTCGAGAAGCGTCATCAATAAAGGTAACAAAGTATTTATTACCTCCTATCGATTCTATCTCTATTGGACCACAAACATCAGAATATACCAAATCAAGTATATTCGACTTTCTTTCAGATGATGTCTTAAATGAGACTCTATGTTGTTTACCAAATAAGCAGTAGTTACACGATTTTATCGTTGTAACTTTGGCAAAAGAGATGAGTGACTTTTTGGAAAAAATTTGCGATCCTTTCTCGCTCATATGACCCATTCTTTTATGCCATAAATCTGCAGAATTTTCTTCGTGAGCCGCATTTAATTCACCTTGGCATATTTCTGCATTTGTCCTGTATAACGTGCCACGAGCAACTACTTTTGCAATCACCAATGCCCCTTTGGTGAGTCTCCATTTTTTATTTGCAAAGTAGTTCTCATATCCATCTTGGTCCAAAGCAATTCCCGAGATCAAGTTCATCCGCAAATCAGGTACGTGGCGCACATCTTTCAACACTAATGTGCATCCAACATTTGTTTTTAAGCAAATGTCTCTGATCCCCGCAATCTTTGAGTAACTTGTGTTACCCATTTTCACATTGCTGTAATCACCGTCTACATATCTGCAAAAAAGATCCCTTACCGGTGTGGCATGATAAGATGCTGCTGTGTCGACCACCCATTCCGACTCTATACCTGCCAAGTGCATGCATTCTTCTTCCTCATTTATGAGGAGAACAACATCGTCATTATTTTGCACCATGGCAGCTATGTTGTCATCATTCTTCTGGCTGCTGCTTTCCCCTTTGCCCCTTTTTAGATTTGGACAATCTCTTTTGAAGTGTCCTGGTTGATCGCAATTGTAGCAATTTCTGGCCTTTGATTTTGATCGGACCTTGGACTTTCCACGAGCTCCGGATCTACCATAGTTACTTGAGCTCCTTTGGTAACTTCTGCCTCTACTTTCCGTGAGGAGAGCCTGTCCGTGATTTCAGGCCTTTTTCTCATCTTCTTATTAAGCAAAAGGGCTGATGTGACATCCTTCAACTCAATAGAGTCCTTACCATGTAAAATGGTTGTTGATAAAGTATCGTAGGAAGATGGCAACGAGTTAAGGAGCACTATGGCTTTATCTTCATCCTCGATCTTTACTCCGAGGTTTGCTAGCTGCGTGATTAGTCCATTAAGTACATTTAAATGAGACAAAAAATTTGTACCTTCACCCATATGCAGCGCATATAACTCCTTCTTTAGGTACAATTTATTTGTCAGCGTTTTGGACATGTATAGATTTTCTAACTTTGTCCAAATGTCACATGCACTCTCTTCATCGATGATGTTATTAACTACATCATCTGTTAAGTGCAATCTGATTGCACTAGCAGCCTTTTCATCCATTTCTTCCCAATCCTCAAGTTTCATGCTTTTTGAATTTGCCGCCTAGTGCCTTGTGCAAACCCTGTTGGATGAGTAAGTCTTTCATCCTTCTCTGCCACGTTGAGAAACCGCTATCACCGTTGAATTTTGCTACCTCGTACTTTACTCCAGACATTTTTTTTATTGAGTATAGTACAATAAGCTGCAAAAAATATTTCTGTAAATGAGCAGAACCTGTGCTCTGATACCAATTGTTGGGAATAAATCCGTAACAGAAATAATATTTGCGGTAATAAAGGCAACAAATGCGGAACACAACAATGCGGTTAATCAACGAGAATAAAAGAGAAATAATGACACCAAGATTTTACGTGGAAACCCTCCTAAATAAGGGAAAAACCACGACCCGAGAGGAGCAACGAATATCACTATAGTAAGGATTTTACACTTGTGTGTCTGAGTAAAACTCCAAAGAGCACTACACATTCAAAAGAAATAACACTCTTTTGATTTTTCCACCTCACTACAATATCGCCCACACTCTCTATTTTTCCTCACAGATTATTTTCCTCTGTGATGCCTCACTCTTCTTTCTCTCCTTTTGTAATTCTTTTTTGGTGTATTTTGAAATGAGCAAGAGCTCTCTATTTATAGGAAAATCTACTCCTAATGATGTCACCAATGACATCACAAGAAACACAAGATTTCAACATTTTCACCTATGTAGAAATCTTGCTAAGATTTTAGTTGAAAAAACAAATGGTGAGCTTTGAATTTTGTTGCAACATTTGTTGACTTTAACAATAATCAACAAACAAAATTCAACCATTTTTGCTATGTTTATCTACAATGGGTATGGACTCCACAATTGAAGTAAAATCTCAAACAGAGTGAGGAAGAAATAGAAAATTTAAAACAGATACAAGACAAAATAATAAAGAGAAAAACTGTGAAGAAGAAAGAAAAAAGCAGCAGAACAACTAAGGAGAAGGAGGAGGAGCAATGCCTGGAGTTTGACGAAGAACAAAAGTAATTTCATTCTACCTTGGTTCAAGCTTCTTTCCAACAAGCGATCGCTCCATCTATGTCGCATTGCTGCAGAAAATGAAGGACCAGATTGTCGTTTCGCCTTGCTACATCACTTCAAGCGGTGAAGAGGTCTCTTTTAGTAACATTGACTGAGTTCTTTGATATAATTAAGAAAATTGAAATTTTAGGCAAAATTCAAGAAATAATAATACAACAATGCACGGACACATTGAAAATTGAATCATTCACTCCAATGATACACAAAATAAGATAAAAAGAAAGTTCAAATGTCTCATTTTATAATCCACTAATATTTTCGTTCGTTTCTTTACTCATTGAGTAATATAAATAGCTCATAGAGCAAAACTTAAATCCAAATTACATTTGGCCCAATATAACATATAATAATTATATATATTTAACCATGACTTGCACACATACAACAAAAGATAAAGGAATGAGGGGAAGATAGAACCTACAAGATTTTAGCTTTTTCATAAGAAATGAACACCAATTCTCTAAAAGAAATGGCCTAACCCATCGATGACCCCCTAAAGTTGACACTTATTTTCATTTAGACACTCCAACTAGACTTTGTTCATTTTAGATACCTCATGTCATATCCCGTTGTGTCATTTTGACACTTTTTGCTGACATGACATAGTTAATGTGATACACTCCTTATCAGCATGTGGAGAGCTTATATTTAACTTATTTTTGTTTAACTTTCTTCTTCTTCCCTTTTTTAGCCACCATTTTTCAAAATTTAAACTACTCCTATGGAGAAATAGATCTAATTATGCTACACACCAAGAAATTTCAAGCTTAAACAACTTTTCTTATTTTGTTAACATCCTTCCTCCTTGAAATGTTTTGAAAAAGTTGAAATATATTTTCTTAAAAGAAAATCTGGAAAATTCTTTTAGGAAACTCTTTGTTTAAATTTGAAGAATTTGATTTATTTGAAGTTATAAGTAAGAGGAATCAGTTTTTGCAAAGAAATTGTGCTTTTGTAAATAATTCCTTTCAAATAGTTAAATTACTATAAAAATATATCGAAGAAAATTAAAACAATATGGGATAGGAGGTTGTAGAATATGGAGAAGACAATTTGGCGGGGGAGAGGTTGAGGATCAAGGGTGGGGGTGGTGGAGAAGACAACATAGGGCTTGTAAGTGGTTAATTCTTTTTAAAATTATTTGGATAAAAATTGACACGTGTCATTAAGTCATTGACCTATTTTTAAAAAGAAAAAACGCAAAATTCATTATTTAAAAATTATTTTCAATATATATGCCAGGTGTCCTTGTTTAATTCGTCATTTTGACATGTCATCGACGAGTATGTTAAACGCACCTTATATATTTGGTTGATTATAAAAAAAAAGTGTCAAAATGACACACCAAAAAATGACATGAGGTGTCTAAAATGGACAAAGCCTAATTAAAGTGTCTAACTGAAAATTAGCGCCAACTTCGGGGGGACAGCGATGGGTTAGGCCAAAAGAAATTGTGTAAAACTAAATCAATCGTAACAAACAATCACATATTTTGTTCCAACAAGTTATAAACTTGAAACATATTAATTCAATTAATGAAAAACTCTTAGAAAATCTCATGGCGAAACATAGTACAAATTATGATTAAGCTTCCACCATATGAACCTCTGCTGAACTTTCAATCAATGTATATTTTCCTCTAAGGCTCTAAATGAAAAACCCAATTGGATAAAGACTACTTTTTTTAAAACTCAATGAAAATAACACAAGTGGAAAGTAGTACAATAGATAGAGATGATTGTATACAGATTGCACATTGAAATTGACCATGTCACAAGTTCTTATTTCCTAAGCCCATTTAAACACACAAAATAGAATATAATTGAAATCGATAATGCATCGTCCGTGATCTTTAACATATAAAAAGGGTAAAATATTGAATGCTACCTTAAAAGAAACGGTAAGATGAGTAGTTGATGGCCATAGAGGTGACAAACAATTTTTACTTCTCTGAGAAACTTATTAACTATTTCCTTACGGAACAAGCTGATACAAAAAGAAGAACATACTTTGTGATGCGTTTTAAAAATAAAATAAAACAAACTTAACTAACACACGAGTCTTCAACCTTTGAATCTTAACTCTGCATTTAGAATTATACGTGATAGTCTCATGGAAATCTAATAAGTAATGGACATATTTTGACTCAGTCTCATGCCATATTGTGAGAAGGATGTTTCACGGTTTGAGATTATTCTTTCGGCAATGAGCTTTGATGCGTATTCAAACGTAGGGTTTCAATACATTTTGATGACTCCCAATATTTTCTTTAGGAGGATTTAGGTTAAAAATTCAGTTACTATGCTAACACGTTTTCATGCTTACAAGTACACACACCAATAAAAAAAGTATGTCAATAATTGATTGTCCACATATTACTTTAAAAAATACAGAACTACTCATTTTTTTGTTAAAATATATATGTATACCCCATGATGGTATCATAAATATTTTCCTAAATCATTCAACGGTACATGAATGATAATGCATAATATATTGATATATTATCATGATGTTGAAATAGTATAACTGAGGAAGAACCACTATTTTACAAAGTCAGTCCTCTATTATTGATGTAAGACTTTCAAAATTTTCAATGATATTATAACAATATATGACATGTTGTCATGGTATCATTGAGGAACAACAAGACACTCAGAAAAATTGCACAAACATTAAATGATACCATGACAATATACTGTGATAGATCGTAAAGAGTTTCCTAAGTAATTGAATTTTACATGAATGAAACTACCACAATTTTTTCATACGTTATCATAATATTAAAATAAAATAATTGAGGAACAACCACTATTTCACAAAGCATCATCAATCTTTAATGTGGAACTTCTAAATTATCAACGATACTGTAACTATCCTTTTAGTCATTATGAGTAAGTCATTGATGAAAAAAATTGGGTAAGAACTTTTGGAGTAGTTTCTCAAAAATTTAAGGCTAGGCTAGTCATAGATGAAATTTGAGCAAGGTAAGGTCTAAGACAATCTGAGAATGAATAAGCTAAAATGTCTAGACATGGATTGGTTAGTCTATTAACTATGATATTATTGAGTTTATAAGGATTTTCATAAATGAATTTGGATTAGTAGAACTCTCGATATCGATCTTGGTGTGTAAGAGTTAGTTTAGAACTTCAAATTTTTAAGACGTGTTGTGAAATAGAGACTTGTAGGGATAACTCCAAATTTCTATCTCATGCAAGCCGCTACAACATGTGACATGACTCTATAGTGGGGTTATTAATTTTTACGATCCATAGTATACCTAAGTTGTGACATGGTGTATAAGGCCTCAAGAGACCCTACACAAGCCACTTGACATACACATTAAACAATATAATAAAAAATATGAGAAATTAAAGCATGAATATCATATCATAAAGGAGTTTGACACATAAATGTGTAAGTCTAATCATAGTCTTGACAATCCAATCTAATACATCAAAGTTAGGATGTAACTCATACGCCACTTACAAGATTTGAAAACTGAAGGTATAAGAAAACAAGTAAGGGTAATATGATCCTCGGAACATGAGAATTCACCAAATTTTCAGTGATCAAGTAATCAACTAGCCATGAGTGGGAGGAGGAAAAACGCCAGACCCTACATTATGAGACATCGTAGGCACAAATATAAATTAGTAAATGAAATGCACTAAGTATAAAGATATGCATAAAAATATGAAACATAATCATAAGAGAAAACATGATATGCATGACCAAGCTTAAACAGAGTAAAACTTTAAGAAGGATCATAAGTCATGAACATGGTTAATGTATCTTGAATCATGATAAAATCTTCATAAAAAACTTTGAAGTAACTTAGTTTGTTTTGTAAGATATCATCTCTAATCAACAATAGACCATGTGAGTTATAGCATGTAATCCGATGAAACTAACACACCTAGAAGAAAGAGTCTGCTTGTCAAGGTAGATGTATCGTTTATTCATATATTATTTAAGGATCTACTAGTTAGGTAACTTAAGACAAACCTATGTGGTCATGTAGTTAGCAACTAAAGGTTGCTGCTAAACACTATCCTATTTGAGTCTCTACGTCAAAGTTCTCTTAATGCTAGATTTAATCCCAACGGAATAGATAAAGTCAATTATCAAAATATAACATTATAAAATGCAATAATCGTAATACCAATACAAATCATAAAGTCATATAAGAGTAGCTCATTTAAACCACGATTCATGCGTATGTGAGAAATCTTGTCGCCAATCATGATTATCTAAGTATGTGAGAATATATTTCACAATTTGAAGATGATTATGTCAAAAGATATCTTAGATCATAGAAATCTTTCTCATAAGAACATACACTACTTTCATATTCAAATTCATAACTTCATGGGCAGAGGCAGATCTAGGAATTAGAGTCACTGGGTGCCAACCAGAGGCGGACCCATATGATTTGATAGGGGTGCACGTGCATCCGTTAACTTCAAAAAAGTTATGTGTAAAATATGTATATCTATCGTGATAAACTGACATAAAGTAGGATATAGTCAATAGTGCACCTATAAGAAGTGTAGGGGTGCCCTTATTTAGTTGGTCTACAAGCCAGAGGAACCACTCGCGAGAATACAGTTCAGTCATATTTCATTATTTTTTTTAAGTTAAGCTTATAAATCATATTTGAGACATTAGTTACCAATTAAGATAGTATTGGTGCATCAAAATCTTCAAAATTTTAAATTGTCTCTAATGTTCAATAGACTCATCGATAAAAATCAATTTTAGATCCAGATATAAATATTCATCTTGTGGCTGCACAGGAGAGCAGGATTGGGCGACGTACAAAAGCCTAAAGCTTTAATTAACGACAACTTTTTGTTGTTCAAAAGTTTAAAGGAGATTTCAACGGTGAAGAAAGTTTTTTAATTATATTTAATCATATAAAAGAAAATCAAATATTTAAATTAAATTATTTGAAAATAGTTATTGATTAATAGTTAATAGTAATAAGTTAATAAAAAAAATCAAAAATCAAAATCAAAAGAGAATGTGCCTTATAGTTTAAAAAAGAGTCGCTGCCTGTGGTTAAAGACAAATTAGAACAAAAAAAACGCTGCCAGTTGAGGTTGATCCCTTGAACTATGGCTTGTAAACTTGATAGTCTACCACTGCACCAAAGAATAATTTTGTTCTTTGGGTGACACGATTACTATTTATATATGTTGTATATAAATAATTATATATAAATAGAGTTTCCATCGAAGATCGTGGGTGGCGTGACACTCCCACAAGCCTTAATAGATCCGCCCCTATTCATGGGTTTCTTCATGAATTCATATTTAAAATCATAAATAATGCACAATTCTTATGTAAATCAATTAAAATAATGTAATTTAATCAAAACATGCATAAAATATTGAATTGAACAATTAGATCAATATCAATTAAAATTCATGGAGATCACATGAAACCCTAAGAAAATTAGGTGAAATTGAATTGGAAACCTAGAATCTTTTGGGACTCATTGGATAAATTAAATCTAATGATGAAGTCCCACATACCTTGATGATCTAATCCCAAAAGAAATGAAAGAAAAATGAGACTTGAAGCTTGAACCCTGGTTTCTTCTTGAGACTTGCAAGAATTTAGAGTGGATAAAGTTGGATGGGAATGGGGGATTTGAGGGTATGAGAGGGGTTGGTAGACTTAGGAGTTGAAGAGTAGTTACAGGTCTTGAATTTAAGGTCAAAATGACATAATATAGGTATTAAATATGTAGAAAAATACCCAATTACCGTTAACAATTAATTATCGGAGTGACCTACAAGTTTGACCTATAGTCCATAGAACTTCTTATAGCCCATACTGGTCAACCGTAGAATCAACTTGAAAAATTCAAAATTTCTCAACTTCCTACCAGGCATTCCTACGACCTGTCAAAGTTTATACGACTCATAAAACCCAAGTCCTAGTCTAAAAATTCACCAAATCTGAGACCCCTCTATGAAACTAATCTGCATGTCGTAGCTTTTTTTTTTTTACGATCCTTCTTCTCCACTCGTAGATCAAACTTCAAAAACTCAAAATTCCAAAATTCAACTTCAGCTCTACGAATTTCTTCCTACGACCCATAGGATTTTCTACCGTCCGTAGATTGGACTCGTATAACGTGCTTCAGTGTAATTTTCTGCACTTTTTCTTTACTTTCAACTTTATAATTTCTAGGTGTTACAATATTTTTCCATGGAAAAATTTATTCTGGAAAAATACACAATCTATCATGATAGAGTAGGAGATAAATTGAGTGAATTTTAGTATAGTCGGGGCCTTGTATCGATAGTGCTTATGTCATTCTCAGAGGGTATTGCGAATACATTATTTTGGATTGTATTTTGTATGTTTCAATCTCCAACCCATAGGGTTGGTATGTATATATATGTTTGAAGTAAATATGTCTTGAGTTTCTGCCTCGTCGTCTAGCTAGTACATCTTTATTTTTGACTTGTCTACCATTTTTATATGGTTTATTGTCATTCAGGTCGTGACTTTCATGGTGCAGGCTTCACTTTTAAGAGATTGTGTTACCTTATCTTTTTGTCTCACAGTTTGGTTAGCTAGTATATTTAAGTGGGTAACTCGATAAATAGTGTATCGAGTCCCAGTCACGCCCCCTATTTTGGGTTATGCATATAATAATAGTTATCACTCGAATATCTAGATGAGATCTTTTGGGGCTATCTATATGGTAGAGTTTGTAGGTCTTTTATTTGTTGACTTAGTATTGGTGATATTGATTTGATAGGGCCTGAGTTAGTTCATGAGACAATGGTTAAGGTTCGACTCATAAGGGATCGATTGAGAATGGCTTAGAGTTGACAAAAATCCTATACGGGTGGTAGAAGAAAAGAGATTAAGTTTGCCATTGATAATTGGGTTTATTTAAAAATATCAAAAATAAAGGGTGTTTTCATGACCCAAAAGTCGAGGTCATGATGACACACCCCGAGAACCCCTCAAAAATTGTGTAAGCAAAAAAAAATAACAACCATGAAGTCAGACCACAAAAATAGAAAATAACAACAAAGAATATATCAAAACATGGGAGCATAAGTATAAAGAGCATTTATACTACTTTAGAGTATGAAACACGTCACAAGTCTTTGAAAAGAAACAAAGACTGAAAATAAAGGATGAGACTAGTGGTGATCCAGGAATAATATCTTACCACCATACCAAAAACATCTCCTAAGCTAGATACGATCAGTCATCATGGGGGAGTACCCTGACTAGAATCTACATAAAAAAATTATGTAGACGTAGGGGTGAGTGCAATCCACAAGTACTTAGTTGGATTGGTACACTCAGTAAGAGGAATTAATCGAATTTTAAAATATCCTACGAAACACTTTCACTTGCATACAAAATAGTCTCATTCTGGCATCGGTGGCGCCAATTTATAATAAATGACTAAGTAAAGTGAACACATAAGGCCTTAACAAGTTTGATATCACATACAAGTTGACAAATTCAAATGATTAATGCAAAGTAGAGATGATGCAATGATATTGTGTTACAATGGAATCAAGGCTGATACAAAACTTGTTGTATACACTATGTCAGATAAGGCTCCAAACAAGGACCCATGGGGGACTTGAAGTTCATATACAAAATCATAATATCAATATCTCATCAACTTGCCACCTCAACATGGTCAAGGATATAAAAAGGTGTCATTTTCTTTCTCAAAAGAAATATCCATATTTTTCTCAATTTCCCAAGAACATGATAGGATGAATGGGGATGGATGGATTACGACACATATATAACATGGAGGTAATAATCAACTCAACATGTATGAACAATTTAAATTTCTTAAAAACTCATTTGAATCATGATATACACCCTCATATAAAAGCATTTTGTTTGCTTAAAGCACTATGAAGTTTCCAACTCAGTCCCTCACTATGTCATTACAAGTCGATTAACATTACAAGCCTTTATTATAGACAACTCATGAATAAATATGCTCTCAAAGAAAATAGAACAATATCAATTAAGGCCTCAACACAAACTAAAAAACATATATAGGCCCTCACATGTAAAACACAATACAACTCATAACCCAACATGCTACAATCTCAACTTATAGCGTAACACATAAGAATGACTAATTACCCAATTCTAGTCTTGGAAAAGGGTAGACGTTAACTCAAAACCAAAATTTTAATCAAATAATACCAGAGAAAATCCTCTACCACGCACTACTCAAAATAATCCCCAACTATCAAAATTGAAAAAAGTTCATCAAAAGAAGCTAGATTGTATCCATATTAATAAGTCTTAAAATTAGGGGGGAAATAGTTCAAAAATCACTTTGAAATTTGAAAGTTCGAAACCCAATTTTTAATTGAAATACATGTTTTACAAGTCAAAAGGGATCCAAGGCTTAAAATCACAATAAAAATAATCTAGAAACAGTCCCCAAATCAATGTTTTACTAAGTTCACAACATTAGAAGAAACCATTAAAACACATCACTTCATGATTGAAAGTAGCTTTGTGAAGATAAGGGATTGATAAAAGTTAAGTAAAGAAGCTTACCACGTTAGAATTCTCCAAGAGGAAATCAAAAATCACCTCTCATAGCTTCAAGGGTTTGAAAAGGGTGGAAAAAGGATTTTTAGTGAAATCTCAATGTCCATGTGGATTTTACTCATCGCAATTGCGAGCCACTAACTCTCGCAATTGCGAAAGACACTGAAGGGTTATCGCGATCGCAAGACACCTTTTATATGATCCCACGGGTTTTAAAAAAGGAATTGTTCGTGAAAGCGAGCCTATGGGCCATGATCACAAAGTTGACGAGAAAAAGTTACATCGTAATCACGAGACGGGGAGTCCTGATCATGAAGGTCGAAAACGACCTACACCAGAAATTTTAAACCAACAACTTAAACTCAAATAAAAAGACTCTGGATGGACCTTCAAAAATCATTCAAGGTACGATAAAAATAAACTACACATGCTACCCGACAAAAAATTATATTCTGGACTCAATGGAATCATCAAATTTCTAAATAGAGTTCAAATGAAAAAATTACCCTTCCGAATCACTATCAAGATAAAATTAACTTTTTCATCCATACGCATCAAAACTCAATCTAAGGTCTCAAAAAAAAATTCCAACCACCTAACAAGACTAAATTCAACGTTCTAGATGCGATGGAAATGATGAAAATACCATTCAATGCTCGAAACTCTAAATGTTGATCAAAGTCAACTCTATCAAGAATTCTTTGCACAAGAGGGGTCAAATCAATAAAATTATACCATGTCGCATGGGACCACACCAACCATCCCTAAAAATCAAATAAAGCATGGAAACACTAAGAGGAAGGGTAAAGTAGTTAATTCACAATTAAAATAAATTTCACAAGAAATGAGTTACATGTGTGATGAGGTTTTCTAAGAAAAGGAAGCTTAGTCCCCATTATATAGTCCCATATCAGATTTTGAGACATTTCAGTAAAGTATCTTATAAGTATTATTTCCTTCAGATTTGGCAATGGTGCATCCAGTGTTCAATACATTTTTTTATGTTGAAGAACTGTATTGGTGATCCTACTTAGTCTCTCTTATGAAACAATTTCGATTGAGATTCTAGATTGTCAAGTACATAAGTTAAGGAATAAGAAGTTACTTCCATGAAAGTCCTTTGGAGGATCAGTTAATTGAGAGTGTTACTTGGGAGACCAAATTTGATATGATGTCCAAATACTCCCCCTCTCTTTCTCTCGTTTCAGTTCAACTTGAGGTATTAGTTTCTTTTGTATACTCTTTTGGATTTATGCATTCCAGTTATTCTTAGATTTCCATATGCATGCATGTTCATGGAATCAATTTTAAAGTTTATGTTTTAACTTGTGACTAATTAATCCTTGGATTTATGAATTTTGATGATTTTTTTGTCCACCCTGATCCTATGCCCTGGGAGTGGCCAGAATTCAAAGACCATTGCTAGCCTAGAGAGGACCCTTGTCCTAGCTTACTTACTCAGAGAAAGACTTAAACACAAGAGATAACTCAAGAATTAACTTAAAAGTAATACTTAGTCAAAATAACAACTCAAGTCTTAATCGTTTACTAGTGAAATCAAAAGACTAAAGAAACTAATACTATTTGTCGATGAGGCCTCTAAAATTAAGAGGGATGTTGGGATAAGACCCCTATAATTCTAACAACTAAAAACTAAAAACAATAACTGAATGATAAAAATATCCTCCAGAATGAAGAGAGGCTCACCAACTGACTCTAGGTTGCTCACTGGATCAACGGTACGCTGGATGCTAATCCAAGTTACTTGCGTCTTCATCATAATAAAATGCCAGAAAATTGACATCGATACATTGAATGTATGAGTATGCGAGTTTTTAGAATGCTAAAACAACTTAAGCTTGAAAAGGAGTAAGAAGGAAACACTTACCTTGGCTTTGCTCAACTTATGGATACTCAACTCAATATAAAACAGTTAAACACATACTATATATATATATATATATATATAACTTGAAAGCAACTGAAAACAATCTTATTTCATTAAAGATAAAGCAATAAGAAACTTTACTTTACTTGTTTAAAGTAATATAACTTATGTGGGAGATTTTCTAGCCGACAATCATTGTTATGCGCCTAAGTGATGGTATAAAATTTTACCTCAAGCTACTAAGGACCATCCTATACCTTGCCATCAATATAGGACCTTACTTTACTTAGTGGATCTACTAGCTTAACTTAAGTTATCATCTAAAAAGTATGATCCTTTAATGCCCATGATGGCTACATGGTTTGTGGAGACTTGATTTATTATGAACTCGCACCCCTATATCAGTGCTTAATACTACTTCCAAAAATATACTTAGCTCATGTGTTTTTAAAATAACTTCATTCTTTGGGTTGATATAATTGCTCAAAACTTAGCTTTAAAATCTCTATTGGAATCAATGTTCCCTTTTCTTGCTCAAAACTCTTTTGGGAAATCTTAGTTTCATCTTATCTTAAATGTGAAAACATTTATAAACTCTTAGAGAATACTTAGTTCCCTTATAACTTTTGACAAATGAACTCCACTCTTTACTTTTTACTTAGCTTGAAACTTGACTTTTAGGGAATACTTAGTTCCCTTATAACTTTTGACAAAATGAACTCAACTCATTACTCTTTACTTAACTTGAAACTTGATTCTTAAATACAAAGTTAAAAGTTTCTAAAGACCCTTGAAAACGTTTAAGAACTTTGCTTTGACTTGTTTCTTAACTTCTAGACTTGACTCTTAACTTGTTTAACTTTGATCTTAACTTTCTTTGAATTGGATTATGAGGTTCATGATCTCATGTTTATGCATGATTTCATGATATTTAGATGTACCTTAGAGTGTTGGAATCAACTAATAAACATAGGTACATCACTTAGGAACTAGTACGGAAAGGTGTGGGGAGAATGGGGAGATTGGCGTCCCTGCCACTCTGAGAGGCGGGGGAGCCAACTCTCAAACCTCAGAGAGAAGGTTGGGAATCTATTGCTGTGGCGGTGCCCGAAGGCCTTACAGATAGATATTTTCTTTTGGGGCTCTGAGAGGCGCAGTGCCCCAACCCCTATCCCTAGGTGTTCTCGATTTTTGTCCTTAGTTTTTCATCTTTAAACCCTCTAAACTTCGATGATTGTTTCCCCAATCACTTAGGATCATTAGTACTATCAATACCCAATATATCCAACCCAAAATAACATCCAAAAACATGAATCAAAACTTTAATAACACAACCATCGAGAATTCATTAAAAACTTCAACAATGCTCTTTAAGAAACTCAATTTCTTAACATTCAAATAGCTTAGATTCGCAAATATTAAACAAGTTTGGCGTGTGGGTGAATTAACTCAACACTATGTGATCTCACACACCTTTTTAGGGATCACCTGCAACGAATTCCACACGCAAATCTAAGCATTCTTTATTTCACTTCTCTTTTCTCTTCTTTTCTCTCTTCCCCAAGCCGTAACATAAATTTTCTTTTTTCATAATTAAAGAAATGTCTTATTTTAATCTGATTAATTCCTAAAACAAATTAATTAACTTGGATAAGGAAAAGACAACTTTGCCCTTCCCAAATCCGCATTGGTCTTTCCTTATACAACAATCCAACTTTTGAAAGACATATCTCACCCATACAATATCGAAATCGCACAAACTTGGTAGCGTTGGAAAGATTATTCTAAGGGATTTCCACTTATATCTGGAAGTAATCCTAATTAATCCTGGGTAGGAGCTATGGTCATCTTAAAATGACCAGAACTCACTTTTCTAACTTAGACAATTTTTCAGATATTTCTTGTTCTTTCAAAAAATAAATATTTTTAGATTTTAACCTCTTTTCTAGTCCTTTTTAGTTGTTAGACGTTACAATATCACCCCCTTGGGAACATTTGTCCTTGAATTGGATTACTCTTACTAGACTTAGAGTAGAAACATCAAGTTCAAACACCCACAAACAAATGCAACCAAACAATCATACTTACTCCAAATTAGACAGTACTAAGAAGAAAGTTGATACCTTGGTCTGCTCTTTCTCCAGATTCAAAGAGATGCAGATATTTCTTCTTCGTGTCCTCTTCATCTTTTCAAGTAGCTTCTTCAACAAATTGGTTCCTTCAAACAACCTTGACAGATGCTACCTCTTTTGTTCTCATCTTACGTACTTGGCGATCTAGGATTTGCACCGAAATCTCCTCATAAGATAAGTTATATTTGATCTCAATATTATCAGTTGAAATGATCAAGGATGGATCACCCATGCACTTCTTCAAATGGAGATGTGAAACACCGGATGAATGGTTGCTAACTCTTATGGTAGCTCTAACTCGTAAGCTAATTTGATAATTCTCTTGGTTATGCGGTAAGGTTCAATATACCGGGAACTAAATTTTCCCTTATTACCAAACCTCATAACACCCTTAATGGGTGCAACTTTCGTATATACCCAATCATCTACTTCGAACTCTAGCGGCCTTCTCCTAACATCAGTATAAGATTTCTAATGAATCTGGGCCGTTTTCAACCTCTCTTGAATAACCTTCACCTTCTCCATAGCTTGGTGAACTAGATCTGTTCATATCAAACCTGCTTCACCAACCTCAAACCATCCAATAGGAGATCTGTATCTTGTCCCATAAAGAACTTCATAAGGAGCCATTTGGATGCTAGAGTTGTAACTGTTATTGTAAGCAAACTAATGAGAAGTAGATGATCATCCAATTTCCTTTGAAATAAATCTCACAAGCCCTCCAGTCTAAGGATGAAAGGCAGTATTCAAGTTCACATTTGAACCCATTTTGAAAAGATTTCTAGAATTGTGCTATAAATTGTGCACCTCTACCTTAAATAATGAAGACCGAAACTCCATGAAGTCTTACCACTTCTTGAATGTACAACTTAGCATAATCATCCGCCGAATAGGTAGTCTTTACCGGTAAAAGTGGGCTGATTTGGTCATTCTATCGACAATCACCCAAATAGAATCATGTTGCCTGTGAGATCTTGGTAACCCTATGAGGAAGTCCATATTAATCATTTAAGACTTTCATTTCGAAAGTTCTATATTTGAGATAAACCTCCAGGAATTCGGTGCTCTACTTTAACTTTTTGGCCATTCGGGCATTTAGCAACAAACGCAGCAATGCCCTTCTTTGTACCTTCCTACCAATATACTTCTCTCAAATTATGGTACATATTTTTGGAACCTGGATGAATGGAATATCAAGAGCTATGAGCTTTCTCCATGATCCTCTCTTGGAGTCCATCCACCATTGGCACATACAATCTACCTTGATATCTCAATGCACCATCCATCATGTTCAAAAGCTAATACTCTTTGCTCATGAACACTTTCCTTCAATTTAAAAAAATGGGATCTTGGACTTCCTTTTCTTTTACTTCTGACACTAATGAAAATTCAACAACATTTGTCACTACTATTCCTTCTTTTGTGGAATCCATGAGTCGTACTCCTAAGCGTGCAAGTCTATGCATAGATTTTGCTAGTTCTTTATTATCTTCTTCAAGATGGGCGGTACTACCCATACACAACCTCCTTAAGGCATTAGCAACCACATTAAGGTTACCTGGGTGGTAATAAATGCTCATGTCATAATCCTTGAGCAATTTTATTCATCTCCTTTATTAGAGATTAAGCTCATTCTGAGTGAACACATATTGTAGGCTCTTGTGATCAATGAATATATCAACATGAATGTCATACAAATAGTGACGCCATATTTTCAAGGCAAAAACAACTCTAAGTCATGGGTTGGATAGTTATTCTCATGAACTTTCAATTGTGTGGAGGCATATTCTATAGCCTTTCCATT
Organism: Solanum chilense; assembly: GCA_032847665.1. Taxonomy (NCBI): domain Eukaryota; kingdom Viridiplantae; phylum Streptophyta; class Magnoliopsida; order Solanales; family Solanaceae; genus Solanum; species Solanum chilense. Next base: position 48,561,604 of record CM064969.1, on the reverse strand, counting down.
CTGCATTAGGACACAACCCAAAACAACTCTAGAAGCATCACAATACACTACAAAGCCTTGAGTAACCTCCGGTAAATTCAAAACTGGAGAAGTAGTCAACCTCTATTTCAATTCCTGAAAGCTTTTCTCACAAGCTTCAGACCATTGAAACTTAACTATTTTCTGAGTCAACTTTGTCAAAGGAGATGAAATATACAAAAACCGCTTAACAAACTTTCTATAGTAGCCAGCCGAACCCAAGAAACTATTAATATCATTTAGAGATGTGGGTCTGGGCGAACTATGAACTGCTTTTATCTTTTGGATATCAACTCTAATTCCATCACAAGATTATGTGGCCCAAGAATGGCATAGACTTAAGCCAAAACTCACATTTTGAGAACTTCGCATATCACTCCTTATCTTTTAAAGTTTGAAGAATTATTTTGAGATAACTAGCATGATCTTCTTCATTCCTTTAGTAGATTAGTATGTTATTAATTAAGACGATAACAAACATGTCTAACTAAGGTCTAAAGACTATATTAATAAGATCCATGAAGGCTACATGTGCATTGGTCAAACCAAAAGACATGACCAAAAACTTATAATGCCCATATCTGATTCTGAACGTTGTCTTTGGAACATCACATTACCTAACTTTAGCTGATGGTAGCAAGATCTGAGATCAATTTTTGAGAAGTAAGAAGCACCCTAAAGCTGGTAGACAAGATCATCAATTCTAGGAAGAGAATATTTATTCTTGATGGTAACCTTGTTCAATTGGCAGTAGTCTATACACATCCTAAGGGAACTATCTTTTTTTTCACGAATAAGACCGGAGCACCCCAAGGTGAGACACATGGTCGAATGAAACTCTTATCCAACAGATCTTTCAACTATGCTTTCAACTCTACTAGTGTCATTCTATAGGGTAGAATAGAGATAGGATGAGTATCCAGAATGATATCTAAGCCGAAGTCTATTTCTCTCTCAGGAGGGACTCCGGGTAGAAATTAAGAAAGACTTTTGGAAACTGTTTTACTAAAGGAACTAACTAGATGGGAGGTACCTCAGCACTTGAATCATTAACTAGGATTAAGTGATCAATACAACCATTTGAAACTAACTTTCTCGCCTTAAGGTACGAAATGAAATGACCCTTAAGCACTGTAGAACTACTACTCCACTCTATGACTGGCTCATTAGGAATTTGAAACAAGACAACTCTAGTTCTACAATTTATTGGTGCATACCAAGAATGAAGCCAGTCCATACCTAAAATGACATCAAAATCTATCATGTCTAACTCGACTAGGTCATCCATGGTGTCTTTGTTATTAATGGAAATGACATAATCATGATAAACTAGCTCAGCCAGAATAGACGCCCCAACAGGTGTAGAAACACAAAAGAGTTCACAAAGTTTCTTAGGGAGGATATCAAACTTATTTTCAACATAGGGGGTTATGAAAGATAAACTTGCTCCTGGTTCCAGCAAAGCATAAACATTAAAATCAAAGACTTTGATCGTACCAGTGACAACATCTGAAGAGTTCTCTTGCTGTTGGCGACTCTGATTGCATAAAGGCGATTTGCTTCTCTGCCAATATCGAAAGTAGCTCCTCTAGATGCATCCCTTTCTGGTGGATCATTTAATGAAGATCGGGCCCTATTTCCTGTATTGCCACCACCCTGCTTATTCTTAGGAAACTCTTTCATGAAGTAACCTTCTTGATTGCACTTATAGCAACCTGTCTGCCCATCAGACACTTACCTGAGTGGTGTTTACCACATCTAGGACATACAGAAGCCCAACTACCTCCTTGTGACACACTACCTTGAGACTTGTTTGCCTCGCTCCGAAGTTCTGTGAATTCTTGCTATGATGCTCACCTTTGTTTTTGGGTGCAGTTGCACTAGCAGATGATGGTGCAGGCCCCTTTTGCTTCTGAAAGGAAGAACGATTTGCATTACCTTTCTTCTGCCCAAACTCAGTCACTATCTTGGCTTTTTTATTTCTGCATTCTTCTATGTCCATCAACTTCTCTTCCTCAACCTACAACACATAAAGCATCAACCTTTGATATGTCCATGTCGCCTATCAGCATTGTTGCTCTACACTATTTGCATGATAAACGACCCAAGATAGCAAGAAATAGACTCATTCTACTCCTTATGTCCTTAACCGTTTCAGGAGCATAACAAGATATTTGGGTGAACTTCAACCCATACTCATGCACACTAAGAGAATCCTGCTTATATGTATGAAATTCCCTTAACTTAGCCTTTTTCAATGCTCGGGAAAAGAAATGCCCCAAGAAAGCTTCTTCGAAATAAGATCAACTCGGATATGGTTCATTATATCTACCCTCTTTCTACTGATCAAATCAAGTCCTAGCAATATTTTTTAGTTGGTATGCATCTAGTTCAACTCTCACTACATCAACAATATGCATGACATTGAACACCTTCTTAAGTTTCTCAATGAAATTCTCCGGATCCTCAATAGGGCTTGAACCGGTGAAACTTGGAGGGTTCATCCTCAAGAAATCAGGAATCCTTGAAGTGTCAGCATCTTCTTGTCAAGCTCCTCGTTATTGACCGATTTGGTTAGTCACTGATACACTCAAATTTAACTTCCTAAAGAAGTATAAGCGGCCGTATAAGGTAAAGAACCCAACTATTAGGTAGGGGTCGATCCCACGAGGAAAATGGTTTAAACTTAACTTAAATCTATAATTACTTCTATTTCGTCAAGTCCTTTCCGAAAATAAGTAATAAAAAGGGTGGGTTTTGTGAAACAAAAGTCTTTTAATGTTGCTAAATCAAACAAGCAACAGGAGTAAATCTTTGGAGTTTATCAAGTTGTAAGAGAAACTAGGGTATAAGTGTTCCTCATAGGTTCATAACGCCGTAATCCTACTAATAATAATTCTTCCTTAGTGTTTTACATGCAAAGTGATAAGTTAGGTATCTTTAAATCCTTGGTTCAACATTTAGAGAATTTCACCCTGTACCTTGGTCCGGCTACGTGTGTCTAAGTTACTAACCCTTACCTGTACTTCATATTAAGCACCATACTCAATGTATGGATTAGTTATTACTTTGCACCAATAGAGACTAGCCTATTATATATTATACTACTAAATCTATGTTGATAATTCTTTTCGTATTAACCACCTCCTTAGTCCGGCAAGAAGCAATAAGGCGAGTTGTAAGGCGTGCACTCGTCAAAAAGACTTCTAAGTAAAAGAATTATCAATACATGCAATAACCTATATGAGAATTGTTATTGAGCTAGGTTTAATTTATTAATCACCCATGGTTCCCACAACCCTAGTTGGGATTTAGTTACCCATGCATAGAAGAACACAATTCATGGTTCATAAACAATAAATCATGAACTTACTTTAAGAAATACAAAAAAAATCCAGAAATTCAATTAGAAATCACAAAAATTACTTGAAAACCAAATCCGAAAATTTTAATCAATGCCAAAGTTGCAAAAACAAATCTCCAAGAACAAAACTACGAAAGTAGTAATAGAATCCAACCCCAAAATGAGGTTTTAAACCTTATTTATAAAAACATTATCCTAAATCAAAAGGAATCCTATTAAGGAAAGTTGTCCGAAAATCGCAGCTTCAATCGATGATCCCGTCGATCAAACGACGGACCATCGACTGCCTCCGTAAGTCCAGACTTAGCATCTTTTTTAGCTTTCAACTTGCATCTTCTCTGAACACATCGATGAACCAACAATACGGTGCGTCGATTCACCTACGGTCCATTCATGTTTTTCATTGTTCCATACTTGTCTTTTCTTCAACATCGGCAAGTGGGACTTTCTCTGATCTGATTGACGATTCAACATGACGGTCTGCAGATCACTCAACGGACCGTTAATCCGTTAGTATCCCTACACTTGGTAAGAATTCCCCAAGTTGTTTCCAGAGGCCTGAACCTTCTATCAACGATCACCATCTACGGTCTGAAGATGGGACGACGGGCTGTTGATGGCCTTCGTGGGTCACCTTTGCACTAAATCTCCACATCCTTCTGCGTTTTGGTTTTGGAAACCTTTCCTACAAAACAAAGATAAAAACAAATTAAATTACTACAAAAAGGTTCTAGACACACACCAATCTTAAGGAAAAAGCATTGAAAGTACCGTGAAACCACAGTACATCAACACCCTCAACTTAAATTCGTTGTTTCTCCTAAAGAGACACACTATGACTCAACACAACACTTGGTACACAAGTATCCTCTTTTAAGCTTTCGCAATCACATGGCTATCGATCCGAATTTCTTTCGTTGCTTTAGTGCATATTTCTACTCTCAGGCTTACTCATGTGGATCATACCATGCCATAAACTCAACATGCACCGACAACTCTACTCTTTTGCCTCTTGCCAAGGTACCAACTTTCCAATATTACAACTAGTGCCATCACTTCAAAATATATCCCTTTTTTTCGCACAGTGATTTTTAACTTTGAGTATAAAGATCATTATTCAACACTCATGCTCAAAACAAATTCACACATAGTTTGTACTTGTCTCCATAGGCTTGCCCTTATTTTCACTGCTTAAGTTCACCACATTAGACTCTTAAGATCACGATAGGACTTTCTTGACTTGTAACGTAGGCTCAGGGTCAGGTAAGGTACATATGGGTAAATATTAGTGACTTTTTTCCCTTCTTGACATTACGGCTAAGTGTCCTACCTCTTTCATTATCTCTTATGCCCTACTTCTCTTTTCTTTTCATCTTTTCCTTGCTTTCCCTTTTGTTCTTTGTGGAAGTGACTCTTACTTCTTTTTGTTCAATTCTTTTTCTTTATTTTCTCTTTCTTTTTTACATTCAATTGATAATTTTGACTGAGTCACCTCTCTTGATCACTTTTTCTTTTCTTTTCTTTTCAACATTACTCTTTTCATACCTACTTTTCGGGTCATCACTCATAATAGCCACCCTCAACTTATGGTTTTGACATGATTCAAGGTTCATATTACCCAAGGTTGGGTCAGGGCCAAGATGAGGTTTGTTTCAGTATTATCCACCACCAACTTAGGCTTTTGACCTAAGTCGAGGTGCACATGTCAAAAGAGGGACCAGTGCCAGCACATTATACCTAGGTAAGGTGAGTTGGTAAAGAAAAGAAAGGTCTATTATAAGCTCAACATATTTGGATCAAAAAGGGATAACACTTTCATTTGGTTCACTTTACTTTAGGCTAGATGTTTGCTAACTTGAACAAGGGCCTATGATCCTTTCCTAGTTATCTAACACAAATTCCTTTTGCAGGATTAACCAGGCAAGTTTTAGCTAGGTATAAATAGTGGAACAATCAAATTTCCTCACACTCTCTTGACACCTCTTAACCCTATCAGATTGTCGGAGACCTAGTTTGAGTGTTAGATTAAGGGTCATGCAGTGGGTGCATCTCTATGTCATTATTAGAGCCAAAACATTCAACTTCTTTATACCTATTCATGCAAGCAATTTCTTAGAATGGGATGACATTCATGTTTAGCCGTCATGCTTCATATTTCACTTTCATACTTTATATAAGTTACGACACATGCCGGTTCAACAGGAAAGTAATCAGTCTCTTGGGGCAAAAGAACACAGGCAAGAAAACCCCTAAGAGAGGATCGTGAGTTGGGCTACTCAGACTTCACCCTAACACTCACTTTCCATTTAACCCATCCCCAACAAAAAAATACGTAATTTTCCCCAATGCATAAAAATATAAAGATAGGGTGGTAGGTGCAACAAACTTGAGGCGCATAGCACCGACGATGAACAAGCAGGCGGGTCCGGTTCCCTAGAACCCGCAACCTATGTAGTAGGGACACCCTCAGTGGTGCCCACATCAATATTCTCACCCTCAATGTTTCTCCTCTAAAAAGCCTCAAGTCTTGAACTAGATGCCCCAACAATCAACTCTCAAGCCCTTATTTGACGGGTCTCCTTATCAATCAATGAGGCTCTCCTCGCCGCCTCAAGATCCGTTCGCTCCTTCTTCCTCGCACGAGCATCCTCTCCATTAGTGGTGCGACTGGAACGGTGCCTCTTTGCACGCTCACATGGCTCAGGTGGTGTAGTGAAGAGGGCATCCAGTACTGTGTCCTCCGCTAAGTCAACGGGTGCAGTGTTTGGCTTAGGTCCCCTTCTCTTCTGTATGCTGTCAATATATGCCAATAGACTCACCACAGCCTCCTGATGAGTAGTCAAATCAATGGTGGGGGTTTGGCGTGCTAGAACTCACAACTCAAATGCATCTAGGTGCTGGTGGACTGCCTGAATCTTCCGCCCCGTCTGCTGAGCCACCATCTTCTCTATTTGGTCCTCAGCCTCGGCAATGGATTTATTCATCCAACGCTGAATATGATGCAACAAAGTGTCCATTGGGGCCTCTAGCTTCTAGACCCTAGCAATCAGGATCAGTGTTGCTGATGGTAGAGTAGAACAGGAGGAACTAGGTGCCCTACTAGTGCCAGGGGCAGACTCAGCTGGGGTGGTATTAGTGGGCTCTTAAGTGGCAAGATCATCCCCTTGGGCTAACTCTATCGTATTCGCTAAGTTCTCACTCAGCGGCTGCAAATCAACTCTGGGCCCACGCCATGGTGCCGCCACGTTGGCCTCATCCCTAATGAGACCATATCCACAATCCCGATTGGAGTACGGAGGACATCGGAGTGACAAAGAGGCACTCTAGAATCCCTGCATGACTTGAAAATCATACAGGTGAATGGGTAAGTAGTAGAGGACTTAAAATCCCTCTCATGTATCATGGAGATCAAAAACCTCGCGAAGTCGATCTCCAACCCGACTACCAGTGTTGTTACCTTGACCGCTTTATCCCAAGTAAGGATATTATCTGCTGCCCTGGGGGATAGGCGATGTCGAACTAACAGCCAGAAGAACTTGGCTGCAAAGGTGTGGTTGGACTTCTTGATAAGGCCTCTGGAGTCCAACACCTAGTCTGCTCTATCACCGTCAATGGAGAGTTACTGTGCAATCCACCTCTTGGTTGACTCTCTCTAATCTCTGCTCCGCTGAAACTGGCAACTCTTGACCAAATCCCACCGGTTAATCGTACTCTGGAATAAGGTGAACCCTCGCGGAACTAGTGGACACACCGTACAGGAAGCGACGGATGGAGGTAGAAAAAATGTCCACCCGACAGCCTCGAACTAGAACCTCTGTGAGTGGGTCCTATTTGACAGGTTTTGCACTCCTGTCTAAAGAACCTCTGAGAGTCTCCAAATATGAGGTGTAGAACTCTCTAACAACCTCCTCGCTACATGACTCCAGACTACAAGCCATACACTCAAGCCACTAATGGGTAAACAGGTTATGCACCTTAGGGACTGTGTGAAGACTCCCTGTAAGAGCTCGTCGCTTGACTATCACCAATTGAGTCATCACCGTCTTGTCATTCAGCATCTTGGCATCTCGGTAGATTTGATACTGACCATTTGATGCACCACCGGTTAGGCTCATTAGCCACCAGTGCCAGGAACTCATGCAGAGGTGTCGAAACAGACTTCGAACTCTGGGCCTCATCAGACGAGGCATGGCGGGCAGTCACATCTGAGAGAGTGGCTCCAAGTGAGCCGGAACCGGAGGCAGTGGCCTTATTCGACCCCTTATATTAGGCCAACTCTGACCTGAAGCCTCTTCGAAGCCAGATGCTCCCTTAGAATCCAAGGTAGACCCAGATAGTGTGTCGTCAGTGTGCGCTCCTCATCAGACTGAGAGGCAATGACTATGCTGGACGCCACCTTCTAGGGGGTGCCCCGAGTGGCTTTAGCAGTTGATGTAGGGGTCAGGGTGCCTGGGGGCACGTATTCTGGATGACGCTCATTGTCAAGAATGCCGATCATTCGGCGGGATGGTGCCACGGACTTGGACCTACCCCTCGAATAGATGATGTTTGGTTTAGGGGCCATAAGAACCTGAAAAGCAATTTGTTACTCTCAATGTAATCAAACTATACCAGCAAACTAATCAAAACAGAACCTGGAAACACAAGACATAAGGCATTTGCAGAATTTCAGTACTGGGAGATGGGCACTATCGACGGCCCATCGATACTGTTCATCGGTGGACACTTGGGAAATTTTAATAGTCTTCATTCCATAGACCTCTCAGTTAGAAACGACAGACGTGCCGAACGGCCTGTCGATCAAATGATGGACCATAGTCTACTTCCATCGTCTGACACTTCGAATAATTCGGAATTTCTCAGAAATCAAAGTTTTAGTTAGAAACGACGGACATGTAGAACAACCCGTCCATAAATCAACGGATCATAGTCCACTTTCGTGGTTTTCAAGTTAAGCATTTTTAGAGGTTATCCTTTGACGGTCTGTCGATCAATCGACGGTCCGTAGATGAGGTCTCGTATTGTTGGTTAGATACAGGTTTCAGGACTTGTTTTAAATACACATTTTGACAACTTTAAGCAAATCACAAGTTCACCCAACACATAATAACAAGTATAAGACCAATTATTCATCCTTAGGGCTTCAATTTAGTAAACTTCGATCACGGAATCTACAAGAATATCAAACGCTAAGTCAGAAAAGCAACAATCATATTGACACAGATTCCACCCCCAACCCATTCACTTTCTATTATTCTAAGGGACATAGTAACCAAAATTTAATACTTTTACATGTAATTTGTGTCCCTAAGTCAAGACCCACATACAAATTTGGCATATTCAACAGCAAATGAATGAGAATTCACTGAGCCAAGTGAATTGAAATACCTGAAATCAGTAGTGGAGTGATTGAGTAGGTGATCTTCTCAACAATCAACTACGTGCCTGCCTTCGAACACTGACTGGAGAAAATAAGGGAGACGGAGTAGAATATTGGAAGGGTATGGTTTTTGGAATTTGGTGGGAGTTTGGGTTTGTGAAGAAAATAGAAGGGAGAGATATGTGGAGTAAATGGAAAAGGAAGGGAATAATGGGAAGGAAACGGTTAGGAGGGAATTTGAAAAGATATTTGGAGGTTAACTGAACGGTTTCTTTTTAATAAAGCCGGTCGGGTCATTAGTTTTTTGAACTAACGATACCTCATCGACAGTCCCTAAGTCAGTCAATGGACATCATCGACAGTCCGTTGATTAAATGACGGCCTGTCGATTAGTCCGTACATCTGTGTACCAGGCCAATTCTGCAGAATTCTTGGGTTTGGTCCCTGCACATTGAACACCCATTAAGTTATTCTTTTTGTGTTTTTTTGGACACTTTGTAGATACAGACCCTAAACTACTCTCTAGCCAACACACTAAAAAAACGCATGATTCCTACAAAGAAAAGAAAAACCTATTGTTGGCTAGAGGATACACCTTGGGTTGCCTCCCAAGAAGCACTTGATTTAACGTCGCGGCACGACGCCAAGATCCATAATTACTCAGACTTCATCAAGGAGATATGCTTCAACCACTTCATGGACACTCTCCGCATGCCCTAGGTAGATCTTGATTCTTTTCCCATTGACCGTGAACTTTGCACCTTCCTTGTTCTCCAACTCAACCACTCCATAGGGGAACACTTTAGTGTAAGGAATGGCACGGTCCACTTGGACTTGAGTTTTCCAGGAAACGAACGTAGCCTAGAGTTCAATAAAAGCACTAAGTCCAACCGCAAATTCTCGCTTTTAAATCTTTTGGTCATGGTACTTCTTTATCTTCTCTTTGTAGATGGCTGAACTTTCCTATGCTTTTAGGCGAAACTCATCAAGCTCAATCAACCCATTAAGTCTCTAATCCACTGCTTCATTCCAATCCATCTTTAGTTTCTTCATCGCCCACATGGCCTTGTGCTCTAACTCAACTGGCAAGTGATAAGCCTTCACATATACAAGTTGGTATGGGGACATACCTATGGGGGTCTTTTATGTAGTCCGTTAGGCCCAAAGAGCATCATCAATCCTCATTGACCAATCCATTCTATTAGCATTAACCGTTTTTGACAGGATCTGCTTGATTTCTCTGTTGGACACCTAAACTTGCCCACTGGTCTATGGATGGTACGGAGTGGCTACATTGTGGCGAACCCCATATATCTCCAATAGCCCTTTGAACAACTTGTTGCAAAAGTGAGATCCCCCATCACTAATAATGGCCCTAGGTGTGCTAAATCTTGAGAAGATGTTCTTTTTCAAGAACGCGGTGACACTCTTTTCTTCATTGTTGGTAAGTGCTATGACTTCCACCCATTTTGACACATAGTCCACCGCCACAAGTATATATTTCATCCGATGAGAACTCACAAATGGGCCCATAAAATCAATGCCCCGTACATCAAACAACTCAATCACTAGAATGGGATTTAAAGGGAACTCTTGCCCCTTAGAAATTCCTCCATCTCTTTGGCACCAATCACATGACATGGCGAACTCATGAGCATCTTGGTGAATGGTTGTCCAATAGTACCAAAACTGTAAAATCTTGTGGGCCATTCGGATACCACTATAATTCCCACCACATGCGTAAAGTGGCATGCCTCCAAAACACTTAGCATCTGAAATTTTCGGCATGCAACGATGAATAAGCCCATCAACACAACTCTGGTATAAGTAAGGTTCATCCCAAAAGAACTTTTTCACATAATGGATAATCTTTTTCCTCTGATGAATGGACAAGTCTGATGGGACTATGTCACTAGCCAGATAATTTGCAAAATCGGTGAACCATGGAATCAAGTCAAGAGAAGCAGCCAATACATGCTCATTAGGGAAGGTATCATCAATTTCAGCCTTTTCACCCAACTATTCCATGCTTCATCCTCCAATCTGGACAACTGATCTGCAACTTAATTTTCAGTCCCTTTTCTATCTTTTACCTCAAAATCAAACTCTTACAATAGGAGCACCCATCTAATCAATCTTGTTTTTGCATCCTTCTTTGACATCAAATACCTCAGAATAGAGTGAGTCATAATGCACTATGACTTTCGTGCCAAGCAAATAGGAGTAAAATTTTTCGAAAGCAAATACCACCACAAGAAGCCATGTTTATTCATAGTGTAATTCTTTTGTGCTTACATCACCTCAAATGGCTTACTCCAATCTCGGGAAATAATTATGGGTGCAGACACCAGCTTCTCTTTCAACTCTCCAAATGCCTTCAGAAAAGATTCATCAAAATAGAATTTACATTCATTCTCAAGTAATTTGCATAGAAGATGTGGATTTTTTGAAAAATCTTTAATCAACCTCCAGTAGAAGCCCGCATGCCCGAGAAAGCTTCTCACACCTTTTACAGAGATAGGTGGAGAAAGTCTCTCTATAACTTCAAGTTTCGCTCAATCAACCTCTATCCCCTTCTCCGAGATGCGATGGCCCGATACTATACCTTCTTTCACCATAAAGTGACATTTTTCCTAGTTTAGCACTAGATTGCAATCTTCACATCTTTTGAGAACCTCGGCCAAGTGACTCAAACACCGATCAAAGGATTGGAAAATCATCTATAAACACCTCAATAGTGTCCTCCACCATATCAGAGAATATCGACATTATAAATCTCTGAAACGTAGCCGGTGCATTGCATAACCCAAACGTCCACTTGAATTTGAACGTCCCATAAAGGCAATTAAAGGTGATCTTCTCTTGATCCTCCGAGGCAATAGAGATTTGATTGTAACCCGAATAACCATCAAGAAAATAATACCATACTTTTCCTGCGAGTCTAACTAACATCTGATCCATGAAGGGTATCAAGTTATGGTCCTTCTCAGTCCATGCATTCAGTTTCTGATAATCCATACAAAATCTCCATCCAATCACCGACCTCATTGGAATAAGCTTATTCCTCTAATTGGGCACTACTGTCATTCCCCTCTTTTTGGGCACACACTGAATAGGGCATACCCAACTACTATCTGCAATAGGATTTATGACTCCGACATCCAACCACTTAATAATCTCCTTCTTTACTACCTCTTGCATAGGTGGATTCAACCGTCTCCGATTCTCAATACTTGGCTTGTGATCGGGCATGAGTTGGATTTCGTGTGATTAAATACCGGGTGGAATCCCAATAATGTCCTCAATAGTCCAACCAATAGCTCGTTCGAACCTCTACAACACTTCTACCAAACATTCTACTTGTTGAACATTCAAATCTGATGCACTCCTCGATTTGTACCTCAGACGCACTTCAACCCTATAAGATATAGCAGATACCATTTGGATCTCACCACTCTGCTTCATGGACCAACAAATGTTGAAAGGTTTTTCATCATTGTTCAACCTAAAGTTCATCTACCATTTTTCCATTTCAACCAAGGCATGACCAGTAGCAAGGAATGGCCTCTCAAGAATAATAAGCACCTCAAAATCCACCTCACAGTCAAGAATCACATAATTGACCAAAAATATAAATGACTCCACCTTAACGAGCACATCATGGAGTATCCTAATAGAAATCTTCACTGTTTAATCGGCCATCAGTAACCGCATTGCAGTGGGCTTTGGGTCACCCAAACCTAATTTCTTATAAATAGAGAGAGGCATCAAATTTATGCTTGCACCAAGATCACATAGTGCTTTAGCAAAGTGTAACAAACCGATGGTACGTGGAATAGTGAAAGATCCCGAATCTTTTTTCTTCTGCACAATGGACCTTGTAGCAATGGCACTACAATGTTGCATTCGGTCATCATCCTGAAAACTTACCAATCTCTTCATTGTAACCATATCCTTCATAAACTTGGCATACCCGGGCATTTGATCTAAAGTTTCTATCAAAGGGACATTGATGGAAGCTGTTTCAACATAGTGATAAAACGCCGGTATTCATCATCCTCAGTCTTCTTCACCAATCTCTGCGGGAATGGTGGTGGTGGTCTAAGATTAAGGATCACTTTTTAGGTACCTCTGCTTCTTTCACCACTTTGTCTACCAATTCACCACTAGTTTCCACTACCTTTTCATCTTTACTCATATCATCTTCTACCATAGATGGCATAGGTGGATCAATAGATTGCTTACCTCCTTGAGTAGTGATTGTCATGCAATGTCCATCATTTTTAGGATTTTGAGTGGTATTGCTAGGTAGAGTGCCCGTTTGTCATGGGTTCACATTAGTAGATAATTGGGTCATTTGTAACTCAAGATGCTTGATTGAGACCGCATGTGCATCCACCTTTTGCCCGATATTAGCCAAATCACCTCTCAATTCCTTGGTGTGCTCATCACTAGCGTCAAACCTCCTCATCATCTTATGCAACATATCTTCAACTCGCGCCAAACTACCTCCACCATACCTAGGAGCAACTTTCTAATTTTGAGGTGGAACATAGGGTCCACTTCGATCATTTCTATTAACATAGTCACCCCGGTTAAAGTTGTTATCACGGATGTAGTTTCCATCTCAAACATAATGACCTTGTATTTTGTAATTCTCATAGTTCCGACCTTTATTTCCTTTACCTTGGCACCAATTCTCCTTATTGGAGCCTTGGGCATTCGGTCGGAAACCCCCTGTATGATCATTCACTGCATAAGAATCCTCTTCATAATAGTATTCATCCGCTGGCGGTGGTGGTTTAGTAAAGTAATTCACCGTATTTACTTTCTCTGCACCTCTAGTGACATGTTTCAATACCAACCCAAGCTCAGTTCTCATTTGAGCCATCTCTCCACCAATCTCATCTGTGGCCGGATTATGTGTAGCTTACACTACAAAGGTGTTTCTCCCAGTGTTTAACTTCCTAGTACTCCAAGCCTTATTGTTGCGAGAGATTTTCTCCAATTTCTCTATGATCTCTGCATATCTACACTCACCATAAGTACCACTGACAATAGTATCAAGCACCGCCTTATTATTATCATCTTGGGACACTTCTCACATAAGCAACAAATATGTCTTAAGAGCTACTCACCGACTCCCCGGGTAGTGCCACAAAGTTGTTCACTCTATCTTTGTGGTTGAGCTTTTTGGAAACCGGGTAGTACCGTGCTAGGAACAGATCCCTCAACTTATCCCAGGTATAGATAGAATTATAGGGCATCATAATAAACCATATTGCAGCCTCTTTCGTCTGTAAAAGAAGAAACACTCTCAACCCGATGACATTCATATCCAAGTCTGGCCTCCCAACAAAACTCCTGCACACAGACCTTAGTTTGGCGATGTGAGCATGTGGATCCTCATATGGTAGCCCTGAAAACAAACCTCTTGCGGTGATCATCTGGATCAAGCTACTAGTTACCACGAATGTGTGACCCTGCGGTAGAGCAGGTAAGATAAGAGTCCCATCATAATAAGTGATGTTAATGTTGCCCCTATAGAACTCTTGAGGGTATGGGATGGGAGGCTGCATCCTCAAAGCATCATCAGCCAGATTTTTTGCAACCACTTGATTATGAGCATCAACCGGTGGTGGGGGCTGGTGATTTATATAATCACCTATATTAGCTGGGTTCTACGGATTATTCATTCTTTGAAGTGTACGGTTCAGTTTAGGATTGAATGGAAGTATTGGTTCTCCTCAGCTCCGTGTACTTGACATACACTGGAGTTAGACCTGAAAGAAACAAAAACAAAAGAAAAACATATCATCGGGAAATTGTTGACTAAAATTCAGTAATGTTATTAAAGTTATTGTAAAAGCCACTTTCCCCGGCAGTGGCTCCAAAATTTGATACGCTCAAATTACACTTCCCTAAAGAAGTATAAGCGGTTGTATCAAGTAAAGAATCCAACTATTAGGTTGGGGTCGATCCCATGAGGAAAATGGTTTAAACTTAACTTCAATGTAGAATTACTTCTATTTAGTCGAGTCCTTTCCGAAAACGAGTAATTAAAAGGGGGTATTGTGAATCAAAAGTCTTTTAATGTTGCTAAATCAAACAAGTAACAGGAGTAAATCTTTGCAGTTTATCAAGTTGTAAGAGAAACTAGAGTGTAAGTGTTCCCCATAGGTTCATAATGTCGTAAGCCTAGCTATAACAATTCTTCCTTAGTGTTTTGCATGTAAAATGTTAAGTTAGGTATCTCTAAATCCTTGGTCCAACATTTAGAGAATTTAACCATGTACCTTGGTCCGGCTATGTGTTTCTAAGTTACTAACTCTTACCTTTACTTCATATTAAGCATCGTATTCGACGTATAGCTTAGTTGTTACTTCGCACCAATCGAGACTAGCCTATTAGATAGCATACTACTAAATATATATTGATAATTCTTTTCCTATTAACCACCTCCTTGGTCCGACAAGTAGCAATAAGGCGAGTTTTAACGTGTGAACTCGTTAAAAAGACTACTAAGCGAAAGAATTATCAATATGTGCAATAACCTATATGAGAATTGTTATTAAGCCAGGTTTGCTTTGTTAATCACCCATGGTTCCCATAACACTAGATGTGGATTTAGTTATCATGCATAGAAGAACACAATTAATGGTTGATAAACAATAAATCATGAACTTACTTTGACAATTTCGAAGAAAATGTAGAAATTCAACTTGAAATCACAAAAATCACTTGAAAACCAAATCCGAAAATTTTAATAATGCCATAGTTGCAAAAACAAATCTCCAAGAACAAAACTAAGAAAGTAGTAATAGAATGCAACCCCAAAAATGAGGTTTTACACCCTATTTATAAAAACATTGTCCTAAATTAAAAGGAATTCTAATAAGGAAAGTTGTCCAAAAAACGCGGCTTCAATCGACAACTCTCACAGACGGTCCATTGATCAAACGACGGACCGTCGACTGCCTCCGTAAGTACACACTTAGCATCTTTTTAGCTTTTAACTTGCATATTCTCTGATCCAATTGACGGACCAACAACATGGTTTGTCGATTCACCTACGGTCCGTCGATGCTTCTTGTCATTCCATACTTAGCTTTTCTTCAACATCGGGTACTGGGACTTTCTCTAATCTGATCGATGATTCAATCGACGAACCATCTATCCTTCCGTAACCCACACCTGGTCAGAATTCCCCAAGTTGCTTCCAGATGCCTGAACCTTCTATCGACGGTAACCATCTACGGTCCGTCGATGGGACGACGGGCTGTCTATGGCCTTTGTGGGTCACCTCTGCACTAAATCTCCAAAGCCTTCTACGTTTTGGTTTTGAACACCTTTCCTGCAAAACAAAGGTAAAAACATATTAAAATTACTACAAAAAGGCTCTAGACACACACCAATCTTAAGAAAAAAGTATTGAATGTACCATGAAAGAACGTTACATCAGTCACCGCTTGGCTTAACATACTAATAGCCTCCCGGAACTCAGCGTTGGTCACTTTTCCTTGAGGTTGCTTTTCAAGTGCATTGGGTAACTCTAGTTTTTCTACATTCCACCTAGCTGGACGACCTCTTGTTGCTTTTCGTAGAAGAATGATTATCTTAAACACGCGAAAAAACAAATTAGAGAGAAACTTTTAAAGATAGACTCTAACGCACGAAAAGAGTGTGAAATAAGTGAATTAGTTCCTAAGTGTTGCATCCTCCTAATTATAGATGTGGCGCGCTTCACACGATAACTAGCACTCTACGCACACGACTTCATAGACTCCCCTAGGACTCTTAAACTTTTTGCTCTGATACTAAGTTTGTCACGCCCCGATCCTATGCCCTGAGCGTGGATGACACTCGAAGACCATTGTTATCCTTGAGCGGACCCTTGCCTTGACTTACTTTACAGAAGACTTAAACACAAGAGATAACTCAAGAATTAACCTAAAAGTAATACTTAACCAAAATGGAAACTCAAGTCTTAATCTTTTACAAGTGAAATGAAAAGACTAAATAAACTACTACTATTTGTCTATGAAGCCTCTAAAATAAAGAGTGATATTGGGACATGACCCCCAATCATCCTAACAACTGAAAACTAAAAATAATAACTGATTAATAAAGATAAACTTCGCAATGACGGGATGCTTACTAACTGACTCTGAGCTGCTCACTGGATCAATGGTACGCCGGATGTTGATCCTAGTTATTTGTGACTATATCATAAGACGATGCAAATCAACTGGAATCAGTACATTGAATGTACGAGTATGCGAGTTGGAATGCTAAAACAACTTAAGCTTTAAAAGAAGGAAACACTTACCTTGGCTTTTCTCAACTTAAGCTTCAAAACAAGCAAGAAGGAAACACTTACCTTGGCTTTTCTCAACTTATATATGTGTGTGTGTGTGTGTGTAAAACTTGAGAGCAAATGAAAACAATCTTAGTTCGTTAAAGATAAAGCAATAACAAACTTAACTTTACTCATTTAAAGTAATATAACTTCTGTGGGAGATACTCTAACCGACAACCATCACTATGAGCCTAAGTGATGATACAACGTTTTACCTCACGCTGCCTAGGTCCATCCTATACCTTTCCATCAGTATAGTACCTTACTTAACTTTGTGGATCCACTAGCTTAACTTAAGTGATAATCTAAAAAGTATGATCCTTTAATACCCATGATGACTACATAGTTTGTGGAGACTTGCTTCATTATGAACTCGCACCCCCATATCGGTGCTTAATACTACTCCCACAAATATACTTAGCTCATGTGCTTTTAAAACAACTTACTTCTTTGGGTTGATATAATTTCTCAACACTTAGCTTTAAAAGCTCTCTTGGAATCAATGTTCTCTTTTTTTGCTCAAAACTCTTTTGGGAAATCTTAGTTTCTTCTTATCCTAAATGTGAAAACATTTATAAACTAAATTTTGACAAATGAACTCAACCATATACTCTTTATTTAGCTTGAAACTTGAGTCTTAAAACAATTCTTAGGGAATACTTAGTTCCCTTATAACTTTTGAGAAATGAACTCAACTTTTTACTCTTTACTTAACTTGAAACTTGAGTCTTAAATAAAAAGTTAAAACGTTGCTAAAGACTCTTGAAAACCTTTAATAACTTTGCTTTAACTTGCTTCTTAACTTCTAGACTTGACTCTTAACTTCATTGACTTTGATCTTAACTTTCCTTGAATTGGATTATGGATTCAAGGTTCATGATCTCATGTTTATGGATAATTTCATGATGTTTAGATGTACCTTAGAGTGCTGGAATAAACTAA
Source organism: Solanum chilense (assembly GCA_032847665.1). Lineage (NCBI taxonomy): Eukaryota > Viridiplantae > Streptophyta > Magnoliopsida > Solanales > Solanaceae > Solanum > Solanum chilense. Next base: position 48,543,541 of record CM064969.1, on the reverse strand, counting down.
GAAACATAGGTACATCACTTAAGAACTAGTACAAAAAGGTGGGGGTAGAATGGGGAGAACTGGTCTCTCTAGCGCTCTGAGAGTCGAGGAGCGCCAAACCTCAGAGAGCAGGCTGGGGCGCTCTGGTTGGCGCGTCTCCCTAAGGCCCTACGGACAAAGGTTGTTCATTGGGGCTCTGAGAGGTGCGGCACCCCAACCCCTATCCCCAGGTATTCTCAACTTTCCTCCTTCGTTTTTATATCTCTAAAACCACTAAACTTCCATGGTTATTTTCCCAAACACTTAGGATCATTAGTACTATCAATACCTAATATATTCAAAGCGGAAACATGAATCAAAACTTCAACAACACAACCATCAAGAATTCAACAAAAACTTCAACAATGTTTTTCAAGAACTTAATTTCTTAATATTCAAATAACTTAGATTCGCTGAATTAAACAAGGTTGGCCAATGGGTGAACTAACCCAACATTATGTGATCTCACATACCTTTTTAGGAATCACCCACGATAAATTCACGCGCAGAGCTTAAGCGTTCTTGACTTCGCTCTTCTTTTCTCTTATCTTCTCTCTTCTCCAAGCCCTAGCGTAAGTTTTCTTGTTTCCAGAGCTGAACAAAGGTCCAGTTTACCCCTAATTAATTCCTAAAAATGAATTAATTAAATTGGGTAAGGAAAAGACAGGTTTGCCCTTCCCAGATTCGGATTAGACTTTCTTTACACCAACAACCCAACTTTTGAAAGACATATCTCACTCATACGATATCGAAATCACGCAAACTCGGTGGAGTTGGAAAGATTATTCTAAGGGATTTCTAACCATAGTTTTAACTACTCCTAACATATCTTGAGCTACGATATATGGTCATTTGAAAATGGACAAAATTCACTTTCCTAACTTGGACAATTTTCCAGATTTTTCTTATTTCCAAAAATAAATATTTTCAGATTTTAACCTTTTTTGTAGTTGTTTCTAGTTACGAGATGTTATATTTTTACTCATTTTAAGGATTATATGTCTTTCCAACTTTATTCATGCTTAGTTGAATCTCATTCAAGGACAAATATTCTCGGGGGAGGGGTGTATTGTAACACCTCAGAAGTGCAAAAGTCATTGGAAGTTTAAAAGATATAGACTTGTTTCTGGTGCAGGGTTGTACAAGGATATGTACGGACCATATAGGATTATACAATACATGGAAATCAATTGTAGATGAGGTCTTGAGCTTTTAGGAAGTTGGATTTCTGGTACAAGGCTACTAGGACCATGTTGTATGGGTCGTACATAGGAGTATGACTCGTGATTGGTTGATCGTAATTCGTCTTCTGAAACTATGTGCTTTTCACTAAATTGGCATACGATTGACCATTATGACGCATAGAAGGAAATACAGATCATAAACTATGACCATGGTTTGAAGCCTGAGGGTCCAGACTAAAGTTGGAGTCTCCGATGTATGAGAGGCTCTAGGGGTCATCAAGTGTTCTACGGTATCTTACGGTTCACCATTAGAAATCTAGATTTCTAATATTTAGTTTACGAAGGACCATTACAGTCTGTGGTCCCTTGTATGGATTGTACATGAGGTCGCGAAGAATGATTCACGAGTTTTTTTAGGGTTATTTAGGATTTTTCCTACTCTTTTTACTCCTAAACTATGTCGGTTTTAGACTATTTCTCTCTAAACCTGAAGTCTTCTTCTCCAAGTTTTTCTCAAGGCGATTCAAGGGTTCCTTCAAGCTTAAAGTCTCTTTTATAGAATCTAAGCTAGGGTTTCATCAAGGTGTATGAGAAGTTCATTGATGAGTTCTTAATCACCTATTAAGTCACAAAGAACCTCAAATTCTCTTTTATGATTCTTGGTCGAATTCCATGGTTTTTTGATTTTCTCATGACTTCAATTGTATATGAAGCCATAAGAAAATCATATTTTAATATATTCAATGATATTCACATGAATCCATTTTATACAAGTATTTTATGATTATGAACAATGCTTTAAAAATATGCATGTATTATGAATTGAAGAATTTATGAATCGATGATACTTTTAGATAAGACAATAGACATAAAATCACCACTGAACGTGTCCTGGATTTTCAAAAATACACCTTTGACCACAAAACAATTTTGAACAGATATTATTATGATATCATTTTTCGTCCAGCTGATATAGAGAGTGGTTTGCTCTCTCTCAAAGAGAGTGATCAACCTAAAATAACTATTATAATTTTATCTAGTATTTTATCATAGAATATATTTATTATTATTTTAACTTTCTTCCATTTTATTTTTTTCTCTTTCTTTCTTCTAACTTCTTCAAAAATTCATTGTCATCTCCATTGAAGCTTCTTACATTCAATGTCACCATTTTTACCACAACTTTACCTTCATTTTTTTAGAACTAGTAGTTTTACTCTATTTAATTTTAAAGCTTTATCTAAATATTTTCTTACATTTTGAACAATTTGATTGATCCACTAGATATTAAGATGATTAGGAAGTATAATATATATTTTTTAATAATTTCAATGAAGTTCATTCAATTTTTGCGGAATTCATTGATTCTATTAAAATTATCAATTCTAATTTTGAAGTTATACGAAAATGAATAGTTGATGATACCTTCAAACTTTTAAATTTTCTTAAAAGAATAATAAATTTTGTTATCAATAATTCAATAAAGTCTAAAATATAGTATGAACACTATTAAGAACTGGAGAAGAAGAAAAAGAAAAGAAAAATAGGAACGGGTTCAAGTTGACGTGGGGGTGGGGTGAGGGTGGGAGGTGAAGAAAAATAAAGAAGATGGAGGGATGAATCACTTGAAAGTAGGAGGTAGAATATGAAGTAAAATTTAAGATGAAATCAAAATTAAAATAACTCAATAAGTAAGAGAAAAAAATAAAGAAAACAAAAGATAAAAAACACTTATATGAAAAAGTTACATTTTAAATTAAATTAACATGTGTCGTGCAATGATTGGTGTGTGAACACACTTGCTTCTTCAAATCTGAGGTTGATCCGAAATGATAGAAAAAAGGTCTGAAATGTATCAAAATTGTTGTTACGATACCAAACTTTATAGTGGACCTTTTAGCCCCTGCACTATTTAATAGTGTATTTTAAAGGTATATTTGTACCCACATGAACATAAAAAATATTGCATAACTATAAATAGTAATATGTCCATGTGGGCACACGTATACCTTCAAAATACATTATTAAATAGTGTAGGTGGTAAAAGTTTCGCCATAAAGTTTGATCGTAACAACAATTTTGGCCTAGGTTGAAGTACTTTTAGACCATTTTTCCAAAAGTGATATGATAATATCTGTTCGAAATTGTTTAGTGGGGTAATAGGAGGGTTGCAAGGTTAATGTGTCTTTACAAAAAATTTAGACAACTTCAGTAGTGATTTGATGTCTTTTCTCTTTATATAAAGTATTAAGCATGTTTTATGAAATTGAATGCTTCCAACAAAAGCAATTCTAATTATGATAAATAATCATGATTTAGATGTTTTAGATAAGTGTCTTTATGAGTAAGTTATGAAATCATAATTTAAAGAAACTATTCTTAGGATTATAGAGCTTATGAACGATTTGGCATTACTAGATTATTACCATTTCAAAGATTATGAATAAGATATGATTGTGCATGTTTTGCGTTGAGGGTTTACTTAACACTGGGTGAAATTTAGAATGGAGATTACCAATTAGTAGAGATAGAATATTTTAGAAGCAATCACCTTGTCACATAACTACATGCCCCCGTAGGATTTGACTCAAATAGACACTATCTAGTGGATCCAAGTAAGCTCATGATTATGGTCCTCACCTTGACAAGTAGGACACTCTCTTTTCAGTGTGGGAGAAGGATGCTGAACTCCAAGTTATAACTCACATGTAGGGGTGTCAAATGGGTGGATTGGGTTGATATTGTAAGTATTAAAATGGGTTGAATATTAATCGGGTTGGATCTTGAACCGCCTAAGTTTACTTTGGGCTCAAATGGGCTAAAAAATGGGTTAGGTCTTGATCCGCCCAATTTGACCCCATTAATATCAATAATTTAACATATTAATATTTAACTTTTATAATCACAATTTGAATTTCCTCTCAAGAATATTTTGTTAAAAAAGTAACAAATGGATAGGTAAATCCTAAAAGATGTTAAATAAATAATAATTCATACTTTCTATATGGAAACACATCTTAATAAAAAGTTTTGAAATGGGGTGAAATTGGAGATTGAATTGTGCTCAACTGAGAATTCTCTTCAAATGGGTTAAGTTTAAATGGGTTGAGATTGAACCCAATTCAAATTATCTTGAGCACAACCCTTAAAATTCTGGACGGGTTGGGCGGGTTGCCTATGTTTGGGTTCATTTTTAAACCCTACTTAAATGGTTTATGTCGGTTAACGGTATATCTCAGATATGTAATTACAAAGACTTATGATTTACTCATGATATGATTATGACTCCTTTCAGAATATTGTATTGACTTTGTACTCCATTTTACGAACTCAACTTATCACATTATTATCAGGTTTATCTTGGTCATATATTATTATGTCTTTATATTCATGTATCTTTTGTCATGGTCAATACATTTCGAGTACTGACCATACATATCTCATGTGCCTATATTGTTTTATAATATCGGTTCCATGACCTATCAGTTTGCAGCTAGCACATATTCTGATCAAATTGTTTAGATTTGGTGAATTCTCATATTTCAAGCATACGACGACATTTTCATTGTACTCTAATTCTCAATTTTATGTTAGTTTATCTCTTGAAACTTATTTTGTATCATCTATTCATTTTAGTTATTTTGCTATCTTAGAGTCATGCTATGACATGTGGTTCATTTAGACTCTTTTTGAATTTTATTCACCATGACACGTTTAGGGGATAGTCTTGGATTGTAAAAAGCCTTCATCTCCTAGAAGTTCTTCTCACAACCATCAAACCACTAGAACATATTCTTCTAAATTAGCCCAGTCAAATGAGCAACAAGAATGAATTTTCAACAAATCTTCTATAGCAACCGACTAAATCCCCAAAGCTCCTAATATTCTCTGGACTAGTGGGCCTAGGCCAGTTCTTCACTGGCTCAATCTTTTGAGATTTAACATGAATACCCTCACCAGAAACAACATACCGAAGAAATGTAACTAATCTCAACAAAAATTTGCACTTAGAGAATTTAGTGACGAGTTTTTTTGTCATCAAGGACCTGATGAAAAAATTCTAGTGTGACCAACATGCTCCTCCTCACTGTGGGAATAAATCAAGACATCATGTATGAAAAGAATAACATACACGTTGAGAAACTATTTGAAAACTTTATTCGTGAGGTCCATAAAAACTACTTAATGATTTGTTAGCTTAAATGATATAACAAGAAACTCATAATGACCATGTCGAGTTTGGAAGGTTGTATTCAGAATGCCACACTCTCTAACCTTCAACTAATAGTATCTAGATATGAGATCAATCTTAGAGAAACAAGTGACACCCTAAATTTGGTCAAACAGATAAAAATTATAGGAAGGAGATACATATTCCTAATTGTGACCATATTTAATTGGCGGTAGTCAATGAAACATTGTGAGAGAATCATTTTTTTACGAACAAAAAGTACTAGGCACCCTATGAGGAAACACTAGGTCTAATGAATACCTTATCTAGGAGGTTTTTTCAACTATTCATTTAATGTATTTAACTCAACTGAATCCATTCTATATAGAGTAATAGAGATATGATCGATGCATGTGAGGAAAAGTGTCTATCCTAACGTATATCTCTTTGTTCGGGGGGACTTCCAGAAGATTATATAGAAAGACTTTTGAGAACTCGCCTAAGAGATGGGGTCTCAACGTTCTGTTACCCCCATTGCCCTACCTTGCTGAGGGGAAACCCTTTAGTGCATGACCTGCTTGCCAATATTTATAGCACACATCCCTACCATAAAGACACTCATCAGGGTAATTATTACCACCATTGTTGCAAATAGGTAAGGTGGATACCCCTTAACAACAATGCCATGATATTGAGAGTCAAACTCTTTTCCTCCCTAAACATTTCTATGTTTAGGTGTTGGTGCAATGGCTAAAAATGTAGCTCGTCCAGATGACCTCTACTAAAAGATGATTGGTTCCCATTTTCGATCCTTTGCAGACTAAACTTTTACTTTGATGTTTTGTCCCTCTTATTATGGAACTCCTCTTTCTCCTTTAACTTATTGGTTTAACCTCATGTACAAGAATCATCGTTCGGCTATGTCCATACCCCTAATCAACATCATTGTTTTTTTTTCTTTATTCAAAATTTAGGAGAGCCTAGACGCGAACAAACTCATCATGTTCCTCATATTAGTTACCATCTTTGTAACCTAGCGAGACAACTATGTGAACTTAAGATTGTACTTCTGTACACTCGTAAAACCTTAATCTAGATTGAGAAACTTTTGAGTCTTATCCTCTCTCAACATTTGAGGAAATAAATACCTTAAGAAGGTGTTTTTAAAAATAACCCACCTTGGAGGGGTAACATTTTCTCCCCTAATCTTCTTCCACGAATTAAGCAATATTCTTGCGACATCCTTAAGTTGGTTAGTGGAAAGCTCAAAGTTCTCTAGTTCACCCACATGCACCACTTGAAAGAACTTCTAAACCTCTTCAACAATGTTTTCTGGATCCTCATTAAGCTTTGACTTGATGAACTCAGATGGATTCATCATAAGAAATTTTGGATCCTAGAAGTGTATGGATAACCTAACGACCTGTAGAGATTACTCTTTGATGGAAAACTAAGTTGTTATTACATGAGAAACCATATGAAATGGCATTGTGAGACTCAATATTTGCACGAGAAAGCTGCATAACATGTGCATTGTATTCCTTGGTCCAACTAGCACTAGTGGCAGCTGAGAATTCCAATTTATTAAACGAGACATGCTCCATATATAATATTCATTGTACGAAGAACAAATCTTCATGGAGTCGTGATCTGAACATGAAATAAAAGAAGGAAATATAGTTAAACTCTATCGTATGACTAAGAACATAAAAGAAGGGTAATATTTCTTAAGACATTCTATGGCCTCTCACTCATATGTGTGACATGTCTCACCACTATGAAAAAAAACTCTACTGAATACAACTTCTTAGACATTCGATGACATTTGAACCTAATGCTCTGATACCAAGTTTTTTCACGATTCAAGTTTACATTGTAGTTGTGATAATCACTTAGAATCACGAATAACCCCAAAGAGACCCTTAGTACTAGCATTCTGCTAATAACTTAACTAACATTCTATAAAGTGCAAGCTAAAGTTATAACATAATCAAATAAAGCAAATACTTAGCGTAATATCCAAATTAAATGACTAAAAATCCATGGAATTGAACAACTGATTTCTTAAGTTAAAACCTTCACTAACTAGAATGAGAGAAGAAATAACTTTTTTGAGGCATGGCCCCATCTGCCTCAAAGCAAAAAAAAAAACTCTCATAATGAAAAACCTAGCTATTGGCTACTCCATGAAGTCCCTGAATGAGCAGGACTCACCAACTGCTAACCGGAAAAGATGTAACTTCTATCCAAGAATCTATATCATAATAGGATGCATCGAAGAGAAAATATATGGTTTGTATATGAAATATATATCGAGTATATAAGATGACACTCAACATAATCGTTTTGGGTAACCTGTAGCAAGAACTGATGAGTATTTAATAATCATAAATGTAGTGATATAATGAAAGACATTTTAAAACGAGTGTAAGAATATCATTTGAAAACTTGCTTTCAATTGTATAATGGTAAGTCTATTTCTGTAGCCTTGAACTGAAATTAGATTTGAATTCTCATAACTTAGAAGAACCATGATGATAATTCAAGTATATGAAAATAATGAACTTTTACCGGGGAGTTTCTTACTATCGACAAACACCATGAAACATCTCTGGTAAATTGATTATAATGTGTTTTTTACTCTTGCCTCAAAATTTTGAACAGTTGGTGCCATTGGAAAGATCATGATCCAAACTACCTTTAATTTAATAGGTAATAGGACACACAAGTCTTTATATTCTAAGAGACATGTTTGTCTAAAGTTGATCCCTACATGATCTCATGCAAAAACTTAATTGGTAGGAAGGCTTTGAACTCAACTTAGTGCTAGAGGTTTTCTATGACCCTAATTCACATCTAATACACTCCCCTAACTTAAAGTTTAGCTTAACATCTAAGTTCATAGAAATTGCTGAGTTTGGGTAAATGCATATGGAGAATGATTTGGATTTTTACATAGAGGTTGTGGGGTGTTGCACTATCTCTCTTTGTACGTTAACACAACCATTGCACCATTATTATTTTCACAACTTTTATCTTTTATGTGAGATGTCTTGACCGGTCAGTACTCTACCCCATAGAACATAGTTGGTCTAAGAATAGAACTTGTATTTAAGTTTCGGTGACATCTTATTACACAAGACTCAAGATGCAAATCTTTATTTCATTCACCCTGCACCAACCCTCTAGCTTAACGTTAACTCCACCACGAGTTTTGTCAATTGGAACTCTGTCTCCGCAAATAAGGCATACCATGGAACCTGGACTTATAATTACCGCATCAATTCATCAAACAACAAGACAAATATAAATAAGCTAAAGGTTGTTCCATGATGCAACTCCATCAAAAAACTGAAAAGTACTCAAAGTCTCCTCCCATTGTCCTTACCTAGTCTAAGCTTCATCGTGCATGTCCCTGATCAACTTTGCATACAAGCACACCTAAGCCTTCAAGCATCTCCATAGAGCCTCCCTTGGAATGTTGTCGTAACTCTTTTCTAGGTCGATGAATACCATGTATAACTCCTTCTTCCTCTCCGTATGATGCCCCACCAATCTCCTTACAAGATGAATGACTTCGGTAATTGAGCATCTTGACATAAATTCGGAGATATTTAGTCTCCATTGACATTAACTATGTTTTTGTTTCAATTTTATTTTTATTTAAAAAAAGAAAATTTTACTTAACCAAAAAACTATTATAGAGCTACATCATTTTCAAGGTAAGAGTAAGTTATTAAAAATAAATCTTACTTTCTAGATATCCAAGCTAAAAATACTAGTTGAAACAAAAAGAATATGATTTTCTCAAAAAAATATAAAAAAATGACAAATAAAATGAATCGATGATGATAAATATAAATTATACAAGGATTGCATGGGAACTAAATTCCATATGCGTCTAAACAAGTACACAAAGGGACACATAATGCCAAAAGATTTGTCCCATTTCCCACTAGATGCTACGTCACTCAATATTATCCACACTCACCTCTTACCCCCGTCATTATCCAAATCCTCACCTACAAAAATATATATAAATTAAATAAAGCAAAAATAAAGTTTCAAAAATCACTTAAAAAAAAGAAAGAGAAAATAAGAGCGATTTTTTTTTTTTAGGTTATTTACAAATTTTTTTAGTTTTAAATTATGATTTTTCAATAAGAAATTTTAATTTTTACAAGAGATCTTTATTTTTATAAAATGTAAAAAAATTGTTATTTCTTTTGTTCAATTTGGTCGTGAACAAGTGATCTTATTTCTTTGAAAAATAATAATACTTTTTTCCTTTTTTTTTTTAGTTGTCATAATTTTTTTTCGAGTTAAATAATAAGAATTTTAATTAATATTTTACGATATATATTTTTATTATATTAAATATGAATATTACAATTTATAACATTTTTATATAATTTTTAAATATTTAATTTTTTAATTTAAAATATTAAATTAATATAATCTAATTTAATTTTAAAAATAAATTAATTTGACTTTTGGAAAACAGGTATGAAAACTAAAAAGAAACAAAGGGAGGAGACAATATTTTTCATTATATATTCCAAATATAGTTAATCGTGCAATAAACTCAAACCACTCCATTGACCCTATGCAAATGCCAAATGTATCAATCATCTATAGTTTTTGTACAAACTAAAAATCTCTTTGTAGTAGGGGTATTCCTGTCATTTTTCTAATTTCTAAGATTATAATATGTCCAATGATTTTATGTATGATATAATCTAAAGATAAAAAAAGGCCTTTTTTTCTTGTTTATTCTCTTAAAAGAATAAAATAAAAAAACCGTTCACAGATCACATCTTCGGAATTTTAGTGGTTTCTAAAATCTTGCTGGATAACATTTTTAGGCAAAACAACATTAGAAACACATTTCTCCATTTTCAAAGAATCTATAATTTCTGTGTATATAACAGTTGTACAGACAGCTCTCACTTTTGGCACCATTATCTTATCTATATGAATGGGGTTGAATTGATTTTTTGTGTTTGAATTGTACTACAGTTAGGGTTTATATGTGGATCTGTTTCTTATTTTGAATTTTTGTGTTTTGTTACTGAGTTCGATTGATTTTTGTAGTGGTGTAACAAGGTGTTGAGTGATGGTGGCATCTGGGACTGGAGACCCTGTTGAGTCGTTTCGGAATTCAGTACAATTGGTTAAGAATGCGTTTTCGCCTATAGAGTCAGGTATTAAGAAAGTGGCAAAGGATTTTGAGCATTGTTGGCCTGGTAAAGCTGAGAGTTGTACTACTAGTGGGTATGGATTAGATGTCAAGAAAATTAGTGCAAGTAAGCAAGGGGTGGTTAGTGATGAGAAAAAGAAAGGCTTGTTGATAAAGTTACCGATTAAGATGTTTGTTGGAATGTTTGGGAATAATGGGCAGGTTGATAAAGGGGGTAATGTGGTCAGGAAAGGGTTGAAGGAGAAGTATGGTGGTGGCAAAGGGGATGGGAGCTGTGTCAACTGTCTGCAGTTTGATGTTGCTTGGTCATTGTTGATGAATGGTTTTGTTCAGGCTGTTCCTATCCCATTTAAGACTGTGAAAAAGCGGTTTCAGAAGGTGAATCAGGATACTGTTCGGGATGACCTGAAAGGTAATCTGAGGGTAAATGATGTGAAGGAAAAGAAGTCAAGTGATCAGGTTGTTATGGATAACTGTGACCGAGTGAAGCACAAAGAGGAAAAGAATTTATCTTTTGAGTGCTTTCTAGGTTTTCTTTTTGATCAAGTAGCTTTGAATCTTCAAAAATTTGACTTAGGAGTCCCACAACAGGAAGGCCACAGTACCGAGTTCAATCAAATTCCTCCGCCTGCCAATCAGTTTGATCATTTTAAGGTACTATTCAGTATTTTAGAGGGTAAAAGAGCTGATGTCAATGGATTTCTGGGGAATCTGAATTTTGCAAGAGTAGGAGGTGTTCCTTCAAGTATTGTTGATGTAGATTCTTCTGCGAGAGAGGACAGAGAAGATGGTGTTAATGATATTAGTGGTCAAGAAGAGAGCACTGGAAATTCCGCAAGAAGTTTAGCTAGTGGTTTGCTTAGTATTCCATTATCCAATGTCGAGCGTTTGAGATCAACATTGTCCACAGTTTCAATAACAGAATTAATTGAGCTCTTGCCTCAGTTAGGACGACCTAGTAAAGACCATCCTGACAAGAAAAAACTGATCTCCGTCCAGGACTTCTTCAGATACACAGAAGCTGAAGGTATGCCTCTCTCCTACATCTTAAGTTGATCTAAAGTTTGTCCCATTCAAGTGAATTTGTCAAAATGACTTTTTCAGCTTTACTTAGTTGTTTCTTTTTGTCAAGAATCAAACAAATAGTGAGATTTCCTCATGTCTGTTTGCCATTCTGTGTTACAGTAGACTGATTATTACTTCAAGTAAGTTTGAGACTTTGAGATTGCTGAATTTGTCAGGATGTCTCAACAGGAAGAGATGATCTTTAGTACTGTACACTAATCTGTGTTAGGTTAGGTAGTTATTCTTTCAGACAATGTTGACTGCTTGCACTGTGATTGCATTCAAGCTCAAACCAGTATTTGGTAAGTTAGTCTGCTCATGTTTTACACATTTATCAGACCCATGAGAAGTTGTCTAGTTTTTTTGATTGAAAATACTGACCATTTTAGCAATCTGTACTAACCTGTCAGTTTATGACTTCCCCATGTGATAGTCATTGGGATGCGATGGTTCGCATTTTGCGATATATAAAGTCAGCTTTAGGTAAAGGACTACTATTCGAGATCGAGCCCATGAGGTCATTTATTGTCTTGAAAAAGTAAGAAACAAAGTGTGGTTGCTCGATCAAGTGCAGAAGCAGAATGTCGAGCAGTGGCTATAGCAACTCGTGAGCTAGTCTGGATCAAACAGTTGCTGGGAGAACTAATGATTAAGACAACAATTAGGGAAGACTAGCTAAGAGGATTTGAGGTTGCTAGAGCTGGAAGGAATAGCTTGAAGATAATTCACCTTCACTATGCAAATGACACACTTATATTCTGTGATCCCGAAGAGGAGCATCTCAAAATACTGAGACTGATCTTGGTAATATTTGAAGAAATGTTAGATTTAGGTGTTAATGCGAGGAAAAGCTTCATGTATGCAGTTAATGAAGTGTCAAACATGAAAATCTTATAGACAATCTTAGGGGCTGAAGTGGGTGCTCTACCAACTATCTACCTTGGATTGCCTTTGGGGCCAAGTCTAAGTCAACAGAAATCTGAAATGGGGTGATTGAAAAATGTTCGAAGTTCGCAAGGTGGAAGTCCGAATATCTCTCACTAGGTGGAAGATTGCCTTTGATAAACTGTGTGTTGATGCACTTCCAACATACATGATGTCATTATGTCTTGCCCCAACAAGAATCGTCGATAAGTTGGATGCTTATTGGGTAGCATTGGGAGGAAATTTCTATGGAAAGGGAACAAAGACAAGAAGGGGTACCATCTAGTCAAATTAAAGGTCAATGAGAAGAGATTTTGGTGATTGGCGATCAAGAATCAGTGTAAAGCTTTAAGAATTAAATGGCTATGGAAATATTCAAATGAGAATCAGAATCCATGGGGCACAATCATCAAAGTTAAATATGAGGAGAATGATAACTGGATGACCAAGGAGGTCACGACTTCTTATGCAGGGGCAGACCCACATTGGACATTTCGGGTGCTCGAGCACCCTATGTTGCTCGGACTCTTCAAAATGCCAACGGGTGTGTGTCGGATTCACCAAAAGTGTGTTTTTGAAGAATCCGAGACGGGTGCGGCATCAAAAGTGAAAAGTCCGTGCAACTAAGCGAGCACCCATTAATTTCGTATTGGACTATATATATTTATATAAAAAATTGAAAGAATGATATAAAATATAAACATGAGCACCCAGTGCACAAGTAGTCGTTTGGTTCAGTGGTCATTTGTGGGTGCTTAAGTTTGATTATTGCATTTGCATCTTGGTTCGATTCTCACTGTAAGCATTATTTTTCTAACTATTTTAAATACCAGCTCTTCTATTGACCTTTTATTTTTCTCTCCTTCTGTTGATTGTTCTTTTTACACTTCTTTTTTTTTTTTGGATAAAAAGGATATTTTATATAATATAATTAAGTGGCTACATTATCACAAGTACTAGTGATTACAGCTAGGTTACCAAAACAGACTAACTTATTACAAGTAGTTATAGTAATTAGTTTAGTAGTAGAGACTCCTGCTTGATCTGCCTGTACTATAGCTATGACCGAGCTTGGAGGAGTTGATATTTTAAATACCAGCTCTTCTATTGACCTTTTATTTTTCTCTCCTTGTGTTGATTGTTCTTTTTACACTTTTTTTTTTGGATAAAAAGGATATTTTATATAATATAATTAAGTGGCTACACAATCACAAGTACTAGTGATTACAGATAGGTTACCAAAACAGGCTAACTTATTACAAGTAGTTCTAGTAATTAGTTTAGTAGTAGAAACTCCTGCTTGATCTGCCTGTACTTACAACCGAGCTTGGAGGAGTTGATATATTAGCATCATGTAACTTTTTCATTATTCAAATAATATTTATCATAGTATTATTGTATTAATATTTTTTGCTACTGTATTTTAATTTGATTGTCTATTTTATGACAAGTCATAGATTTGTTTACTTATATTTTGTAACAATAATCAGTAGTCAGGGGAGCACCCACGACGTTAAAATCCTGGATCTGCCACTGATCTTATGGTGTTAGCTTATAGAAATCTACCAGATTTTGTGGAATGGATTCAAAGCTAATACCATAATCAAAGTGGCAGATGGATTTAGAACTATTTTGGAAGGATTATTAGCATGAAGCAGGCAACAACGAGAGACTATTCTTAGATATTGACAACCTAGTTTACATCAGCAGAATTGTGGACACCCTGAAGGTGGAATTTTGTGTTCGGAGACTCCTCTATGATTGGGAAATACCAAGAGTAACAGAATTCTTCAGCACCATTGACCAATTTAGTGGTTTGAAGGCAGGAAAAGACATCCTATAGTGGCAGGTTAATAGTAATGGAACTTCTAAAATAAATGCGGCCTATAGGAAGATAAACCAACCAAACCAGCAGATACTCTAATGCCTTGGAAACACATGTGGAAAGCCAAAATGCCACACAAAGTAGTTTGCTTTGTTTGGTTATTTGCTAAGGAAGCTGTGCTGACACAATATAACTTGGTGAAGAAGGGGATCCCTTTATGTTTCAGATGTTTTATCTGTGGGAAAATTGCATCAACAATGGTCCATCTATTTATACATTGCAAGGTAACAAAGTCAACTGAGGAGATTATTCCAAAGTCTCAACATATCTTGGTCCATGCCTGGGAAAATCATAGAAGCATTACATAGTTTGGAAGAAGCAGGAGTACAACTAAGAATAGGAACAACAAGAGAATTGTACCTGCAGCTATATGGTGCACAATATGGGAAGAGAAGAACCTTAGAGTTTTTGAGAATATGGAGAACACTATACAACTAGTCAAAATGAATTGTATTTTGATTTTTGACTTTATATTTTTGGTGCAAGTTTATACGCTTATGATACCGTCTCTATCATTGATGTCTTAGACTCATTATAGTGATAGGACAGTAGGTTTATGAGATATTTTGTAAATATGGTTTCAGTAAAACCCATGTGTTGTGTTAAAGAAATAGAAGCAATTGCCAATGTCAAAAAAAGAGAAAAAAAACAGTGAGACATGGAACATGTCTGATAGATAACTGCATAATATATTATGATTCTGTCTATCTGGCTGTATTTTGCAATGAGATTGTGCTAGAAGATGTGGGTGGACAAATAAACTTGAATATACAAAAGTGAAAACACAAGAAATGAATGAAACATAGCTTGTACTAGATTTTGACTTGTAATGATAAGAATACTAAAAATTTCTCTAGAAGAATATTTTTGGTAATGTGGAGTTGGATGAGATTGCAAGTTAAAGGAAACAAAGAGGTACCTGGATCATTTTTCCAGTATCTGAGCAACTATCGACGTGGTTGAAGTAAATGATTCCTTCTATTATGTGCACCTTTTATTTTTACTTTATTATTGTTATTATCATCATTATTACTGTTATTGTTATAAGGCCAAATACATAGACAAACACTCAAACTTGACTGAGTTTCTCATATAGATACTTAAATTAGGTGTACGACCTATTAAACTTACTATGTCATCAAAAGTCTGCCGTTTAGATAGATACATATATTTTAAAATTCTACACAACTGAAAGTGTGTGAATGTCACGCGCAGTGACATATATTATTATTGTTGTTGTTATTGGGCCAAATACATAGACAAACACTTAAACTTGTCTGAATTTTTCATATACACTTGAACTAGATGTCCTACATATTTGAACAACTTATGTTATCAAAAATATGCCTATTTAATACATATTTGACAACTCTGAACAACCTTAAGTGTGTGAATGTCACTTGCTGGGACGTGGAAAATGAAACAAATGAAATTAACACATCAGTAAGGAAAAAAAAACGACACGGGACGATAAAGACATTGTTCTTTTTTTTTTTGTTTCTCCTCTACTGCTGTCTGCTGGAGCTTACCAGCCATATACAATTGAAGTAGCCACTGTCTCGATTCACCCTTCATGTTCAGCTCATTAGGCAGGATTAGTCGTGCTCCTCTTTGTGGTCATGCTGAAGCTTTTCTCCATAGACTTTCTCGCCTAACATGGAGGTACATGGAAGTTTGACCATGGGGAGTAGAACTTCATTGGTATTGGCCAGTGAGCGATTTCCTCCTAATGAGAACATGACTGCAAATAATTGTATGCTCTGAAGTACATTGTGATTTCCTCACTTTCTTGCTCTGATAACAGAAGTAGCTTGATCAATATCCAATAGTTGTGGGACCATAAAAATAACCTGATGAAATTAATATAGAAAAGTAAGACTTTTATGCCTAATTTTCAGTAGCTGTTTTATCGAATTTGACTTTGCCTGGGGAAATACGGCAAGTTGAGCTTGGAGTCATAATTGCCAACATGAAAAAGTTGGTTGAGATTGGACGATTCTGATATCTCATGAAGAGGCTTCCATTGAGGGACCATATTTAAAAAAAGATATGACTACTTAAAAGAAGGAGGATGCAATGGCCTGATCAAAAAAATAAAAGGAGAGAAGATGATGACCACTAACCAAATCTCAAACATAGTTTTTCGAAGGAAAATTAAAAGAGAATGGGCGGAAATCATTTTTGAAAGTGAAGTTTCATAGTTTCCACTTCCAGAGAGCATATACCTTGTTATGTAACTTAGAGCAATTGCATGCTTCCAAATTGGTTACTGTTCCATGTCAGCAGTATGTGTTTTGTTAGGCACAATATTTCCCAGCTTTAGGCGTTGAATAGTTCAGACCCTAAGATATGGTGTCTATATGAATTACTTGCTTGGAAAAGTTTTTTGCTTGGAAAAGTTTAGGGGGTCTCTATATATTGGTCTTTGTTAATATTATTATTTTCTTTAGGCCGGGATGCTGCTGCGAGCAACGTACAAGAACTCCACAATAAGTAAATTTCAGCAACTAAATTTCCATATTGTCAGACATGCCCTTAGTTTTGTGTTGTAACCTTGCAGGGAAGAGATTCTTTGAGGAATTGGATAGAGATGGTGATGGTCAAGTCACGTTGGAAGATCTTGAAATTGCTATGAGAAAGAGAAAGTTGCCAAAGAGATATGCCCATGAACTCATGCGTCGTGCTAGAAGTCACTTGTTCTCAAAATCTTTTGGGTGGAAACAATTTCTTTCGTTGATGGAACAGAAGGAGCCTACCATCCTGCGGGCTTATACCAGTCTTTGTTTGAGCAAGTCAGGCACATTGCAGAAGAGTGAGATACTTGCCTCACTAAACAATGCAGGACTACCAGCAAATGAAGACAATGCTATTGCCATGATGCGATTTCTAAGTGCGGATGCAGAGGAGTCTATTTCCTATGGACATTTCCGGAACTTTATGCTGCTGCTTCCATCAGATCGGCTTCAAGAAGATCCTCGGTAGAATATCTTTACCTTTTTATAATGATATGATATATCATGGCATTTGAGAATTTGTTAGTATATAAAACAGAAAGATGTCAGAATATAAAAGAAAGTTACAGTTATGAGCTTCTTGTTTAGGTTTGCTTTGGTGGAAAGCCAGCTTTTGGGTTCCATTACATAACACATCCCACGTTTTGGTTGGGGAAGCTAGATTTTTCGTGAGTTGATTAGAAGCTTCTCTGTACGATTCTTTTTAAGACAATATTCAACTGTTAATCATGTCTCCTATTGCCTGATCATCTGAAGATCAATTGCTAGTAGTAGTGGTACTGTTGCACGAAATTAATCACTGTTCATGTTTATGCTGGTGGAAATGCAACTAGAAAAGATGTTGTAGGGGCATAACTTGGAAAAAGAAGTTACTCAGATGGTATATGTTGAGTTTTATAATGTCTACCCCTTTAGATGCCCTTGTGTGTCTGATATGGGACATTGTATAACTCGACTGGATAAATGGTTGTTGAGAACGGCAGTTGTCTAATTGTAAAAAGGAAGAGATGGATTATCAAAGTTTTGGGCTGAAAACATTGCCTTTATTTATGAAGACCAGCAATGAACATGGCTATTTACAGCTTTGCTATACTATTGAAGATGATATTCTTGCATTCTTCTGTAACCTGTAGCAAAACATGAAAAACATAAATGGACTTATGGAAATATCTGATTAGGATATTTATATATCATCAAAATTCATGTAATACAGGGACTTCTCCAAAGATATGACTTGAGGATACAAAAGTTTTGGGTTTTGGAAGTTGCTGGGTTGGTTCTTCTACATTTTGTCAATTTTGAGACATTATGATCTTAATTATAGTTTTGCCTCATCACAGAAGTAGTAGCAAGAGATCCAGCAATTCTATATCGGAGAGTTCAGATTATAATTTGAGGGCATTTAATATTTCCCCCTTTTGAAAATATATTTTTGTATGAGTCAATTTTAGTCGGCAATTGACGGTAAGATTCCCTATAATATAGTTACATAACTGCAGATCCCTATACAAAGGAGTTCCTCCCTAGCCTCTAGGGCTTTAGCTCAATGGTAAGAGTGCAAATCGCGATATGTGGGTTCGGCGCATGTCATGAGTTTTAATCATTCTGTGTACAAACCATGGTATTTAGTTGGGAAGGGTAGAGGTGCAGTTCCATTATCCACTGAGTTTCAAATCGTGCCCCAGTTGGCTCTTGGGGATGTCTTGGTTATCATTTATCATAGAAAAGAGTGTTTTCCAGGTTGCACATGGAGTATAGTTGTGCACCACTGAATATGCCTGGAGTGATTAGATCATCTGCACTTGAAGAACTTGATTTTCTTTCCTTTCGAAAAAGCTGTACAGTTCAGCATGTTGTTGCTACCTGCTTTAAGGGAATCACATGCAATGCTCATTCATGTTCCGACCTCCGCTTTTGCTTCAAAGTCTGTTGATGGTTTTACCGCATTTGGAAGTATCCACATTAGCAACATTACCAGTTTCAACAACAACAAAAGAAAAGTATCCACATTAGCAAAGTAAATGCATTATCTGCACATTGTAAATAAATTAGCAAAGTAAAGTCAGTATCTGCACATAGTAAATAAATTAAGCATCGAGTTAAATAACAATTGCTGTTCTTGTAAAGACGATCTACATCTCTCCCCTTAAATTAACTCAAAAGAAAGGAAGCAAATTGATGCATTTGGGTCCCTTTTGCTGTTAGTATAGCAATTAGCATCTGTCTACAGATGAAAGGGACCTTGATATTTGGGACACATTTTGCAGTTGAAGAATGTTGAAGCACAAAATTAGCGAAAAGAAAAGAGATGTAGAACAAATAGTATGATGAGATAGATTTTGTAAGTGGAATGTTTTAATAGTCGATTAGAAAACGGCGGATGATGTGTGTTAGTAAATTTCAGATCAAAATTTGTTATATTCTTGATATCAATTTTTCATATTTGTATGTAGATGCACGTGACAAGTTCAGTTGCCATATTTTGTGTGTCTAACCATTATTTTGTTGATGGTACATGCAATTGTTATTATTGCAAAGCCTGACTGTTACTATCTCTTTAATTGATACTATGGAGTTTTACTTCAAGGCATACATCGGTTTCTAAACATTTTTGCATATGTTGGTGTTTTGGTGGTGTGTAACGTACAGAAATATCTGGTTTGAGGCTGCTACAGTGGTTGCTGTTCCTCCACCTGTAGAAATTCCTGCTGGAAATGTCCTGAAATCAGCATTAGCAGGAGGACTTTCCTGTGCATTGTCTACAGCGTTAATGCACCCCGTGGATACAGTTAAGGTATTTTTGTTTTCCAGAAGCATTTACTTGTTTGAGTTTCTATCATATTCTAGAGCAGTCAGTTACTTATTGCCTTCTTGTGTAAATGATAAATGGTGTTATTGTTTAAATTTCCAGAATAAAAAGATACCTAGAAAGGTAAAATGTGAGTAGATAATCTTGGTAAACAATTTAGAAGAGGCAGCTATTTTGTTGCCAAAGAAAGTTTACTTCCTTTTTGGTTTGTGCCAAAAGTATGACTCTTTTTTCCGGAAAATGAAAAGTATTCCTCCAAAATCTTCAAACTATTATAAAATTGATACCACTTCTGATAGTTGCGTGGATTCTTCACTTTTGATGCCTCACCCGTGTCGGATTCTCCAAAAAATACACTACCTTTGGCGAATCCGAGACGCACCCATTGAAATTTTTGAAGAGTCCGAGCAACATAACGTTCATGATACTTCAGACTTTATACAACATCTTAGTAACTAATGATTCCACTTCCATCACATTTATGACCATTATATAACACATAGTCAATGTAACATCTTATGAGCTTAGTAATTGGTAAAATTAGGTGTAGTTTATTGGAAACGAGGTAGTACTCGACTGTGTTTATTGTTTTATATGATAGTAAACAGACTTATTTGCTTTAATTTTCTCTTCCTTTACCTCCAGCACACCATATAGAGGTTAGGTAGTTGTACTATACATATCTGGTTGCAAGCCTGTATCTACACCGTTTAGAATTAAAATCTTTTTTTTTAGACAATTTATCCTTCTTGGTCACGAAGTCTAATAAAGGAGAAAGACAGAGTGAACAGGAAGGTCTCTTTAGAGGGTGTTATAGCAAAACATATGACATCTTTGCTCTGTTAATATTTTAGAAGCTTGATAACTGGGTTGTGTTTTTGTTAAACTATGATTTAAAATTATTATACGTTCTTAAGAAGTATGGGGAAGATGTTGTTAGAATATATAATTTCCTATTATTGCTGACGTTTTTCCTGCGAAGATGTTTAATTTCTTCTTACCAGTTTCTTGACAGGTAATTAAATTTTTGCAAGGTTGTATTTTTCATCTGATCTTTTTCCTGTTTGGTGTTACATATGTTATGTCTGGAAAGTATCCTATTGTATTATTTGTGATTTACATTATGGTATTCAATCAAGCGTAAGTAACTCTGAATCAAGGTGATAAGTCGGTCATTTATTGTGGCATTATTCTAATGGTGTAGTTGGGTACGATGAAGTTGATTTAGAAAATTAATAAGCGATATTGTTAGAGTGAAAATGACATTCTAAAATTTCTGGCTGGTTCCTCAGACACAAGTCCAAGCATCAACACTAACCTTTCCACAAATAATATCAAAGCTTCCTGAACTTGGAGCAAGAGGATTGTACAGAGGTTCGAT
The DNA here is from genome assembly GCA_032847665.1 of Solanum chilense. Taxonomy (NCBI): domain Eukaryota; kingdom Viridiplantae; phylum Streptophyta; class Magnoliopsida; order Solanales; family Solanaceae; genus Solanum; species Solanum chilense. The sequence goes on along the minus strand of CM064969.1, from coordinate 48,522,391 downwards.
TCCTGCTATTCTAGGGCAGTTTTCAAGGTTAGTTGTTTTCTTTTTTTGTTCCTCTATCTTGGAAAAAATTTCCTTGTCTGTATCTGAATTGTCAACTTGATTGATTGTTGCAGCCATGGACTGCGGACTGGAATTTTTGAAGCAAGCAAGGTTGTGCTGATTAATATTGCTCCTACACTTCCAGAGCTACAGGTAACAGCTTAGCAGTGATTCCTTACTAGGAATTTCCCTCTCTTCTACATGATACTGTTCAGTTTTCTTCAGATAAGTTTAAAGCAATTCAATAGTACCACACCAAGATGGTGTCATCTTTACAAAATGTGTTGTGGCTATTCATGCAAGCAGGTATTCCCACCACTTTGCACCAAAAATACAAAATTAAATGAAAGAAAACTTTGGACTCTTGACATCAGGTTCTCAACTTGATCAAAGGTTCTCCGTTCTCCTATTTCTTTCTCTCCAAAATAACCAAAAATACAATAAGGCAAGGTCTTCCTTAGTTTCTTCCTACAACTACAAGGCAAGTTACTTTGGAATCATATCCATCTCTATTCTAGGAGCACCCGATGAATGTCAAAACATTAAAGCCGCATATGTCAAAGCCCAGAACTCCGAGAAGCAATGAAGTATGAGGTGGTTGACGTCCCCCAATTTCGGCAAGTGAACTAACCACTATGTATATGCTCCTCCTTGGGTTATCGGTGGTCAAAACAACCCGTAAGACTTAAATTGAGAAGCGCTGCGTGGATGCTTCTCCCCACTCACTTTTATTCAATTCTATAAACAGTTTAGCTGTATAATCTCAACAAGAAGAGTACGTTGTCAAGCATTTGCACATATTTTATGTCTTTATTACACGCCCCAGTCAGTGTTACCAAAATGATGGAAAAGCTTCAGAGATATTTTTCTGGGATAGCTCAAGTGTGGAAAGAAAGATTCACTTGGTGATGGGGTGGGCATTTGGGAAAGTGGTTATGGAGATTTGGGGTGGAGGTGAATGCTTTGTGTAGAGGAGTTATTGGTGAGAAGTATGAAATTTTGGAAAGGTTGGAGGACTAAAAATGTTTCACTCCCATATGAATGTGGCTTATGGAGAAACATTTTGAAGTGGTGGGAAGAGTTCAATGAGTATAGCTTTCAGGGTGGGTGATGGAAATAAGGTGAGCTTTTGGGAACATAGGTGATTTGGAAATAACATTTTGAGAATTACATTTCCTAACATGCATAGTATTTCTTGCCCCCCCCCCCAAAAAAAAAAAAAAAAAGAAAAAAAAAGGATGTTGATTCAATGGTTATGGAGTACACAAAGGAGAATTGCTTTGGGATTTTTTTAGGTTTTGGTGAAATTTGCAAGATAGGGAGTTTGAAGAATTTCAGAACTTGCTTGATTTGCTTCACCAACAAAAAGCTACTATTGGTAGCTACGATGTATGGAGATGGAGGGTGAGGGGCATGGTATTTGTGTATTTGTTTAGTGAAGTCATATTATTGTGAAGCTTCAAATTAGGGAAGAGAGTGATTTTCCACATGCATCGGTATATATAGATCCCTAGGGTACCGAGAAAGATATGTATTTTCACTTGGCTAGCTACAGGAGGAGTGATCCAAACAGTGGAGAATTTATGGAAGGAAAAATGTGTTAGTTTGTGTTTCATGTGCAAAAAATGAGAGTGCCCTCTTGATCAATAATTTCTTCTCAGTCTTCCCCATAATATCACATAATTTAGGTTTTATAACTCCATTGTTAGACAATGGAATTATTTTAGCCGAATCCTTGCACCCGTATCCATACATGGATCCGTATCCCTATCCCTGAATCTTAAAATTCAGATCGTAGAGTATCCAACCTCTAGATCTGCACCAGTATCGAACACCTGTGCCCGAGTTTGAGCAACTTAGGTTGAGCATTTAGGAGAAGGAGGAGAAGTTGTAGGGAATGAGACATTGCTCCTTTAGCACTTACATGGATCAGATGGTGAGAGAGGAATAGAAGAACTCTGAAAGACTTTGTACACTTAAGAATGACCTATTTTCCCTTATTTCTTTTTGGCGCACCCTTAGGATTCCTTTAGCACTTACATGGATTAGGATTCCTTATTTCTTTTTGGTGCACCCTTAGCAAGCTTTTTCCCTTTTCTAATTTATTACTTTATCCCGGAAAACAAAACAAGAATGACTTCACGTCGTCTTATGCCCAGTTTTGAAGGGGTTAGGACTTTTGAAAGATGTCTCTTGTGATAGGTGAGGGCCGTCTCAAATCTTAGCTACTTACCATCTTTGTCTCTTGCTAGTGAAAATATTCGTAGTAAAACATTTTTCTGTGTATATTTGATAAGAATCGAGTTAATTGAATAAACAATAAAATAATGCGGAAGCAAAAATACTAAGATTAAAGAAAAGAAATTAAAGATAGGTGAAATTTGAGAATAAAATCCCCAAATTTCAAAATAAATACGAAGAACCCTGCTTGATCTTAGTATTTAAAAACAAAGGATTAAAGCTAATTAATGATACTAAATTGAGTAAATTCAAGAATTTCGATTAAAAAGTAATCTAAGAGACTTAAGACCCATATTTTGAAGAAATTAGAAATAATAATTAGTACAAGACTAATTACCTTCTTAAAGTTACGAATAAGAACCAAAGACATCAAGTTGAAGAATTAGTCTACCTCTTAAAGACTCTTATAAAGTTTGTAAAATAAATTCCAAGTAGCTACACAGGTGTAAAAGAAGAGAAACTCTCAATTAATAATTATGTTGACTTCTAAAATATAACAAAATCCTCCCCTAGATATGGGGGGAACACTATCCCAAATAGATGGGACTAAAATCTATTTTTATGAAAACTAGTTTTGACGCACGGCGTTGCACGTGAATATCAAACCAATGTCTACAACTATTTTGGAAGAAACTATAAAATGAATAATAGAGTATAAATTTCTATGAATAGTGGATGTACACTTTCTTATTATTAGTACTGAAAGTTAGTCACTCAAAAAATCTCTTAGTTACATCTCTTAAATATAATTTCTCAGCCCTCTCCCATACTGCATACTTAGTTATTAATGTATTGGTGGAGTTCTTACTTTTAACATAATATAATATAATATAAATATATATAAATATTGATATAAAATATAGAAGTTGTACTAAATTGGGTGCTTTTAGTTGGAGTATTATATTAATTTCACATTCATGTTAGGGAGTGTTCAAATTTCAGTGAACTTTGAGATTGTCAACGTCTGTAAATCAAACTTCAGTTTTTAGGAAGAGAAGAATAGAAAACATAAAAAAATCATAGTTTAAAAATGTGAGGGAACCTCTCCATTTATAGTTAAAAAAAAGGTAGTCCAAGTATGTGCATGTTTTATCTCATTGTAAAAGTTACAATCCTTCAGAAAGGTCACAATTCATTAGAAAATTTAATACTCTTTGGATAAGTAAGCCGTTCAATGTGAACTGGTATCTTCTTTTTATATAAGATCATATAAATCACTAAATATAATATAAAATGTAGAAACTAAATTGGGTGTTCCAAAAAGAAGAACAATGAAAAACATTAAATATTGTAGTTGAAAAGTTTGAGGAAAACCCTCTTTTTTATAGCCAACAAGGGGTAGTTTATGAAAATTTGCTTTATTATGCCTTCTTAAAAAAGTCACAACCCTTTAGAAAAGTCACAACCCTTCAAAAAGGTCTCAACCTTTTCGGAAAAGTCATAATTCTTTGGATCGGGAAAATAACAACTCTTCAGAAAGGTCACAACGTTGTAGAAAAGTCGCAACCCTTCGAAAATGTTGCAACTCATTGGGAAAATCACAACTCTTTGGAAATGTCACTAACCTTCAATGTGAAACGGTGTCTTTTTTTAATATAAAATAATATAATATAAACAAATAAATATAATGCAATGCAAAATATAGAAGATATACTTTTTTTGACAAAAAAAAAGTATATCTTCTATATTTTGTATTGTATTATATTATTTGTTTATATTATATTATTTTAGAAGATATACTAAATTTGGTGTTTTATGTTGGGGGTACTATAATAATTTAATATTTAAGTTAGGCAGTTCATTAGATTAAAAAAAAGATAGGTATAGTTATGTGCAACAGTTTGAGACTTACACAGCTTGCACACCAAGTTGCAGTTTGCGCAAAGAACATCATTGAACTTCTTGTCAAGTAGATGTTGCTTCAAAAGTATATTTATGGCTATGAAAATGAGTATATATTAATTATTTAGATAGTCTTCCTGTTTGAAGTTATGTTATTCCATTCTCCGTGTTGCATCTATTTTTGTTAATCTGTCTAGGTTACCCGCAAAAGATATTGTAACTGCATAATTCAATAACTATCACAGTCTTCCTTGTTTTTTTAAGAAGAGCAGAAAATTTACAAAATTTGTAGTTTAGAAGTCATAGAAAATCTCTCTATTTATAGACAACAAAAGATAATATCAAGAGGTGCTTATTGTGCCTTATCAGATAAGCCCGCAAGGAAAACCACAACTTCTCGGAAATGTGATAATTCATCGAAAAAATCATTACTCTATAGAAAAAGTCACAACCATTTTGAAAAATTCACTAACCATCATTGTGAAATGGTGTCCGCTTTTAATATAATATAGAACAAATAAATAAATAAATAAATAAATATAATATAAACATAGAATCTATACTAAATTGGGTGTTTTAAGTTGGGGTATTATAGTAATTTAACATTCAAGTTAGTGAGTTCATGGTTTTAAGGTAGTATCGATAGATAGATATGAATAAAATCTAAATAGGAAACTTTAAACAAGGATAGCATGTATAAATAATAGCAAAAATTCTTCCCTAAAGAAAGAAGGAGAAGTTTCCAAATTTGACCTAACTGTCCTCCCTTTTGGCAGAATTTTCAGCCCCATTTGGGCCCCAATATTCTTTCGTTTGGGCTTGAACTTGAACCATAAAATATGTCTAGCACTTGGCCCATTTTTATCCACAATTCATGGACTCGTTCTTGGGCTTTTCTTCCATGATAAGCATCTTCTTTATTTCCATTTAATCTCAACAATTTTGGCTTGCAACTCCTTAACTTAAGACCTTTATGATAGTCTTCTTAGGGGGCTTCTATAGCATCACTCTTGCCCATGGAGCCATCAATATTCACCATACTAAGAGCCTGTTTGGCATTGCTGTTGAGAGGGCCGAAACACTTGCTTTGAGAAAAATACATTTTTATTGAAAAATTAAGTGTTTGGCAAATCAGTAGAAGTGCTTTTAAAAGGAAGCAAAAACGGTTTTTTCTGTTGTTAGGAGAAGCTAAAAAATTCTGCTTTTTAAGAGAAGTAGAAGCAGAAACAATTTTTTTTTTCTCAAGGCTAAAATATACATATTTACCAATATATTTCTTATTAATTAATAAGCATTGGATAAAATTCATTTAAAATTTTATTGTTTTATTTTTATATAATATATTTTACGTTTATATATTATTAGTTTATATATTATATACTATTGTATGTATTATTTTGTAGAATTAGAAAAAGGTAACGTCAATATTTTTATAAGATCAGAAAAAAGAAAAAAAAATAACGACCAAAGATTTCTGCCTTTCAAAAAAGGTGTAATATTGATTGAATATTTAAACATGCAAATTTTAATTTAAAAATATTTAATTAATTTTCTTATAATAGATATTTAAAATATTTTCTCTCTATAAGATAATTTAAATTTAAATTTTCAAATGAATTAGCCAAATGCGAATTACTTTTTTTCAAAAGCACTTTTCTAATAAGTCATTTTTAAAAAGTGCCTCTAAAAATAAGTTACTTTTAGCAGCAATGCCAAACAAGATCTAAATTTCAAAAGCAAACCGGACTCTGTTTCCATTTTTCAGCAAGAACCAGAAGGGCTTTGAGAAGTCCATCTTCCCTTTGGTATACAGTTTACCTTTACAGAATCGTTCCTTAGGAAGAGTCATGTATTCTGGTAACCAATCGAGTACTTCACATTAATCAACATCTTTCACATGGTCTTGTCTTTATTGGCATACCTCAAGCTGCTTTCATCATAAAGTACGTCTACACATCCCTAAATTCTGTATGCCTTCCCTGCCTATTCTCTGCACGCTTATTGAGAGCTTAAGGTAGTTGTAGTTTGCAGCCATTTACTGGTTTTACAAAAGTAATATAGTAGGAGGCTGTGAATTAAATTTGGTAGGTCTTGATAAAGTTGGCAATTGGTTTAGTTAGGGTAATGTTTTAAAAAGGTTGGACCTTAAATCTTGTAGAATGGAAGACATATCAGCTTTGTGCTGACAACATTTCAAATGTCTTGTCGTAGACAAATTTGATATATCAACTTTTCAACGTCTATGTCTTAGATATGCCCATAGAATGAATGTTTTGCTCTCTGGTGGATGATCTTTCTCCCAAAGGGGTTTTATCAAACCGATGAGTATGACTGAAGCCAACATATTTGATATATGGGGGAAGAAAGACCATTAGTTGGGCGAGGAGTCAATTAGATTGTTTAAATAGAATTCTTGAGCTACCTACACAATGACTAGAGAGTTTGTTTTGCTATTCCGAAGGAAGTATGATGTTTCCTTATTAGAAAGGAAGTTTGTTTTTCTCATCAATGTTCTTTTCCTATTGCTCTACTTTAGTTCTATCCATTTACATGATGCCTAGTTGAGACCTTATTACCACCTTTTTTAGTGACCAAGAAATCCTTGAGGGTAAGTGTTGCAACTTGCATGGTTCAGAATTCGGTGGATAATAGGCTTGCCCCTCAACCTTCTCTCTTACCACTAGACCAAAACCCTGGGAGCTTCTTCTTACTACCACCATTTTGTTTGTTCCTTCGGTTGTTGTTTTTCAGCCTATGAGACTTTCATTGTGGTTTATCTGGTTCTCATTTGGAATCAAGGTGGCACCCAGTTGGTTCTGCCTTCTGATGGTTCCATTCATTGGAGTGCCCAATTTGTGTAATGATTTCCGTCGGCATATGTCCTCCATTTTTAAGCATCCTAGGGACAAACACAATTGTTGACTTAAAAGGACTACTCATATTAGGTTGAATTTTGAAGGACACTTCTTATGCTTTTAAATTATCCAAGTGTCCATGGGGTCTGCTCATCTTTCAATGGGACTAAAGAACTTCTCTTAGAAGGTAGGTGAGCTTCTATGATATGAAGGAAAGATAAAAACAACAATGATACAATATTTTTCTTTCACATATTTCAGTGTGCTTGTTCTCTCTGCCCCACCTTCCTGATTTTGATGCTCTTGTCAAATTGATGTTCTTGGATGCCACCTTTTATGCTGTTTCATGTACCCCATAGTAGTATCTACATAAGAAGGCTTGAACGTATCAAAGAAATAAGGGAATTGGTATCAATTAGTTGAACACTATCATTTTACACATGATCATTTGCTAACACGAGCTTCTTTATTTATTTGGATTTACAAAGGAAGTTACTTATTCTTTTTTTTTTTTTTTTAATGAAATGTTGTCTAGGTTCAATCTGTGGCATCATTCTGCAGCACTTTCTTAGGTACTGCTGTGAGAATACCCTGTGAGGTGCTCAAGCAAAGATTGCAAGCTGGTCTTTTTGACAATGTTGGGGCAGCAATCATTGGTACCTGGCAGCAAGATGGTCTTAAGGGTTTTTTCCGTGGAACTGGTGCCACTCTCTGCCGTGAGATTCCATTTTATGTCGTAGGCATGGGCCTATATGCAGAGTCCAAAAAGGTGATTTTGCACTTATTTTAAGTTTGCATTATCCTTAATGTTTATGAGTTTTTTCCCTACTAAATCCTTTCCCAGTATCAGTTTATTCTGTTTACTATAAAAGCTGATATATTAATAACAAAGATATGGCTGAAAATCAGAAAACAATATATTGAAGGAACAGAGCAAGACCTACGGCATGGATAGAGAATTCATAAATTCCAGAATTTTTCCTCACATGCCTTTCTTCTGCGGCATAACTGAAGGAGCCAGAAGCATCTACACTCTTGTGTGAATCAGCCTTATAATCTGTGAATCATCTGCAATTCTCCTTTATTCAGATTAAGTACAAAGTGTGATATGAGGAAGTACCTCACCATTTATTTTTTTGGGGATCTTAGTACCCATTCCAGGCAGCAATTAGTTCTTTAAAAGAGCTGGCATTAACTCGTGACACTGTTATGAAAATGAATATTAAGTCTAACTTAAATCCATAGGTAAGCTCATGATCGAGGATTGCCCCAGACCTTATAAGGAGATAACAACCCTTTTCCTCAAATGATGTGGTACTCTAATACCACCCTCTAGAGTGTGAACATTATAACAGGGGAGGCCCAACATTGTGTAAACTAGGAAAAAGAACGAGTCTAAGATCTATTATCAAGTTAAGTAAAATGATATGGAGCCTAATTCAACTTAATCATCAGGTGAGGATTGCCCAATATTGTGTAAGGAGACGACAACTCATTCTCTCAACCAATGTGAGACTCTAGCAAATACCAACTAGAAAAAAGGTTGTCTAGTAGTGATAACACTGTAGAGCATCTAACTATTGACTAATTCTGTAGTTTTATGATCTGTTATTTGTTGCAAAGTAACAGATGTACATTCTGTATCATAGAAACAACAAAAGATAAAGAAAAAAAACAGACGGAACAGAAGAGTTAATAGTACTTCTAAGTAAAGAGAAAAAGAAAAAAATCACGAGGAGTAATTTCAAATGGACAGTGAATCTTGCCCCAGTATGGGGTGCTAGAAGTGGCTTTTGTTGGTTTAGCTTCATCTGTTTTGGTGTGCATTGCCTGGAGCGATGTTAATTGCATATGCTATTCTGACTTTCTGTATTATTTTTCCTTTTAGC
>CM064969.1:48416572-48511255 GCA_032847665.1 Solanum chilense | reverse complement strand
TTATATATATGTATATATGTATACATGTATATGTATATATGTATACGTGTATATGTATATATATACATATTTATCTATATCTATATACATATATATGTATACATATACATATATATGTATATATGTATACATGTATATGTATATATGTATACGTGTATATGTATATATATACATATTTATCTATATCTATATACATATATATGTATACATATACATATATATGTATATATATATACCTATATTTGTATACCTTATACCCACACTTCCAATGTTTAAATAAATATAATTAGAAAATTACGGAAATACCCCCATCCAATACCTTAAATTACAATAACACTTATGCTAGGCAAGGTTGCAAGAATAACAAATTTCCAAGTCCCCAATATAAGAATAAAACATACTATAGTATTTAAGCAATGATATATGCACATAAGATTCTTGGTGTAGTATTTTAGAGGTGTTACAGTATGAAAGAAGTAAATGAATTCCTAAATATAGGAGTCTTCTAATTACAGATTTGGCGCATTTAAAACTGATAACTAGGACTCTACATACATGATTTCATAGAATCCCTATGAATGTTGAAGTTTTATGTATTTTGAAGTTTGTGCTCTGATACAATGTTTGTCACTCCCCCAGCCTAAACCCTTGGTGGGACTTGCACTCGAAGAACATTTCTTGCCTAAGCGAACTCTTGGTTTGACTTACTTAACTAAGCGAAAAACAATATCCATATTAATAAATATCAATAGCACTTAAAAGATCTAAATACTAAAATAACTGAGAATTCTTAAAGGTCAAACATTAAACATGGCCAAAAGTGATAACCCAAGTCTTAACAATAAGAAATTATAATGGAAAGACTCAAAGGACTAACAATTGACTTGTAACGACCTATTTAGTCGTTTTGAGCAGCAGATTTTATTTCTGGAAAAACTGTCTGTGTCGACGGAACCCACGACGGACCGTCATTGGCACGACGGACCGTCGAGGGGGTCTCGTTCCAAAACACTTAGAATTCTGAAATTTGGGTACTGAAATCGACTCTCTGAACTTCACGACGGACTGGCAGGACAGACCGTCGTGGGCACGACGGACCGTCACACATTTTCCACAGAAAATTAGTCTCTGAACTTTGTGACGGACCTGCAGGACGGACCGTCGCAGGCACGACGGGCCGTCACAGGTTGCGTAATCCCAGGCTGGGTCAGATTTCTGTTACATATTTTAAGAGGCGTTTTGGACTATTCCTGCTATAATTATAAATTTAGTGGGTTAATATTAATAACTCAATTACTTGGGGGTTAAAAGAGATAACCTTGAGTTAATTAGTGGGTTAATTCCTCATCTTTTATACTTAATTATATGCTAATTAGGGTAAAAGAAAGAGGGTTGGAATAAGAAAAATAGAAAGAACAAGAAGAGAGAGAGAGAGGATCGATCGAGAAAGAGGGAAACGAAGAGGAAACAAAGCTTTGGGAAATTGCTTGCTTAATCACGAATCTTCGGTGGAGGTAGGTTATGGTTTTTAAGCTATTCGTAGTAAAATCTTAATAGCGAATTATATGTATTGGGTAGTCTTGTAAGCCCTTATATATGCTTAATTGTATGCTTGCTTGAATGTGATTATATAATTGTGATAAAATAAGCATGATAAAGCTATTGAATCCTAAATCTTGAGAAACCCTAATCTACTTTGTTAATGATGATGCCTTGGTATAAAAGAAGGAGTGATGAACTAAAGTAATGAGATTGATGATGCCTTGGTATAAAAGAAGGCGTGATGAACTAAAGTAATGAGATTGATGATGCCTTGGTATAAAAGAAGGCTTGATGAACTAAAGTGATGAGATTAGGGGATCAGAGTGTCACGTTCCGACACATAGATTAGTGGATCGGAGTGTCACGTTCCGACACATAGTATTAGGGGATCGGGTGTCATGAACTGACATGTAGAATTAGGGGATCGGAGTGTCACGTTCTGACATATAGTATTAGGGGATCGGGTGTCACGAACCGACACGTAGAATTAGGGGATCAGAGTGTCACGTTCCGACACATAGTATTAGAGGATCGAGTGTCATGAACCGACATGAAGAATTAGGGGATCGGAGTATCACGTTCCAACACATAGTAGTAGGGGATCGGAGTGTCACGTACTGACACAAGAGGAATAAAGATAATGAATCTTGAAAGAATGTTAACAAATTCGAACGAAAAGAACCTAATTCCCAAATGAGTATGGTATTGAGGCTTGAGTCCTCATGGGTGTACTTGGCGTTACTTATTGATGATTATAGTACTTGTTGTTGCTACATGTTGAGTATTGTAGTTGATTTATGATATTATCTGATATATACTGTTTTCTATTTTGAGTTGGCCGATGATACCTACTCAGTACTTGTATTTTGTACTGACCCCTACTTGTATGTTTCTTTCTTTGTTATTTGTGGAGTGCAGCAAACGTGCCGTCGTCTTCCACTCAACAGCAACTCTAGCCAGTCTTCATTAAACCGGATTTCAGGGTGAGCTAATGATTCTAGCTTGGACTGGATCTTCCTCTTCACGTCTTGATGCCTCGAAATTCCGGCATGGACTAGCTTTTAGTTATTTTAGCTGTCTTAGATACTCTTAGTTTAGTAATTGATGATAGATGTTCTTGTGGTGATGACTTCCAGATATTTGGGGATAATAGATGTTGAGTTTAGAAGTTATTGAATTGATTTTCATTAATGAGTTTAAGTCTTCCGCATTACTTTCTGTTGATATTATATTGAAATGTTGGGGTTTAGATTGGTTGGTTCGCTCACATAGTAGGATAAGTATGGGTGCCACTCGCGGCTCGGATTTGGGTCGTGACAAACTTGGTATCAGAGCATTAGGTTCGTTGGTCTCATCACTCAAAAACGAGTCTAGTAGAGTCTTAAGGAATGGTAGGGGGACGCCTTTACTTTTCTTTGGGAGGCTATAAGACTTTAGGAAAATCTCATTCTTTCATTCTTTCTTTCGTGCTATTACTTGGATCCAATTGGTATCTAGGTGATACAAATTGGTATCTGACCATCTTCACTCTATTTCGTAGATGGTTAGAACTAGAGCAACGACTGCGCCAACACCAACACCGGCAAGACAAGAAGCGTCTGAGCCAGCCACTTGGGCTGTAGCTCGAAGAGGAGTAGTGGCGAGAGGCCGTGGAAGAGGTCGTGGGAGGACGTCCTCTAGAGGAAGAGGACAAGCACCTAGCCCATCTGGTACTAGGGCGGTGACTCCTCCACCAACTGAGGAAGTTGTTAGAGAGGGTGAGGAAGGGGAGAATGAACAAGTGCAGAATGAGGAATTGCCACCCCAACTTACCCCAGATGATGATCAATCAGGTTCTTGCTTATCTTAGCGGGTTATCTGATCAAGGCCAGACACCTCCAGTGTTTTCTGCACCAGTACCTCAGGTTCGGGAGGTACAACATGCAGCTACTGTGGCTCCCCGCATGGATGCCTCATTGGAAATAGGCACATTTCCTCGTCTGACTACAGGGCCTACAATGACAAATGATCAGCACGAACTTTTCAGTAAGTTCTTTAAATTGGAACCTCCAGTCTTCAAGGGTGCTGAATCTGAGGATGCTTACGATTTTCTGGTTGACTGTCATGAGCTACTACACAAGATGGGTATAGTAGAACGGTTTGGTGTTGAGTTTGTGACTTATCAGTTTCAAGGGAACGCCAAAATGTGGTGGCGGTCACATGTTGACTGTCAACCAACAGAGGCACCACCTATGACTTGAGCATCATTCTCTAGCTTGTTTATGGAGAAGTATATCCCCCGGACTTTGAGGGATAGGAAAAGAGATGAGTTCTTGAGCCTAGAGCAAGGTAGGATGTCAGTTCCTGCATATGAGGCTAAGTTTCGTGCATTATCCAGGTATGCGACCCAACTTTGTTTCAGTCCACAAGAGCGGATTCGATGATTTGTGAAGGGGTTGAGGTCAGAATTGCGGATTTCAGCCTTACAGGTAGCGGCTACGGCAAAATCCTTTCAAGAAGTGGTAGACTTCGTGATAGAGGTGGAAGGAGTGAAGCCAGATGACTTCACCATGGCATCGACATCAAAAAGATTTTGAAAGGGAGGTGAGTTTAATGGTTCTTACTCTAGAGGACAGGGTTCAGGAGGTTACTCAGTCCGACCAATTCAGTCTTCACTACAGACTGTAGTTGGGGGTCCACCTCAGACCGGTCAACACTTCTCTGAGAGACCTATGCTTGACTCCAGAGAGTGTTATGGATGTGGAGAGACTGGACATATTATAAGGAATTGTCCAAAACAGAGTTATAGACCCCCAATACCTAGAGGTAGAGGTGGTCATGGTAGAGGCCGTTATTCTGGAGGACGTGGTGGCCGAGGTAATGGTGGTCACCAAAACGGCCGAGGTGACGGGAAAACTTGAGACACTACAGCACAACATGGTAGGGGCAACGGGCAGACAGGTGATAGGGCCCATTGTTACGCTTTCCCTGGGAGATCTGAAGCGGAGACATCAGATGCTGTTATCACAGGTAATCTTTTAGTTTGTGATTGCATGGCTTCTGTATTATTTGATCCTGGCTCTACGTTTTCATATGTATCTTCCTCATTTGCTACTGGTCTTAATTTACCTTGTGAATTGCTTGACATACCTATTCGTGTGTCTACTCCGGTAGGTGAGTCTGTGATAGTTGAAAAAGTATATAGGTCTTGTTTGGTGACTTTTGTGGGGAGCAACACTAATGTAGATTTGGTTATCTTAGAAATGGTTGATTTTGATGTAATTCTGGGTATGACATGGCTTTTTCCGAATTTTGCGATCTTGGATTGTAATGTTAAAACTGTGACGTTAGCCAAGCCTGGGACAGATCCGTTAGTGTGGGAGGGCGACTACACTTCCACTCCGGCACTACTAGAAATTTGACTTACAGCAACGCTTATGTAGCCACGGTTATTTAATCGTAGCAATAGCTCACCTATTACAACACTTATAACCGTGGCCAAATATCCTTGAATCTAATAGAACAATTCTTTAAATAAATTGTGGCGTCATCCTTATAATCATCCCTATAGAGATTCTATGGCTACAAATTCAGAACTGTTGCAACAGCTAACTCTATGACAACGGTTAGCGAAATATATGGCAACATTTATTTTAGAAAAAATATTTTGGTTCTGATTTTTATTACTAGAAATATATTTCCCTCCTAAACAATATACTTCCCTCCTAAACAATATTGTCTCACATAAAAAAATCTAAAAGAAAAAAAAACCCTATTTCCGCTCTCTACGAAATGGCGAGGAACGACGAAGCAACAGGAAACTATTGAAGCAATTATTCAGAAGTTTTTGCGGGCTTTTGGTGATGAAAACAAGAGGGAACGATTTCTAAGCTCTTGATTACAGGCTCTTGGACAACGAAGCTTTTGGTGAAGCTCGTTGGTTCTATTGGACAGCTAGGGTCAACTATAATTCTTCCATATAAAGGTGAATAATGTGTAAGTTTTCTCTGTTAGTTCATGATTTCTAAGTCTCCGTTGGATTATTTGTATAAAAATCTTAAAGAGTAAACAATGGGTTAGTCTTATATCTATGTTTTTTTATTCTAATCTATGTAGTGTATAAACTTTCTTTGTTTGAATTTCTGATGTATACTGAAAAAGGAAAAGAAAACACTTCTAAATTTAAGTTGCAGAGGATTTAAGGTTAAACTTGAAGATGATTTAGGGTTAATTCATCACTTGGTGAAGTAGAACTGTAGAAGAATCGTTAGAAAACTTTTTGTGTTCTCATTTCAATGTCGCTGCTTCAAAAAGATAATCCTTAAGACCTCAACTTGTTCTCCTTTGTTAGTATGCTTTTCTTCTTCTTTCATATACTATGGGTGCCTAGTGATGGACAGTTTGCCTTCAAATTGAGTGTGTGTTAGTTGTTTGAGGTATAATCAGTGCTCTTGTGTTTATTGTTGTTTTGTTAGCTAGTGATATGGCTTCAATCATTGGTTTGTTCCTTTGAATGATTTTTTATCAAGTATGTTCCTTTGGTTGCTTTAATGTTCCTCTATTTAAGCTTGTGTGCTTGCTTCCTTTTACTTATCGAACTAATTTGAGTTGTTATATTTCTCATGTTTGTTTGTGATATTTAGAGCTTCATCTTTCATCTTTAATAAATTTTGATGAGTTTAAAGAGCATAGAACAGGAAGGCTGCGACTATCCATCTAGTTCTTGTAATTTCCTTACTCATCTCAATAATCTTTGACCTATTTTCTCATTTTATATGACCGATTTAATTGTCTTTGGATTAGAAGTTTATGTGGTCTTGGAAGTATTGTTTCAAATTTGGATGGGACTTATTTTGATGTTAAGATTTGACTTTGGCTTCCCCCATAAATATTTTGTTCTTTCTTCATTATTGAAAATTATTTGGATTGATCTTCCCATAGTTTGATTTGTGGTTAGTTCCCTGGAAATTTATCGTTAGATCAACTAGGTCTTAATTCCAAGGGATTAATGTGTGTTGTGTGTGGCATCAGTTGTTGTACAATATGTTCCATTCTTCTTATCGCCGCATCTTAAATGTTGAGAAAATTTTGTTAGCTTAGAATCTACGAAAAATTAATACTTTCTGATTGGTGTATCCTGGTTAGACCTTTTTAAAGATAAAGTTAGGCATTCTATTAAAAAGACATCAAGCTTTAGATGAATGATTAATCTAGTCCCCTCCCCCCCCCCAAAAAAAAAAAGTAAGAAAACATCAATCTTTAGAAGAATGATTTGGAGTTGGGATCCTTCCAAACATCTTTAATTTGGAGTTGTGTTTTTCTATGTGGGAGGTCTATGAAGTGTGATGCTCTTATGTGAAATAGATATTTTGTATAATACGATTATTTCTAAAAGATTTTGTATGATGTGAGAGGCAATTTCGAGGGAAAAACATGCCGACATAGAAGTAACCCATATATTAATAATATGATAATCAATTTGTACCTGTTGCTGCAGCAGATTCCCCTGTAAATTGTGTGTGTCTGAGTTGTTGGAGGTCTAAGCTATGCTCTTGTGTTTGTTGTTTTTTGTTGTGAGTGATATGGCTTTAATCTTGTCCGTGGAATTGTTTAGTTAATTATGTTTTAGGAGTTATCAATCGATTTTCTTTAAATTTGGTTAGCATGGTTTCTCGTTTAGTTTTTTTATTGTTCCAATAGTTCAGCTTGTGCGCATGCTTTCTTTTAAATACCGAAAATTATTTGGTTTGATCTTCCAGTAGTTTGGTTTGTGCTGTAATTGTAAAAAACCACTCAATAGATGTCACTAGATTTATTCTACTATTTTCACTAGCTCTAGGATCTGTACTACACTGAATGCTTTTCTATGTACAATAATTGTTAAACTGATAAGCCAACACCCTTGTGTGTTTTTGTATAATGAAATAGCAGTTGTTAGTATTTTTTCTAATCAGGTTGTCCATGTGAACAATCAACTCTGTTACTATTTTAGAATACATGAAATTGTTTGCTACAATCAAAATAAATGTACTGATAGTTATTTGATTTTCTTGATGCAGTCTCTTCCAGTGTGGTGTGACTACTTAAGTTTTGTACACTTTCTGCATCTGGAATTTCTAAGGTGATAAATCTATTCATATTGCTTCGATATTTGTTCTAGCATGCATGCTTGTTCAATTAATGCACGCTTGTTCTCTGATAGTTTAATGTCTGAGTTGCTGCTTGTAATCTGGTTCATGAGTTTTCTGGTACTTGCTGCTTGTAGTCTGGTGGAAGACCAGTCGTAGATTCATGAGTTTTCTGGTACTTGCTGTTTGTAGTCTGGTTTCTTGTTTCTGCTAATTAAACATGTCTCTTTTTCTTCCTTTTTATATTTTTCCTTCTTATCTAAATGTTGCTCCTTTTTGTTGGGGTTCTGGCTTATCGGCCTAATCTGCGACAGAAGTTATAAGACAGCTGCATATATATAAGAACCTGTATATCTAGCATGATAGTGTTGAATCCCAGCTTGACGAGTATGTTTAGCCGAGCAAATATAGTAGACAGGAAATTCTTAATCAACTTTTCATATTTGTGCACATTCAAATTGATCTAATGTTACTCCAATTGTTACACTGATCTCCCATCATCAGAAGAGAATTTTTGATTTATTTTCGTCATTGTAGATGAAGTAGTGACTGAGTTTGTGCCTTTAGATGGTGTTGAAGAAGGGGAAGGCAATTTCTTAGGCAACATTTGTTCCCAAGTAATAGAAGACTTTTTCAATCTTGATCCTTCTGAAATAACAATGCTAAAAAACAGAATAAAAATCAGTCATTGCTTCCAACAACTTAACATAATGAAATATCAAAATTTGAGATTTGTATGTAGATAGAAAAAGAATTGTTGAATAAGATTTGTAAAGAGAATTGAGGTTTTTGATGGTTTGTGATATGAGACATGTTGAGGAACGTGAGAAGTTTGCCAACTTGTTTGTAAGAGTAAAGTTAAATCAATGGCAGACAACATTTAATTTAACAATTGTTATTGTACATAATTTCCAAAGCCTCCCATCTCACACTCATCACACTAAAACATGAAATACTCATAATTAGATTATTCCATATTCCAAATAGTATATTATTTGAGTTTATTGAGTTTATATATGTATGTATTATTTATAGAGTAATAACTTGTACTATATCACTATTGTGGATCTATTAAGATTTTGTGAAAAATTTGCAAAATTATTTATATATTGTTTTAATTGTATGTAGGTGATGAAATCGAAGAAGGCGATGAAAGCAGTAGCGAAGACTTGACATAGGAGCTGAAGTATAGATGTTCTAGAAATCATATATTTTTGAAGATTGAAAATTGTGTGGTGCATGTGTTTCAATTTTTTTGAATGCTATAAAAAGATTTGTATATTTTGCTTTTATTGATATTAGAATTACGGATCTTGAATTCTAATTTTGGTAATGAACATTTATTCTCGTGAACGATTTATGTGTATTTTTGTGTTATAAAATTACTGTTGCATTAGAATTGTTGCAATACCATGTAATAACCGTTGTGATAGCCATTAAGCAACAGTTCTATAGTTGTTTAAAAGTGTTGCATTACCCTATAACAACCGTCGCAATAGAATGAATCGATGTGTTGAATCGAAAGAAAAACTGTAGCCATAGCCTCTATAGAACTGATGCATAAACATCTATTACAACGGTTTAAAACCGTACCAATACGACCATAACCGTTGGCAATTAATTCAAGTGAGAACCGTGGCAATAGGTCCATGTATGGCTACGGTTATATGACCCGTCGCACCTAATCGTAGCAATAGAGCTATTGCTACGCGATCTGTTGTAGCGGTTAATGTAATCGTAGCCTTAGACCTATGGCTACGGTAGTAATGTCTATTGCAACGTTAAACGAACCGTGACAGTAGATCAAATTTCTAGTAGTGCGGTTCGTATCATCTCCTTTCTTCGTGCTAAGAGAATGGTTAGTAAGGGGTGTTTAGCTTTCTTGGCACATCTCAGGGATGACACTACCCAAGTACCTTCGATTGAGTCGCTTTCGATAGTCCGTGAGTTTATGGATGTGTTCCCTGCAGATCTTCCTGGTATGCCACCAAATAGAGATATCGATTTTTGCATTGATCTGGAACCGGGTACTCGCCCCATTTCCATACCCCCTTATAGGATGGCCCCAGCGGAGTTAAGAGAGTTAAAGGCCCAACTTCAAGAGTTGTTGAGCAAAGGCTTCATTAGACCAAGTGCATCTCCTTGGGGTGCTCCTGTTTTGTTTGTGAAGAAGAAGGATGGGTATTTTCGGATGTGCATAGACTACCGGCAGTTGAACAAGGTAACTATTAAGAACAAGTATCCCATTCCTCGCATTGATGACTTGTTCGATCAGCTACAAGGTGCTTGTGTCTTCTCTAAAATTGACTTGAGATCCGGTTATCATCAATTGAAAATACGGGCAACGGATGTGCCAAAGACTGCTTTTCGAACCAGGTATGGGCATTACGAATTTGTAGTGATGTCTTTTTGTCTTACGAATGCCCCTGCTGCGTTCATAAGCTTGATGAACGGGATTTTTAAGCCATATCTGGATCTCTTTGTGATCGTATTTATTGATGATATACTAATATAATCAAAGAGCAAGAAAGAACATGAGGAGCATTTGAGAATGGTATTAGAGTTGTTGAGGAAGAAAAAGCTTTATGCCAAATTCTCCAAGTGTGAGTTTTGGCTAGATTCAGTGTCCTTCTTGGGGCACGTGGTTTCTAAGGATGGAGTTATGGTGGATCCTTCTAAGATTGAGACAGTGATGAATTGGGTAAGACCTACTAATGTGTCAGAAATAAGGAGCTTTGTTGGGTTAGCTAGCTACTACCGTCGATTTGTCAAAGGATTCTCTTCTATTGCTTCTTAATTGACGAACTTGACTAAGCAGAATGTTCCATTTGTATGGTCGGATGAATGTGAGGAAAGCTTTCAGAAACTGAAGACCTTGTTGACTACTGCACCAATTCTTACCTTGCCAGTAGAGGGTAAGAACTTCATCGTTTATTGTGATGCATCATATTCGGGTTTGGGTGCAGTGCTAATGCAAGAGAAGAATGTAATTGCTTATGCTTCAAGGCAATTAAAGGTGCACGAACGCAATTACCCGACCCATGATTTGGAGTTGGCTGCGGTAGTATTTGCACTAAAGCAATGGAGGCACTATCTATATGGGGTTAAGTGTGAAGTCTATACGGATCATCGTAGCCTATAGTATGTCTTTACTCAGAAATATTTGAATTTGAGACAGAGGAGGTGGATGGAACTACTAAAGGACTACGATATCACTCTTCTGTACCACCCGATAAAAGCTAATGTTGTGGCAGATGCTTTAAGTAGGAAGGCAGGAAGCATGGGAAGCCTAGCTCACTTGCAAGTTTCTAGACGCCCGTTGGCTAGAGAAATCCAAAACTTGGCTAATGAATTTATGAGGCTAGAAGTAAATGAGAAGGGAGGATTTTTGGCTTTTGTAGAGGTGAGATCTTCTTTTCTTGACAAGATTAAGGGAAAGCAGTTTGATGATGAGAAACTAAGCCGAATTCGAGATATGGTGTTACGAGGAGAGGCTAAAGAGGCCATAATTGATGAGGAAGGTGTTTTGAGGATTAAGAAAAGGGTATGTGTGCCCCGTGTTGATGACTTGATCCACACTATTCTTACAGAGGCTCATAGTTCCGGATATTCTATACATCCTGGTGCAACCAAGATGTACCGTGACCTAAAGCAACACTTTTGGTGGAGTAGAATGAAGTGCGACATTGTTGATTTTGTTGCCAAATGTCCCAATTGTCAACAAGTAAAGTATGAACACCAGAGGCCCGGAGGAACACTTCAGAGAATGCCCATTCCTGAATGGAAGTGGGAGAGAATCGCAATGGACTTCGTGGTTGGTCTTCCAAAGACAATGGGTAAGTATGACTCTATTTGGGTGATTGTTGATAGGTTAACTAAGTCTGCTCATTTCATTCCGGTCAAGGTGACTTACAATGCAGAGAAGTTAGCCAAACTTTACATCTCGGAAGTTGTTCGATTGCATAGGGTTCCACTCTCCATTATATCAGATAGAGGTACGCAGTTTACTTCTATGTTTTGGAAAACCTTGCATGCTGAATTAGGTACTAGGTTGGATCTTAGTACCGCATTTCACCCTCAGACCGATGGTCAGTCTGAGCGAACGATTCAAGTGTTGGAAGATATGTTTCGTGCATGTGTGATAGAATTTGGTGGTCATTGGGATAACTTCTTACCCTTAGCGGAGTTTTCATACAATAATAGCTATCACTCAAGTATTGATATGGCTCCATTCGAAGCATTGTATGGGAGGAGATGTAGGTCTCCCATTGGTTGGTTTGATGCATTTGAGGTTAGACCTTGGGGTACTGACCTTTTGAGGGATTCAATAGAGAAGGTAAAATCTATTCAAGAAAAGCTTTTAGCGGCTCAAAGTAGGCAAAAGGAATATGAGGATCGAAAGGTTAGAGACTTGAAGTTCATGGAGGGTGAACAAGTCTTGCTGAAGGTTTCACCCATGAAAGGGGTGATGCGGTTCGGTAAAAGGGGTAAGCTAAGTCCAAGGTATATTGGACCATTTGAAGTACTTAAGCGAGTAGGGGAGGTGCCTTATGAATTAGCCTTGCCTCCAGGGCTGTCAGGAGTGCATCCGGTATTTCACGTGTCTATGTTAAAAAGATACCATGGGGATGGAAACTACATCATTCGTTGGGATTCAGTTCTTCTTGATGAGAATTTGACTTATGAGGAGGATCCTGTTGCTATTTTAGATAGAGAAGTCCGCAAGTTGAGGTCAAGGGAGATTGCATCCATCAAGGTTCAATGGAAGAATCGGCCGGTTGAAGAGGCCACTTGGGAGAAGGAGGCTGATATGCAAGAAAGATACCCACACCTGTTTACAGATTCAGGTACTCCTTTTCGCCCTTGTTTTTCTTCTTGTGATCGTTCGAGGACGAACGATGGGTAAATTGGAATCTATTGTAACGACCTGTTTAGTTGTTTTGAGCAGCAGATTTTATTTCTGGAAAAACTGTCTGACTCGACGGAACCCACGACAGACCGTCATGGGCACGACGGACCGTCGAGGGTGTCTCGTTCCAAAACACTTAGAATTCTGAAATTTGGGTATTGAAATCGACTCTCTCAACTTCACGACGGAATGGCAGGACGGACCATCGTGGGCACGACGGACCGTCACACATTTTCCACATAAAATTAGTCTCTGAACTTTGTGACGGACCTGCAGGACGGACCGTCGCAGGCACGACGGGCCGTCACAGGTTGCGTAATCCCAGGCTGGGTCAGATTTCTGTTACATATTTTAAGAGGCGTTTTGGACTATTCCTGCTATAATTATAAATTTAGTGGGTTAATATTAATAACTCAATTACTTGGGGGTTAAAAGAGATAACCTTGAGTTAATTAGTGGGTTAATTCCTCATCTTTTATACTTAATTATATGCTAATTAGGGTAAAAGAAAGAGGGTTGGAATAAGAAAAATAGAAAGAACAAGAAGAGAGAGAGAGAGGATCGATCGAGAAAGAGGGAAACGAAGAGGAAACAAAGCTTTGGGAAATTGCTTGCTTAATCACGAATCTTCGGTGGAGGTAGGTTATGGTTTTTAAGCTATTCGTAGTAAAATCTTAATAGCGAATTATATGTATTGGGTAGTCTTGTAAGCCCTTATATATGCTTAATTGTATGCTTGCTTGAATGTGATTATATAATTGTGATAAAATAAGCATGATAAAGCTATTGAATCCTAAATCTTGAGAAACCCTAATCTACTTTGTTAATGATGATGCCTTGGTATAAAAGAAGGAGTGATGAACTAAAGTAATGAGATTGATGATGCCTTGGTATAAAAGAAGGCGTGATGAACTAAAGTAATGAGATTGATGATGCCTTGGTATAAAAGAAGGCTTGATGAACTAAAGTGATGAGATTAGGGGATCAGAGTGTCACGTTCCGACACATAGATTAGTGGATCGGAGTATCACATTCCGACACATAGTATTAGGGGATCGGGTGTCACGAACCGACACATAGAATTAGGGGATCGGAGTGTCACGTTCCAACACATAGTATTAGGGGATCGGGTGTCACGAACCGACACATAGAATTAGGGGATCGGAGTGTCACGTTCCGACACATAGTATTAGGGGATCGGGTGTCACGAACCGACACGTAGAATTAGGGGATCGGAGTGTCACGTTCTGACACATAGTAGTAGGGGATCGGAGTGTCACGTACCGACACAAGAGGAATAAAGATAATGAATCTTGAAAGAATGTTAACAAATTTGAACGAAAAAAACCTAATTCCCAAATGAGTATGGTATTGAGGCTTGAGTCCTCATGGGTGTACTTGGCGTTACTTATTGATGATTATAGTACTTGTTGTTGCTACATGTTGAGTATTGTAGTTCATTTATGATATTATCTGATATATACTGTTTTCTATTTTGAGTTGGCCGATGATACCTACTCAGTACTTGTGTTTTGTACTGACCCCTACTTGTATGTTTCTTTCTTTGTTATTTGTGGAGTGCAGCAAACGTGCCGTCGTCTTCAACTCAACCGCAACTCTATCCAGTCTTCATTACACCGGATTTCAGGGTGAGCTAATACTTCTAGCTTGGACTGGATCTTCCTCTTCACGTCTTGATGCCTCAAAATTCCGGCATGGACTAGCTTTTACTTATTTTAGCTTTCTTAGATACTCTTAGTTTTAGTATTTGAGGATAGATGTTCTTGTGGTGATGACTTCCAGATTTTGGGGGATAATAGATGTTGAGTTTAGAAGTTATTGAATTGATTTTCATTAATGAGTTTAAGTCTTCCGCATTACATTCTGTTGATATTATATTGAAATGTTGGGGTTTAGATTGGTTGGTTCGCTCACATAGTAGGATAAGTGTGGGTGCCACTCGCGGCTCGGATTTGGGTCGTGACATGACTATATATAAAGCCTCTAAAAAGACTGAGATGGATGTTTTGATAAACCCCAAAACATCCTAATGGACTAACAAGAAAGCAATTAACATAGATCCTGTAAAACGCAAGTAGGCACACCGAATGATTTTGAACTGCTCACTGGATCAATGTTACACTATAAACTCGATACTAGTTACCTGTGTTTGCATCATAAGACAATGCATGCTAACTTACATCAATAAATTTAACGTACAGGTATGCGAGTTTTGAATGCCAAACCATTACCCTTGATCTTCCCTTTCATGAATAGTTAACTTATTTTATTTCATTATAAAGTAGTTTAAAGCAAAAGGAATATGAAGAAAAGTTGTTTACGCAAAAAATGTAAACTCTATTAATATAACAAAGATACCAAATAACTATGAAATTTATGTAAAAATATAATAAACTAATGTATATAAAATACAACTACTTTTTGGAAGTTTTTCTAACCGACAATTATCACATTAGAGCTATTGTGATAATAAATCAATCTACCTCACGATGCCAGTGTTACCTATACCCATCCAAAGGTATTGGACCTGAAATACTAAGTTGATCCTCTAGTATATTGTAAAAAGTACTCATCTAAAAAGTATAACACTTTTCTACCCATGGTGGCTACATGGTTTTATGGAGACGTAAGTTATGTCACCTCGTTCTCGTCTTCAATTTGGTGGTTAATACAACTTACAAAATATACTAGCTCTTATAATGTAAAAATATACCTCTTCTGTGATTTGAGATAAGTTCTCAAAAACATAGCTCAAAAGCTATCATTGAAATCCTAGTTTTCCTTCTTCTTTCATTTAGAAAGCTATTACTCTTTTATGAAAACTAGCCCGAAGACTTTGGAAATCTGAGTTTCTAGTCTTATTTAAATGTCAAATTAGTTTAAATTTGTTTGGGTATGCATAGTCTCGTATACTTCATTGAAGAAACAACTTCAAACTCTATTCTTTAGTGAACTCTAAACTTAGTTCATAAAACAACTTTAAAACATTCATGAAAGACTTCCGAAAATGTTAAGAACTTATCTTAACTTTACTCTTTACTGATCTTGATTTAACTCTTAATGATCTTTACTTGACTGTTGACTAATCTTATCGCTACTCGTAATTGATTTAATTATTGATTCACCGATTAAGATTTCTGTTTGGAAAGATCTCTTAATTTTAACCAATGATTTTACATAGCTACATATAAAATAATACCAAAAGTCATAATACGAATGTAGGCCCCAAAGCAGAACAACAATTAATTTTTGGTTTTAAAAAATTTCATTTGAGGCAGAACACCTCAAGTCATCTCCATGGCACGGTGAAGAATTTTCCAAAATCAAGGACCGAATCTGCGATAAGCCACCGCGTTCAAATTTTGCCCGTCAAAATTTGTTCTTCGTTTTTCTTCCAAAATTCACGAAACTTGTTTTTTTTAATTAAATTACCTTTAGATACAAATAAATGAAAATGTACTTAAGAACCTAACACGAAATGACCCTATAATGCGACGTAACAAAGTCAAAAACTTTCCAACTCAATCAAATTCAAGAACAATATATTAATTCAAGATCATCAATATTTAAAATCTTTTAAGATGAAACAAAAATGAAATTAGTATGATTGGAATGTCGGAGATAAATCTCAACATCATGAGAGCCTCACATATGGTAGAAGTAAACCCTTGGCGAAAACACCAACTTCCTTTATTGATCTTAATGAACTTTTCCTTTTCTCCTTCTTGTTTCTCATCCCTCTCTACTTATCCCTAGCGTAAAATCCAAAATTCTAAACATACTATCATCTGATTATACTCGTATTAAACTCGTTAAAACAGATTAAAATAATTGGGCAATGAAACTAGAATACCCCTTAAAATTCCGATTTGGACATTTCCTCAATTAAATAGCCCAACTTCCAAAAAACATAACTCACTCATACGAACTCACAATCATGCAAACTTCACGCAATTAAAAAGACAATTCCAAGATCTCTCCAACCTTATCTTGAACTATACTAACTCATCCTGATCTAGGAGATAAGACTGAATAAGGTTTACAAAAAACTCAACTTTAACTCGCTTACAATTTTCCAGATTTACACAAATACATTAATGATATAAATATTTAAGATTTTAAATTTCCTTGTAGTTCTTTCTAGTTGCGAGATGTTACACTTTACTAATTAAAGTGACACTTAATTCTTTAAACAAAGTTAAAACGTTTGTCAAAGACTTTTCAAAACTTTATAAACTTTTCTTTGATTTATTTCTTAACTTTACTCTTAACTTCTCCTTACTTAGATCTTTACTTTGCTTTAATTGTATTACGAATTCAAGGTTCATGATCTTGTGTTTATTGATAATTAAATGAAGTTTAAATATACCATTCAGTGTTGAAAAACAATAGACAATATAGGAATATTACTATGGAACAAGTACTAGAAGTTAGGGAAGGAATGGGAAGAACTCACACCCTTGGATGTCTGAGAGGCGTGGGGCGCCAGCCCTTAAAGTTTAGAGGGCCTGTTGGGTGCTCTGGATGGCACGAAATTCCAGAGCCCCTTTTGGGGCGATGCCCTTCCCCGATCTTCATGTGTTTGTCTACTTTTGTTGGTCGTTTTTAATCATAAAACCCTCTAAAGTTCAATTTCTCTTCCCCAAACTCTTAGAATCATTTATACCCTTAATATACAACAAATTATACTCGAAAAAACAAAACCAAAAATGTTAATCAATATTATAAAAAATTCTAAGAAAACAACCTGCATGAATTCAGAGAATTTTTTTCAAGAACTCAAGAATTTACTTTTAAATCTAAAAACATCGCTAAAATATAACCATAATTGGCGTGTGGGTGAACTAAAACAATGCTATCTTATATCACATACCATTTAGGGTTCAGCCACGATGAAATCCACAAGCCAAACATGGAGAACATGATGAATCTTAAACTTTCTCTCCTTTCACCTATTCTTTTCTCATCTCTCAAAAACATAAATTATTTTCAAAAGCATAAAACTAAGTTTTGTTTAGACCCCTAAGTAATTACCAATGATGAATAAAAAAAAGGTAAGTAAAAGGCAAAATTACCCTTTCAAAATCCGGATTTGACTTTCATTATTCCCACAACCCAAGTTCTAAAGTAGGTAATTCACTCATACAAATTCAGAATCGCGTAAACTCAACAGGTTTGAAAAGATTATCCTAGGAGATTTGAAACTATATTTTGAAAAAAACCTAAATAATCCTGATCTAGAATTTCCCTTCATTTGAAGAATACAAAAAACTCAGATTCTAGGTTTTTATTCGTCCCAAAAAATGACTATTTCAAATTCTTAGCTTCTTCTTAGTTATTTCAATTTGCGAGATCTTACAATCTCTCCCCTTCGGAACATTCATCCTCGAATGTGATTAAACTTATTAATATAAGGGTGTAACATTCCAAATTAAATTCAAGAACCCACAAGCAAATGCGAAACAACATGCCAACTCATAAATAAGTACGAAGAAAGGATTAGCACCTTAATGCAAAACTTCTCTAGATTCGAATATTTGTGGATATCTCTTATTCATAACCTCCTCAGCTTACCAAGTAGACTATTTTATAAATTGGTTCATCCAAAGTACTTCGAATTATGCTACCTATTTTGTTCTTAACAAGCAACTAGACGATCTAGAATCTAAACAAGAATCTCATCATTGAATAACCTATCCTTGTGTAAGACCCCCAAAATGAGTTAGGTTTTCTAGAGCCTTACATGTTACTATAAGATTTTTAAGATTTTAAGTAAGTGTTTTGAAGTATGTATGGGTTATTTGATGTAATATGGAAGTCAAACATCAAGGAAAAAACAAGACGTTCAACGACTAGTCACCAAAGGGGCCTATGTATTTTTATACGCATTTATGAGTGTCATTGGCTTATGAATTTCTTATATGATTAAAAAATATGTTTATAGGAAGTATTTTGTGTTTCATGAATTTTTGATCTCAAACATTTATGAACGTCCAAGACGTTTTAAAGTTAGCCCTTGAGACGTGCATGTATGTCTTGAGAGTGCCTTGCATGTTTGGATGTATTTTATGTGTTCATTTTGGGTGAAATTTATGTGAAAGATCCTAATCATGTTAAGATATATATATATATGTTGTAAATTTTTGGGTAAGACTCCCCAAGGGCCACACAAAAGGCCCTCAAATAGGATCTAAAGGCTGTAAAGACATTGCCTCAATCGACGGAGCCATGGAACGGTCCATAAGTCCACCTACGCCCTATTGATGGTGAAGAGTATATTGTGAATTATACTATGAAGGATCATTAAAATTAAAGCCTTAGACCCAAATGACGGAAGACACAAACGGCACATCGATTGGCCTATGGGGCGTCGATGCTGGCTGTCAATGGAGGCTACATTTAACTTCATGCTCTCTGTCCCATAATGGGGTGAAAGAGAAATTCACCCCACGTTCTAACTTGACCCTAAATGGTTTATTTGATTATTTTTGTGTGTATTTAAGTGTTCAAAAACGTTACAACCCCATTCTCAATTGAATTCACAAATTAGACTTCCTCCCAAATATTCTCTATAGAACCCCCATTGAAGGTGAAGCCCAAGAACAACTTGTAGATGAAATTTCAATTGGTAGTTAACTAGGTTTAGAGGTTTTCTTCTACATTAAGTTATGGTGATCCTTCATATCTATTTAATCATACATCTAAAGAGTGTTCCTTTCAATGTTTTCAAAGAAGTTTCATGATCAAATCACTTCTAGCCATGTGTTCTTTCCCATTCAAACGCCTAATAATGATAAGTTTAGGTTAATATGACCACTATAACGTGGATTTCAATACAATTACATGATGAACCATGTATCCTTCAACTCTCGTTTTAGCCTTTGTATGGGCCTTGTGATCGTGACTTTTTATTGATTGAGTTATGATTCTATCACATTGAATTGCTTATATCTACTTCCTATCATGTGTATTGACTGTCAATAGTTAATGAGTGACCCATGAACATTAATGTTCAAAATATTGAATGTGGGTAATCTATAATGTAGTATCTTCTGATCTTGATACTATCTTGATTGTTATGTGACTCAATTATGTCAAATTGATGGTTATATAATGCCCATGATATACTCAGATGATGAATAACGTACTTTTTGTCCAATAATGACTGATTATTGAAGAATTGATCTCTATTTTCCTATTGATATTTAAAGCATGAAATTCACTATAATCTCGATTTCATGGCACTTTTAGTAGGATTTTTTTAGGTTATGATTTCTTTAACTACTGCCTTATGTTGTTATTAATGTTTAATTGTGGTTGTGATATATTGATAATCAAATTAATGGAGTCTTGGCAATGGTTGATCTAGGTTATTTAGCCTATAGATTGATAATTCTATATACATGATGTGATCTCAATTCTAAGGTGAATGAATCATGAGTTAGACTTGATTATTCTGTCTTTCGCTGCTGTCCTAGATTTGAATTGTTGATGAAATATAATTGATGATCATTACAAGTGAATTGTCGATGATCTATGACTCTCTACTCTCTATTATATTAGTGATGTTGTGTACTTGTAGTAGCATGATCTTATAATGATTGTGCATGATTTCATGTGTGTTTAACTACATTGAAACTAGCTCGGTATAGTTGAAATTTTGATGAAAGATTAGTATTGATCAATGATTATCAAAGGCTAAAGGTTGTGTAAGAATTGTTCTATTTCCCTACTTCTTTACTTTCTTATAGTATTGTTAATCGATGGAGCCTTGCATGGAATTTTATGGTATGGTCTACTTATGGTGGCGGTGTTTACTTTATTGTAGATATACATGTGATGAAATCATGGTATTGAAGGAAATTATACTACGTATGTGTCTTGGTGATGATCAACCAATATGAAGCATACGCCTAGTTTCCAATTCTAGGTTTGATCTAGGTTGTATGGCTAATGTTATGAGTATGTAAATTGTTATGCTAAAATAAAATATATGTGCTTCCTATGATGAGGTATTACAATTTTATATGTGAAGTAAAGTTAATATAAGTGCATAATGACTAGAGCTTACTGTAAGAATGTTGTAACTCTTTAATAAATAAGCCTTATGTTATGCTATATAATCTATGATGTGTGATGTATCATTTACTAGGATGAATTTATAGGTATACTATTATACGCAAGGGTATGGGATCTTGTCTATGCATTGCATATGTGTACCTTCATAGGATAGTTCGTAGGTTGGTCTTCAAAGTACTTACATAGGAATATATGAGCATGTTCTGTATATGACTTGTATGCTATGATTTTATGAATGTGCATAGTGTCTTTGTGTGTTTAGATGAAAGGATTGCTAATATAGTTATACCTATAGACTTATTAATTTATATATGGACATGTGTGACATTTCATCTGTTATGTGAAAGGTTTGATTACATATAAGTATATACACACACATGTATGATAATCTACTCAAGAAGGGGCGTTGAAAGGTGTGCTCAAGTGTACCCTAAACTAGATAGGTTCTATATGTTATGTGGGTTCCTCACATGATTTAGGTTGATGAACTCTCATCTATGACCTATGCGTTAAGCATATAATGAGTTCACTCTCCTAAGCCTAATTTTATAAGATAAAGTTAATAAACAATTTTAATAAAAGGGAACTTATCTTAGCACCAAGTTAACTCCATCTTGACGGGTGTCCCTTCCCATTGGAGGAAGGTAGGTCACAACAGTCCTCACGAGGTGGTTAGCCTCTTAGCTCAGCAGGCATAGAGTGACGTTTCCATAGTGTATAACTACAATGCCCCATTTGTCATAAAGAGGGTTTCCACATATACATCCAAGTTTCATAAATGATGCTTTCCACATAGGATATAACAAGTGATTTCACTAGTATTCTAGCATGTGTTATGTTCTACCTTTGCTAGGTAAGAACACCTTCCCTAGGTGTAAGACTCTAAGACACAAAATTCCATGTAGCACCCATGGTATTAGTGTCGGTTAAGTCTATAGTTTCCCTAAAGTAAAATGGAGAATGGAAGTAAAATAAGGACCCACACTAGGATAACCTAAGGGTAATTTCTTAGTGTAGGTGGGGGTATTAGACTTTACAAATGCTCTTGAGGTAAGTACTAGGAAGGTTTTCTAATGCATGTGACTATGTTTATGTTCCTTAAGAACGAGTTTGAAGTATTTGTCTACTTATTAGGAAAATGTGCATGGTATGAGTCGTAATGGATCTATATGATGTGGTCTCTTCTTATATGAGTTATGTAGGTCTTATCATTTATATAATGAGGTCTTTCCTTATGTGCATGATGTTTGTCTTATTGACTATGTGAATGAAGGTTCTACTTGAGTTGCATATAGTTGAATATAGTAGTATGTTTGAAGGGTGAAGTACATGTTTTGATGCTTATAGTCTGATGATTGGTTTACTAAGTATGTATGAGGTTATGGGGCTTCACATGTACATTGCATTAGTAGACTTAGAATAGGATTGTGAGTAAGGTCATTGACTATGGTCCACTGTCATGTCTTTAGGGTCTTATACTTGAAGGTGTCTTGTGGTATGCTATACATTTAGTATGATATGTGGTAGCTTATGTAGAGTGTATGCATTGTTTCATTGTGTCTTTTACGTGATGCATTGCACAAAGTATAACTAGAGGGTTACTAAGGAGGTTAATGAGTTAAGAAAAAGATGTCACTGTAAAAAGAAGAAAGCTTACTGTAAAGAAGGAATATGTTGAAATGTGACTCTAAAATGCCTTAAATTTTATTTGCGAACTTATATGATGTTTGGACTATGAATATGCATATATGAAGTACGAAATATATATAAATGTTATTGTATAAAATTGTTATGAGATTTGTCAAAAAAAGGCATGAAGCATAATTTTGAGTAAAATGTCCCTTTTAAATGCATGTTTTTGCATGGTTATCATACTTAGCGGATTCTTACATTAACTCCTTTCTTCTATACTTTTTACACTATGTATGTTATGGATGCTTAAAGGATGTATCTATGATTGAAGAGTTTGTTATTTTTTTCCCAAGATCAAGCAAAAGGAATCCTTAAGATTCAAGGATGTTATATGTGAAGATATGTTTTAAGTCTTGTTATTATATATTTATGATTATTTTGTAAGGGTCTTATCCTTAATATACTCTAATTATGTTGAGCTAAGATATGACAAAAAGATACTATAGTCTAGATTTGTACTTATGATATTTTGTATACAAATTAAAGTGATGTTCTAGCATATGATGCGCTATGAAAGTTTTATATTTTCCGTCACATTTACCTATGAGAATGCGATAGATGATAACTATTGGCTTCAATAAGATGTCCAATAGGTCAAGTACTCCATGCTACTTCTAGGGGGTTATCCCTGCATTTGACAACATTACCCCAATATCTACAGTTTTCATGATCAATAATGGATCACACATTCACCTCTTCAACACGGATATGAGTTACCGTGAGTGAATCGCGGCTAACTCTTATGGTAACTCCAACTCCTAAAATACATTGTCAATCCTCTTGGATATTAAATAAGGTCTGTGTAACGACCCACAAGTACACCCTAGAAGTTAGAGGATCCTTGAGTCATCACATGACAAATAAAACGTCAAGAAGTCTCACTAAATCCACTTGTATCATTCATTGCATAGTAAAACATTGTAAAATGAGTAATAATTTAAAACCTTCTTTAGACACGAAGAAATCTTTCTATAAATATTACGCAATCGAAAGACTTACATTTAAAACATTAAACCTTCATAACATTTCATTGAACTATCTAAACTTTGGAGTATACAATATTTGGGACTAAGCCCATACAAGACATAAAATAAAGACTAAGACATAAAGGAAACTTGCGTATCAAATACTTCATCTTCAACCCTTTCAAACCAATCCATCCTCCATGGAGTAAGAAGACATCCAATTCCCTACACTTTAGTGAAAAAGAGAACAGAGTGGTTAGCACATTAGATACACTAAGTATGGAAGTCATGCGAAAACTATCAAAAATGGATATTTAGTAAATAACACATTTTGATTAAAACATCATATAATATAAACATAAAAAAAATTACCACCTTAAAAACACATAAGCAATTTATCACATTTTTAGGAAAACATTTAAGTAAGCGCGTGACACCTTACAATGACTAAATTCACTTTGTCATTGAAATTTCTGAATTTGACAAGGAAAACTTGCTAGCATTCAATCCTCTCACTAAAAGGTATCTAGGACTCACTTAAAAAAGACATGAGAAATCTCCCATACACCCTCTCTAGGAACACCTAAATGATCCTTAAGACCACCTATAATGTTATGCACCCTTACAATACACAAAACCCATAAACATGAGATCCTTCTACCAAAGGTGATTCTAAGGTTCACTTGAGTGAGTTGTAAAGTGATCGCTCATATAAACCCTTTCACACACACATATGATATCCTATAGATTACATAGGATATGATCATTCTCACATAACATCACAACATACAAATTATGTGACATTCTCCCTTCCAATTATTATTAAAAGACTTTCTTAAGTAAATCAAGAAGATAACTTCCATGATTGACATTGCCAAGATAACCTAAATAATCCATAATACTAACTAATTTTGGATCTTGTCAACACAATCAATAAACTTCCCTCACTAGAGTCATTCTTAAGACTTATCTAGGTAAGATAAGAAGTGAGAATTCCTATGTCCGCTTCACACCTAGACTATACAACTCTTAACTACTCTAGATAATTTCTTATTCATTTAACATGTTTTCTTAACTTAAGTCATTACATCCATTGGTTCATTTCAGAGACATTCATCACATAATGAAATTCAAGTAATGGTGTTGTAAACAACTTCAAATCGTATTGTACAACGTCTAGATAGTGTCCCATACCGCCACTTAAACTTCATAGAACTTTTCTAATGATAGTAGGTATCCCATATGATAAAAAATAGGCAGTAACCGACATAGACAATGGTAGAATATCATGGAATATGGAGTTGTAACCTACTACAATGGACGGCATTCTGATTGCCAATGGTAGAACATGGACACATCCCACGTAGGCACATGGTTAAGGAATATGAAGGGCTTACTTTGTACTCTTGTTTCGTTCTTCATTAAAGCTAATTCCCAAACCGTGCTTACTTAGTACCAGAATTTTTTCTCATAGAGTAACTTACATTAAATGTTCATATAAAGGGGTTCAATCTAAAGTTCATCAGCCAATCACATTAACCCTACCAAAGAGTTCCTCTAGGGCTGCCTTACAATGAAGACAAGATAGATCTTTATGATTTTTCAGAAGGATGATATGATGTCGTTCCATCCAATCAAGCTTAAGTCCATCATTAATTACATGAAGGATACTATTACATCTTTCGACATCAATGTCCGTAACCTTACCACTAGGTTTAATGTTCCACATGAAGGACCTTCTTAACATCATTCATACATTAAAGAATAACATTCTTTAGCATCCTAAGTCAAGACATCTCATATTCAAATTCATACATGTATCAATCAAGGGACACGAGTACACCACAGAAGACACTACCTTTCTCATAACAGATGAATGAAGTCTTCATGGAATACCTTAGTCATACATAGACATTTAATAGTACAACATGTTAAAATTAACACATATATACAAGGCTTCATCATATATCACCACATAAGATTAATAATAACATAATCACTCACACAAGATCATACAAGAACTATAAGGAACCCTTAGTATTAACCATAACAAATAGCACCTAAAATGTATCATTCTTCAAAACACTTGTTCGTACAATCCATAAAATCTTAGACATGATTAAATTATTTCACTTCAAGAACTTCATACTATACCTTCATATAAGTCCTAAACATTGTACAAATAAAATTCATAAAGTAATCCCGACAAGACCACATCTTTTACAGAGGTAACACATAAACACCGCCACCATAAGTGGACCGTGTTTGGTATCATACTTACCCTGTAATAATTTTCAAAATTATTTGCACTTGAGTAAGTTCTATAATAATAATCATAAAAAATAACGCATAAACAATTTATAACATAATACCGACACTTGTATGAATCACCATCATACTTTTCCACTTTAACTAGATGAGAAATAGTTTCATCATCATTCGTAAAGGTGGTGTCTTATTTAATAGGATTCTTCTTAGTTAAAAATTAAGAAAAGTTTAAAAGACTTAAGTAGTAAAGTACTTTAACCTTCCATCTATTAAAATAATTACCATTGAATCGAAATGGTTTGTAAGGTCTCCCATCTTGACATCTGTGGTTTTTTCAATAGTTGCAATGTTTAATCACATAAAATTGTTAGTGGAAACTTATAATATAACAAAAATACAAGATTACAACTATAAATGAAATGAAGAAAAAAAAATCTCTTCACGCTAAGGAGCGAATATCTCTCTCTCTTTAAGGATATTCAAGTTCATGCAACAAATGTTTTCACCGGTCCAGCATTAGTACTGCTTCACTTATCCCCTCCAAGATACAACAACCTTCACAAAATATAACTCAACAACTCTGGATAAGAATTAAGTTAAGAATTACACGATAAAAGCACCTCCTTTAAACTAATAAGAACTATTTTAGACAAACTTTATGCACTCTATATATTCTTGTGTGTTATGTGTTTCAAACAAAATTAAAACCACCACTATTTATACTAAAAGAAATCTCTCTAGCAATGAAAAGGAAGATAAATGGTGTAGTAAATTTGAAAGATAATAATGTTATGACTTACATAGGTTACAAAGAATAGTTGAGGAATAAAGAATTAGATAACGGAGAATGAATGTGGAGAAGTAATGAACATTTCCACTTCTTCTAGAAACCAAAAAGTAATGAACAATATACCTTAACTTTTTGATCAGCATTCATCACTAATCAAGAATGAAAATTAAGTCATACTCTAACGAACTAAAAAAGTCAAAGTAGTTGTGGACCATATGAAGTGTAGCATAACTTATGAATTTAGTGAAAATCAAACAATGTGGAAAACAATTTAATATAAATTAAAATAATATTAAAATTCTCTCACAATCTCACAAAACAACATATCCAATGTTAGAAGTCATTAAATTTGGAGTCTCTATGCATTTAAGGAATGTCTTGGTAATATTTTGCAAATTTGGAGAATTAAAATGAACCATCATGAAGGACTAATGGGGAGGCCTCAACATTAGCAAAATCTCTAACTGAAGAAGAATCCTTACTATATGGAAACTCTTAGATATATAACTTAGCCTAGCGTAACTGTTTCCATTTTTTGTAATACATATGAAAAGATGTTGTACGCGTAATGGCCCCATCTTTTGAATTATTATAGCATTAATAAGCAACATATGTTTTGAGAACAAAGCTGGAATTTTATTATCATTATACTAGAATATTAACCCCAAATATTGAGTTGTTTGGTTCGATTAATAATTTGTTTTGATTACATTGAAATTGAGTCTGAACTTACACAGAACCTTACATTTAGTATTAGTATTTTGATCGTTATGACTTGTGAGTTGTATCTATGGTGGAAGGAACTAGATCTAGACTTCTAGCATACAAGATTTTAAAGAATGATGACGTTCATGATTCTATGTTACTCAGTATCGGGTGCGGATATCCGACACAAATTCGAATCCGAGAGTCGGGCTCGGATAAATTTAAATTTGACCATTCAGTGGTCACGAGTATGGATACGGGTGCAGGGATTCGGCAAAAATTATTCAATACCATAATATATAGTAATAATTATAATATTAAATATTTTGTAAATTCTATATATAAAAACATATCAATTAAAGATGTACAAGTTTTAAAACATAAATTATTTATTACTAGTTACCACAGTAATTGATTTAAAAAAAAATCTATTACTTTTATTCATTATAAAGAATAAATAGTAATTATATCCCAATAGTTAGATGATACAATTCATTACAATTATGTGTTGCCCTTTCTTCTCCGAGTAAAGCCCTCTCTTCTCCGAAAAAGACCCTTAGCCTTTCTATGCCCCTTTTCAAAAAAAAAAGTTACTCCCTTCTTTTTCAAGAACACGACTTTAAATTATTTGTTCTCTCCCATGTATCCTTAACCTCCTTTCTATTCTTGTACAAGAATTCTTTTCTATGGAGTAATTAGACCTTGTTACAACTTCGTTATAGAAAAGTCATCTAACGTTTGCCGGCCATGAAAATAATCTATTGTACCCCATTTTTTGACTTTGGTCAAAGTATACAGATCCGATTGACCGAATCCCACTCATAACCTGTACCCGCACCAATCTTACTAGAGACAAGTTCGACTGCTAAGCTAAAGTGTGCAACTTATAGTTGATGAGCTCCTGCAGAATCATCAAGTAGTATATAATATCCCAATCAGGATTCGGGGTATGCTTGAGGTCATATTTGATAGGTTTAATACTCTTTAAAGGGTACCTCCTCAAGATGCAGTTGACCATCCACAAGGAGATGACATCCTTTTCGTTCTAGCTGAACATAATCGACAGAACCGACTCTAGATTGTGATCATTCTTCCTCCTAAGTTATGGTTTGAGAATTTAAGAGATACTGTATAGAACGTTTGAGAACGAAAAAGTGGAGTCTGATGATCTTTTCTTGAATGGTTTGGATAGGGCATGACATAATTCATTAGTTTTGACTATGATTTTGGACTTCGTCCAAATTCACAAAGAAGGTATGTGATAGATTTGATGTGGGACACTTAAATTATATAGAGGAGGAGTTTAATAAGTTCAAAATGTATGAATATTTGGATACTATTCTATACAAATTTGAATATCTTAAACTCAAATGTTTATAAAAAATCCCAATCTTTGTCAGTCTTATTTTGTTTCAATTTTTTTGGGGGAATCAAAAGAAGAGATAACTATTGTTAAGACTTCTCAGCTCACCTCTCTTAGGTTTGACATTGAGTAATAAGTAATTCAATAGAAGGATATTGAGGTAGGCTTTAATAAGAACCAAAATACCTTCTACCCTATTGGAATGCAGATGTTGTAAAGTGCACTAACATGATGA
Organism: Solanum chilense; assembly: GCA_032847665.1. NCBI lineage: Eukaryota > Viridiplantae > Streptophyta > Magnoliopsida > Solanales > Solanaceae > Solanum > Solanum chilense. Next base: position 48,482,579 of record CM064969.1, on the reverse strand, counting down.
AAACTAGGACTACCTCTTATTGGTTGAGCCCTTAGATTTATTAATACATTAAGAACAATCACTTGCATTTTACATGTGTTGATAAGTATGGACGTGTACATCAATTCAAGAGGAAACAACTAAACTATCTCATAGGAGAACTTGAACCTAATCAGGTAAAAGGAAGAAGCTAATGCAAAGATTGAGTATATCGCTTGCAATATAATAATTGAAGGTCAGATAGAACAAGAGATGAAAGAAGTTGGGTGTCTAAGTTCACTCTCAGGCAATCATATGGAGGTAAACCCTATTTTGGTCAAATGAACCGTGAAGAATAGGTATATGTCCATACACATATACTTTGGAATCACATACTACTTTATTGATAATAGTATTGTTAGAGATATCGGTCACAAGGTGAGTTGTTGACCTCCTATAAGAGTGACAGAGTTAGATAGAAACTATGTCATGTGCACTTCACATGGCCAAGGGTTTTATTGGAAGATGTAGGACACACCCCACTTTATTCCTTTAGGAGGATGTGACATAGTACTTTGCAGTGATTGCACTAGCAACATTCAATAATTAATTAGATAAGTATAAGTAAATGTGTATTGTATTAAAATTATAAACTTTTTAAACTATCTTTATAAAATAAAACAATATGAATAATAAATTTCAAATCTCAATTTCTTTTGAGACATAATTCAGTGTTAGAAATCTATAAAAAATCATTTTGGTCTATGATAAACAAAAGAAAAGTTTGATGCTTCAATCAGTACATAGTAAATACAGAGGCATTATTGCTGGATCAAGCTCCCGGAAACCATGCAAGCTACTCTCTTTTGTCAGGCGAAAAACAGGAATTTCATGACAGAAATTGAGATGCTCCGATATACATATTTCCACTACTTTGTCAGCCTATTCTTCTCCTATTCGAGCCTTGTAGACAAATTTGAAGCCTTTTACCAACGCTGAGAACTTAACATCTACATAATTATCATAAACATCACCTTTTTCAACAATCTTATATTCAAAATCTACTAGATTATTACCTTTCATCAGTTAAGCACTCCAGTTTTTTTAATACTGCCAAAACATCAAAGGTCATGTAGCTAATACATGTGAACCGTTTTTAGTTACACTACATTCGTTCAGATTACTATTTATAAATTTAATAATTCCACAACCAATTGGCATTGGTTTATTGATAGCTCAAATAATACTTCCTTAAAGAAGTATAGGCGGTCGTATCAAGTGAAAAACCCAATTGTTTGGTTGGGGTTGATCCCACAAGGAAAATGGTTTAGCCTTAACTTTAACATATGATTACTTTTATTTTGTCAAGTCCTTTCCGAAAACAATTAATTAAAGGGGGGGTTTTATGTGACAAAAGTGTTTAATTATATCTAAGTAAAACAATAAGCAAGTTTATAAGTTTTGTGTTTATCAAGTGACTTGAGAAACTAGGGTGTAAGTGTTCACCATAGGTTCATAACGCGGTAATTCTAGCTATAAAAATTCTTTCATAGTATCTTGCATGCATATTGGTAATTTTCTTAAAAATCACATAAAAATCATGACTACAATCTTGTTCTACCAAAGCTCTTTTACTTATTCTTAACTGAATATCATTAACTTCTTTTTTTTAGAAGTTGAAGTAGAAGAACTAAGTAGTGACATTATATTTTGTTCAATAAGTTGACCGCCACTAATTTTTAGAATCAAAAGGAAAATTATTTTCATAAAGATTAGCATCACTTTATTCTATCACAATGTTATGTTCAAGATTAAAAAATCTAAAGACTGTACTATTTGAAGCATAACAAAGAATTCAAAAGTAGTAATTTTATCACCAATCTTTGTAATCTTGGGATACATTAGTCTCACTAAGGCTAGACAACCCAAAACTCTTAGATTTTCAAACTTGACCTGTGACCTCTCCACAATTCAGAAGGTGTCAATTTAGACTTTTTATGAGGCACACGATTCAACCATAAAAAATTGTTAAGATAGCTTCACCCCAAAAATTAAAAGGTGCATTGGACACAATAAGTATAACATTAGTAAATTCAACAAAAGTTGTATTTTTCCTTTTTCTACTCCATTAGATGAAGGAGAGTAAGGAGGATTATTTTCATTAGTTATTCCCATTGCTCTACCAAATGAATTACACTCATCTTACTCATACTCATGACCTCTATTACTTCAAATTCTTTTTATTTTCTTCCAATAACACAAGTATGAAAAATAGTAAAGAGTCTCACCCAAAAACGAGTTTTTTACTCCTATTTATAATAATAAAGTCCTAAAATAAAACGAGTAATAATTAAGGAAAATTCTGTCCAAAACATGTCTTCAGTCGATGATTCAATTGACGATCCGTCGATGGAAAGACGGATGGTCGACAGCCTCCGTCGGTCCACACTTAGATTCTTTTTTAGCCTCCACTTTCGTATCCTTTCTGTTACAATCGATGGATCATCAGCACGGTCCGTCGATGAATTATGGTCCGTCCATGCCTCTATTCCTCCATACCTTATGGTTTCTTCAAGTCAGGTAATGGGCAACTTTCTTTTACCATCGAAGATTTGCCAGGTTGGTCCGTCAATCAGTTGAGGTACCCCCGAGCAGTCGACAGACCATCGATCATTCAATAGCCCCACACTTTAGCCAGAATTACCCGATTTGATTTCAATAATATAAACCTCCAGTCGATGATTACCACCTATGGACCGTCGATGGGTCGAAGGAAACTGATTTCAGCATAGTCTTCAGCGTCTCCATTTTTGACTTTTTTCCTGCAAACACAGATAAAATTACATTAAAATTACTACAAAAATTCCTTAGAAAAACACTAAACTCAAGGAAAAAACATTAAAAGTACCGGGAAACCACGACACATGAACACCCTCATCTTAAATCCGTTGTTTATCCTCAAGCGATGCACTATGACTCACTACAATGCCTTTGTACAAAAGTATCCTCATTTAAGCTCTCGCTATCATCTAGCTATCAATCACGATTATTTTCTTTGCCTTCATGGATGATATAACTCTTAGATTCATTCATGTGGATCAGACCATGATTTCAATTTGAGTATAAGGATATTTTTCAACAGTTAATCTCAGAAAAACTTCACACCTAATTGTTACTTGTCGCCATAGGCTTGTCCTTATTTTCACTTCTTCAAGTTAAACATATTAGACTCTCAGGATCACGATAGGACTTTCTTGGCTTGTAACATAGGCTCAGGGTCAGGTAGGGCACATTTGGATGCATTTTAGTGACTTGTCGCCCTCCTTGACATAACGGCTAAGTGTCCTACCTTTTCATAATTTATTGTGCCATATTCATCCTTTTTTCTTGTATTCTTCGCCTTATTTTCTCTTTTATTTGTCCTTTTATGCAAATGACTCTTTTTTTATTTTTATTTTCAAATTTTCACTTGATTTCTGCTTTGATTGAGTCAATTTTCTTATGTTCATTCATTTTTTTACTTTTCATTAATTCTTTTAACCACACTTTTCGGAACATTCCTCATAATAGACAACATCATGGCTTTTCCATGAGTCAAGGTATACAGTACTCAAAGTTGGGAAAGGGACAAGACGAGATTTGTTTATGCATTAACCACCCTCAACTTATGCTTTTGGCATAAGCTGAGATGCACATGTTCAATGAAGGACCAGGGCCAACAAATTGTACCAAGAAAAGATCAGTTGGTGTATAAAAGAAAGGTCCATTGTAAGCTCAAATCATTTGGATAAAAACGTATAAATATCATTTGGTTTTATTTCATTTAGGCTAACCATTGGATAGTTTGAACAAGGGCCTATGATCTTTTCCTAATTGTCTAACACAAATTAGTTTCAGCAATGTCTAACACAAATTACTTTTAGCAGGACTAACCGGGCAAGTTCTAGCTAAGTACCAATGGTGGACTATTCAACATTCCTCACACTCTCTTAAGACCTCATTACCCTACAAGATTATAGGACACCTAGTTTGAGCGTTAGATTGAAGGTCATGCAATTCTGTATCTCTATATCATGCTTAGAGCCAACACATTCTTTATTCTTTAGGCCTAAACATGCAAAAATTCCTTTGAAAATGGGATGTCATTATGTTAGCCATCATGCTTCAGATTTCACATTCATATTTTCTACAGGGTTTTAAATGTGCCGGTTCAACAGTAAAATAATAAGTCATTTGAAAAAAAACAAAGGCAAAAATACCCCAAGAGAGGATCGGGAGTTGGGTTACTCAGACTTCACCCTAGCAGTCATTTTCCATTTACACCACCCCAAAAAAAGAAAATACGCGATTGTCCTCAATGAATAAGAAAAGTAAAACAAGGTAGGTGAAGCAAACCTAAGGTTCATAGCGCCGACGATCAACAAGATGGCGGGGCCGGATTCCGAGAACCTCCTCCGTCAGTAGTAGGGACATCATCGGTAGTGTCCCCAGTAATGTAAGCACCCTAAATATGGCTCCTCTCAACATCAAAAATCGTAAACCTAGATGCCTCAGAAACTACCTCATGAGCCCTCATCTGCCACGCCTCCTCATCTATCAAGAGGCCCTCCTTGCATCCTCCAACTCAATACGCTCTCTCTCCCTAGAACGAGACTCATCACCCTCTTTGGACCGTTGCCTCTTTGAACGATTAGATGGAGAAGGCGGTGGCGCAGCGGTGGTCTGAAATAGTGTAGCAAGCACCGTATCCTCAGCTGGCTATGCATTACTGGGCTTAGGCTCAAGTACCCGCTTATCCAGAATGACATCCACATAAGCCATTAGACTTGCCACAACAACCTGGAGGGTTGTCAAATCAGTAGTAGGGGCTTGCCATGCGAGAACCCTCAACTCAATTGTATCAAGGCCCTGGTGGACTGCCAGAATCTTCATCTAAGTCTGCTGGGAAATCCTCTTCTCGATCCGATCCTCCGCCTTAGCAATGGACTTCTGCTTCCAAGGCTGGATATGATGCATAAGTGTCGCCATATGGGCCTCTAACTTCTGGACCCTAGCAATCGGGATCAATGCTACAGATGGAGTTCAGTGGGAGTAACTCTTGGCTGTGCTAGTATCCGAAAAGACTTAATTGGGGTGATGTCGGTAGGCTATGATGTAGCCTGATTAGCCCCGTGAGCTCGCTCTACCGTATCCGCAAATTTCTCACCTAGCAACGGAATCTTTACTCTGGGCCCTCTGTGGTGTTCCGCCTTATTGGCCTCATCTCGGATGAGACTGATATCAATTGTCCCGATAGGAGTCCTGAGAACGTCAATGCTCCAAATGGGCACTCCAGCAGACCTGCACACCTAAAAAATCATGCAAGGAAAAGTTTAAGTGGTGGTGGTCTTAAAGTCTCTCTCATGAATGATTGCCAACAACAGCCTCGGAAAATCCACCTCGAATCTCAAAACCATAGTAGATACCAATTATACTCTATTCCATGTAACAATGTTGTTAGTAGAAGTAGGGGATAAGCAGTAACGGACCAATATCCAGATGAATTTTGCCGCAAATAAGATTTTGGCATTTTTTATGATTCCTCTAGGCTCCAATACCCAATCTGCACACTCAGCATCCACGAAAGGTTCTGGTCTATCCACTTCTTTGTGGTCTCTCTCACCACCGTATCACGCTGGAAATAGACCTCCTTTAACAGTTTCCACAGGTAGTAACAGTTGGGGGTGAGGGGTGGACCTAATGGTATCATTATTTGCACCATATAAGAACTGGCGAATGGTGGGCAAGGATATATCCACCCGCCTATCCAAAGGAGCCCTGAATGTTTCTATGTAAGACACATAAAACTCTCACACCACCTCCTCGATGTAGCATCCCACGCTCCGAGCCAACAACTCTAGCTGATGGCGGGTGAAGGGGTCATGTATAGCCAGCATCGTGGGAATACTCCCGGTAAGAACTCGTCGCTCAACTCTTAGTGTTCGAGTAATGACCCCCTTATCGTTCAGAAGCTTTGCAACTTTGTACACTTTGTAATGGTATTCTATGCAACCCCAGGTTTGCTGATTAGCAACCGGTGTAGGGACGTCGAAGTGGGGTGATGAAGTAGAATCCACACTATTGGCCTCATCAGACGAGACAAAGTGGCCAGGTGCAATAGGAACAGTGACACAATGCGATACTCATGCTCCCTCAGATCCGGAAGCCTCCTCGGAGCCAGATACTCTCTCAGACTTGGATGACTCTTCGGACACAGACGCTCCCTCAGAAACCACAGCAAACCCAGACAGTGTGCCGGTTAGTGTGTGATCATTACTAGAAAAGGAGGAAGAAACATCGCTGGATGAAAACATCGTGGGCGTGCCTCGAGTGGTCCTAGCAGCACGTGTTGGTGTGACGATGCCTGGTAGCACATAGTTTTGATAGCAAATATCTTCCAATGAGCCAAACACCATTCCAAGAAATGGTGCCACGGACATTGAACGTCCTCGAGAGTATACTAACTCAGGCTTAGGGTCCATTTCTACCTGGAAAGGAAGGTTATTAGTACCAATATAATCACTCAACACACTGAAAAGAAACAAACACCAAAGGGGAACACAAAACAAGGTTGAAGTACAGAACTGTAGGACTGACCGACGGGCACTATCAACGATGCATCAATGGAATGACAGTCTGTCAGTAGGGTGTGTCGATGGACACATAGTAAAAATCCTAAGAAAGCTTCAAAAACAAAGGTACTGCTAGAGACGAAGGAAGTGAAAGACGGTCCGTCGATCAATCGACGGACCATCGACCACCCCCTTATGTAGACACTTAGATAAAATATATAAACCCTCCGCAAATAGAGGTCTTTTATAGAGGACCGACATACAAGATGGTCCATCGATCAATCGAAATCCCTACGACATCTGTCATTCAAGAGTTAGACAAATTGGGGTAGCAGCTCCAAACAGACCCCATTGAAGGTCCATCGCTTGACCGACTGTCCGATGATGGGGTCTCGTAATCTCGGTCAGATACAAATTTTTGTAAGACATTGTTGGCACCCCCTAAAGAACAATTTCAAGCAAATTGTGACACATCAAGTTCATATAACATTTAACAAACCATGTCGTCGTCGATTATTGCAATTTCAATCGTAGATTCTTAAAGTCCATAAAGCCCCAAGTTAGAAACCAACAATACTCATACATAGTTCACATAGACACTAACACCCCCAACTGATTGACTTTCCATTATACTAATGGACTAGGAATTCAATTTTAACAGTTTACTCATGCATTTTCATCCTGAAGTCAAGACCCACATACATATTTTATCAATTTCGCATGAAAATTAACGAGAATTCATTGAGAAAATAAGAATGGCATACCTGTGTATTGTAGTGGAGTGAATGGGGAGATGAATTTGTGCATGAAACAACACCGAGACTGCTTGTGAACACCGACAAGAAAGAGCATTGAAGATGATGGGACGTGAGGAGAGAAATGTTTTGGGACTGAGGGCATTTTGTGGAAGATGGGAATCATGAGTTGATTAATGGGTATTAAATGTGTGAGTGAGTGGGAGAGTTGAACGAAAATGGGGTGGGAAACCGTTTGGAAAGGGATTTTAAATGGGTGGGGGTAATTGAAAAGTTAAAAAATAAATATATAGCTGGTCGGGTCTGGTCAGGTTATTGGGTCGGTGGAACTCACGATTCTTCGTCGACGGACTATAAGTCAATCGACGCTCCATCAACTGTTCTGTCGATAATGCCCTAACTTAGAAAAAAATCAAACACATAACTTGTAACTATGGAATATATCGATGGTCCGTTTATTGGTCCTTCGATCAGTACACTAGACCAATTTCTGTAGATTTCTGGTGATTTGGTCCCAGCACATTTAACACTGAATAAGCTAATCTTTTTGTGTTTTATGGATATTATTTAGACACGTATCCTAGTCTACTCTCTAGCAAAAACTTCTAAAAGAAAATCAAAGAAAATATGTACATGACATTGAGTAAAAAAAAACATAAATAATTCAACGACTCCAATAAAATTAAGAAAAACCTATTGGTGTCTAGAGGATACATATTGGGTTGCCTCAGAATCAAAACTTGATTTGATGTCACGACATGATGCAAGACTTATCATTACTTATACTTCATCAAGATGATATGCCTTAATCACTTCATTCGCATTATCAGCATGCCCTAGATATATCTTTATTATTTGCTCGTTCACCTAGAATATTAGAACCTCCTTGTTCTCCAACTCAACCGCACCATGAGAGAATAAATGAGTGATCAAGAATGGACCAGTCCATTTGGAATTGATTTTAATCGGAATAAAAGCACAACCTAGAGTTGAACAAAATGACAAAATCCAAACCACAAAGTCGCACTTCTCAATATTTTGATTATGGTACTTCTTTATTTTTTCTGTGTAAAGGCTGAACTTTCATATTCCTTTAAGGGAACTCATCAATCTCATTTAGCCCATTCAACCTTTGTTCTGCTGCTTCGTTCCAATCAATTTTTTGATTCTTCATTGCCTATATGGCCTTATGCGCTAACTCAACCGGTGGGTGACAAGCCTTCTTCTAAACGAGTTGGTGTGGGGACATACTATGGGAGTCTTGTATGCCGATAGGCCAAAAGAACATCATCAAGCCTCCTTTACGAATCCGTTCTACTAGCATTCACTATTTTCACCAGAATCTACTTGATTTCTCTATTTGACACCTCAACTTGGCCACTAGTCTGAGGGTGGTAAGGAGTTGCTACATTGTGTCGAACCATATATTTCACCAATAATCCTTTGAACATCTTGTTGCAAAAGTAAGATCCCCCAACACTAATAATGCCCTAGATATATCTTTATTATTTGCTCGTTCACCTAGAATATTAGAACCTCCTTGTTCTCCAACTCAACCGCACCATGAGAGAATAAATAAGTGATCAAGAATGGACCAGTCCATTTGGAATTGATTTTAATCGGAATAAAAGCACAACCTAGAGTTGAACAAAATGACAAAATCCAAACCACAAAGTCGCACTTCTCAATATTTTTATTATGGTACTTCTTTATTTTTTCTGTGTAAAGGCTGAACTTTCATATTCCTTTAAGGGAAACTCATCAATATCATTTAGCCCATTCAACCTTTGTTCTGCTGCCTCGTTCCAATCAATTTTTTGATTCTTCATTGCCTATATGGCCTTATGCGCTAACTCAACCGGTGGGTGACAAGCCTTCTTCTAAACGAGTTGGTGTGGGGACATACTATGGGAGTCTTGTATGCCGATAGGCCAAAAGAACATCATCAAGCCTCCTTTACGAATCCATTCTACTAGCATTCACTATTTTCACCAGAATCTACTTGATTTCTCTATTTGACACCTCAACTTGGCCACTAGTCTGAGGGTGGTAAGGAGTGGCTACATTGTGTCGAACCATATATTTCACCAATAATCCTTTGAACATCTTGTTGCAAAAGTAAGATCCCCCAACACTAATAATGTCCCTTGGGGTTCCAAATTTGATAAATATATTATTTTTCAAGAATGCGGTGACACTTTTACCTTCATTATTTGCAAGTGCTATGACTTCCACCCATTTTGACACATAATCAACCACCACAACAATATACTTCAACCCATGAGAATTCACAATAGGGCCCATAAAGTTAATGCCCCACACATAAAACCACTCAATTACAAGAATGTGATTTAAAGGGAGCTCTTGCCTTCTAGAGTACTTGAATCTCTTTGACACCTATCACATGACTTGGCGAATTCATGAGCATCTTCCTGGATTGTCGGAAAACAGTAGAAAAATTGAATCCGGATACCACTTTGATGCCCACCCGCAGGCGAGGAGTGACATGCCTCCAAAACACTCAAGATCTCAACTTTCGGTACACACCGACAAATAATACCATCGGCACAACTCCTATATAATTATGTTTCATCACAAAAGAACTTTTTCACACCATGCATGAACTTTTTCCTTTGCCGAAAGGACAAGACCAATGGGACGATATCACTAGCCAAGTAATCAGTAAAATATGCGAACCATGGAATCAAGTCTTCACAAGCGGCCAATACATGATCATCAGGGAATTTGTCATCAATTTCAGCGTTTTCACCTAATTCTCGAATAGATTCATCCTCTAATCTTAACAAGTGATCAGAAACTTGATTTTCGGTCCCTTTTCTATCTTTCACTACAAAGTCAAATTCTTACAATAGTAGTACCCATCTAATCAATCTTGGCTTCTCATCCTTCTAACCCATCTAATAAACCTTGTCTTCTCATCCTTTTTTGCCATGAAATATGTGAATGACGAATGGTCAGTATGCTCTATGACTCTCGTTCCAAGAAAATACGAGCGAAATATCTCGAAAGCAAAAAACATTGCAAGGAGCTCTTGTTCAGTCATAGTGTAGTTCTTTTGGGCTTCATTAAGGGCTTTACTGGCATATTAATTTGGGTGAAGGAATTTATCCCTTCTTTTTCCAACTACCACACCAAGAACAACTCAACTTGCATAACATATCACTTCAAATGGTTTGCTGTCTTCCTGAGAAAAATAATGAGCGAAGACACCAACTTTTCCTTCAACTCACAAAATGCCTTCAAACAAGATTCATCAAAATTAAATTTACACTCTTTCTCAAGTAACTTGTACATAGGATGTGAAATATTTGAAAAATCCTTGATGAACCTCCAGTAGAAGCCTGCATGCCCAAGAAAACTTCTCACAACTTTTACATAGATGGGTGTAGAATGTCTCTCTATTACCTCAACTTTGGCTCGATCAACCTCAATACCCTTCTCTGAGATGCGATGGCGCAATACAATACCCTCTTCCACAATGAAGTGGCATTTTTTCTCAAATAAAAACAAGGTTGTAATGTTCACACCTTTTAAGAACCTCGACCAAGTGACTTAAACAACGCTCAAAGAAGTCACCAACCACTTAGAAATTGTCCATAAACACCTCAATAGTGTCTTTCACTATATAGGAGAATATCAGCATCATACATCTCTGAAAAAGTAGCTAGTGTATTACATAACAAAAACAAAATTCTCTTTAACGCAAAAGTTCCATAAGGGCAGGTGAAAGTGGTTTTCTCTTGATCCTCTGTTGCAATAGAGATCTGCTTATAACCCGAGTAACCATCAAGAAAACAGTATCACCCCTTCCTTGCAAGCGTATCAAACATCTGATCCATGAAGGGCATAGGAAAATGGTCCTTCTAGGTAAATGCATTTAATATCCCGTAATCCATACACACTCTCCATACGGTCACCAGCCTCATCGGAACAAGCCTATTTTTGTCCATTTTCACTTCCTCTAGCATAGGTGGATTTAAACGTATCTAGTGCTCAATACTTGGTTTATAAAGGGCATGAGTTGAATTTTATGTGAGCAAATATCGGGAGGGATCCCAATTATATATCAAAAACTCCACCCAATAGCTCTTTTGTACCTCTTCAACACTTCAATAAAACACTCAACTTGATGCACATTCAGACCTGACGCAATAATTATCGTTAAAGTGTATCCTTTTCCCAAGAACACATACCTCATATGAGGTGATAGATCCTAAAGTTCGAATTTTGCAGACTCCTCTATAGATGGTTTTGTGGTTTGAGACTTGCGATACTTCATATCTAACTCTAACTTCTTTGGTTTGAACCTTACATCACCTCGATCAAGTGTTGCAACCAATGACCCATACACTTCAATACAATCACTCTCAAAATTAAATATCACTGCCGCTAGTGCCTCAACACCCAGACACTCTTCTATTTGTACCTTTGACGAACTTTCAACTCTGTAAGATATGGCAGATATTGATTGGATATCACCACTCTGCCTCGTGGACCTACAAATGTATAAAGTCACTTCTTTATTATTCAACATAAACATTATTTTCCCTTTCTCCACATAAACCAAGGCTTGAAACGTAGCATTGAATGGCCTCCAAAGAATAATAGGCACCTCAAAGTCGACCTCACAATCAAGAATCACAAAATCGGCAGGAAATATGAATTGGATATATCTTCACAAACACTTCGTGGAGTATCCAAGTTTACCTCTTCACCATTCGGTCATCCATCAATAACCGCATCGCAATAGACTTTGGGCCACCCAAACACAAATTCGTGTAAATAGAGAGAGTCATGAGATTTATGCTTGCCGCAAGATCACATAATGCTTTCGCAATGTGTAACAACCTGATTGTACATGTAATAGTGAAAACATCCAGATCTTCTTTCTTTTGCACAACAGACTTTGTCGCAATAGCACTACAATGTTGCATCCGATAATTATCCTCAAAACTGACCGATCTCTTCTTAGTGACCATATCTTACATGAACTTGGCGTAACTGGACATTTGTTCAAGAGCATCCATCAAATGAACATTGATGGAAAGTTGTTTTAACATAGTAACAAAACTCTGATACTTACTATTCTCGGTCTGTTTTACTTACCTCTGCGATAATGGTGGTGGTCGTCCAGGAATGGGGGTCACCTTTTGGGGTGCCTCAACTTCTTTCCCTGTCTTGTCTACAAGTCACCACTAACTTCTCTACCTTATCAACACTTCTTATCTTTTTTTCTACGCCAGACTGCATAGGTGGGACAATGGTTTGATTAACACCTTGAGTGGTCAATGTCATGCAATGTCCATCATTTTTCTGATTTTGGATAGTATTTCTAGGAAGAGTACGCGGTTGGCGTGGGTTAACAATAGAAGACAATTGGGCCATTTGCAACTCAAGATACTTGATTGAGATGGTATGTGCATTCACATTTTGCCCAATATTCTCTAAATCACTTGTCAACTCTTTGGTGTGCTCATCGCTAGCATCAAACCTTCTCATCATCTTCTCCAACGTATCCTAAACTTGCGCCATACTACCTCCACCATCCCTATGAGCAACTTCCTGATTTTGAGGTGGAATATAGTGCCGACTCCGATTGTTTCTATTACAATAGTTATCCTGGTTGAAATTGTTGTCGTTGTTGTAGTTGCCACCTCGAACATAGTGACCCTCTTGGTTGTAATTCCTATAGTTTATACCTTTATTCCTTGATCTTGGCGCCAATTTTCCAGATTGGAGCTTTGGGTGTTTTATCAGAAACCCCCTTATGTGCTCATTTACTACATAAGAGTCCTCCTGATTTTATTACTCATCAGCCGGAGGTGGTGGTTTAGACAAGTAGTTCACCACATTTACCTTTTTTACACCCCAGGGACATGTTTTAATCCATGTCTTCACGAATCTCATATGTGGCTGGGTTGTGGGAAGCTTGCACTGCAAAAGTGTTTCTCCAAGTATCCAACTACCTAGTTCTCAAAGATTTATTATTTAGGATATTTTCTCTAACTTCTCAGCGATCTCTGCATAAGTACACTACCCATAAGAACCACCCGCAATTGTATTGAGGAGGTAAGACAAGTCTCCCATCAAAGTAAGTGATGTTAACATTTCCCCTTTATTACTCTTGAGTGCATGGGGCGGGAGGTTGCCTCCTAAAATCATATTCACCAGAATTCTCAAACAACACTTGATTATGAGAGTCAACAGGTGGTGGAAGTTGACGGTCTATCTCATCACCAAGATTAGCAGGGTTTGCGTTGATTTCTCATTCTTCGAAGTGTACGGCTTAGTTCTGGATTTGGTGAAATGATTGGTTCTCCTCGATTATGTGTACTTGGCATACACTTGATTTATACCTGCGAGGGACAAAAAGAAAAAGAGAAAGTAAAATTAGGAAATTAATGACTAAACTTTGGTAACTGTATTGAAAGTTAATCTAAAATCCAATTTCCCCGGTAGTGGCTAAAAAATTTGTTACGCTCAAATTATACTTCCCTAAAGAAATATAAAATGTCATATCAAGTAAAGAACCCAATCGTTCGGTTGGGGTCGACCACACGAGGAATTTTGTTTAGATTTAACTTTAATCTACGATTACGTCTGTTTATTGAAGTCCTTTATGAAAATAATTAATAAGGGGGGGGGGGGGTTTGCGCAACAAAAGTGTTTTATTATATCTACGTAAAAAAATTAGCAAGTTTATAAGTTTGGTGTTTATGATGTGATTAGAGAAACTAGGATGTAAGTGTTCCCGAAAGGTTCATAACGCGGTAATTCTAGCTATAACAATTATTTCCTATTATCTTGCATGAAAAATGGTCAGTTATGTATTTCTAATTCCCTGGTCCGGCAAATAGAGATTTTCACTCTGTACGTTGGTTCAGCTACGTGTATCTACTTTACTAAACGTTACCTTTACCTAAATTTAAGCATCATATTCAATGTATAGCTAAGTTACTACTTCGCACCAATTGAAACTAGCCTATTAGATTGTATATACTAAATCTACGTTGATCATTTTTTTATTATTTACTACCTCCTTAGTCCGGAAAGTCACAACAAGGCGAGTTCTAACGTGTTCCACCGTTAAAAGGTCTTCTAAATGAAAGAATTATTAATAGACGCAAGAATCTATTCTCGAATTGTTATTTAGCTAGTTTTACTTTGTTAATTAACCATGATTCCAACAACCCTAGTTGTGGATTTAGTTACCCATTCTTATAATTACACAATTTATATTTATTAAATAAGAATTCATGTACTTACTTTGACGAGTTTAAAGTAAATCTAGCAACAACACTTGAATTAACGAAAGTATCGTAAGAGTTGAATCAGGAAAATTGAAGTATTTCCCAAAAACCAAAGTTCAAGTTCCAATTATACAACTATGCAAAATAGTAAAGAATCTAACCCCAATAAAGAAGTTTTTAGAACTATTTACAATAATAATGTCCTGAAATAAAACGAGTACTAATTAAGGAAAATTCTGTCCAAAACGCGTCTTCAGTCGACGACCCAACTAACGGTTTGTCGATGGAACGATGGTCCGTCAACAACCTCCGTCGTTCCACACGTAGAATCTTTTTTTACCTCCACTTTTACATCCTTTGTGTTAAAATCTGCGGACAAACAGCACAGTCGGTCAACGGACTTACGGTCTGTCGATGCCTCCGTTCCTCCCTACATAGTGGTTTCTTCAAGTCGAGTACTGGAACTACATTTTGTTACCATCGATGATATGCCAGGACAGTCTGTTATTTAGTCGAGGACCGTCGATCCTTCCATAACCCCTCATTTTAGTAAGAATTAAACAATTTGATGTCATCATCATGAAATTCCAGTAGACGATCACCACCTATGGACCAACGATGGGTCGACAGACCATCGATGCCTCCATAGGTCAGCACTTTGCACTGATTTCATCACAGTCTTCAGCGTTTCCATTTTGCATAGTTTTCCTGCAAACATTGATAAAAATACATTACAACTACTACAAAAAGGTCTTAGACACACACTAAACTTAAGAAAAAAACATTGAAAGTACCATGAAACCACATTAAATTATTTATCGTGCCACGAATTGTACTTTTACGGAGTAGAAACGCAATAAACCATGTAACATGCAACAAAAACTTAAAAGAGAAGATCTATATTATTTATCTTCCTATAGTACCAAGAAATGAGTCTTTATCAATGTATATCGCCCAACATTGACTAATTTGAAATTTCTTCGACGATCTATTTGCAGAAAATTTGTAAAACTCAGGTTCAGGAAACTGATAAGGTATTAATGCAACCCATTTTCAGCAAAATTCAAAGAATCCATGAAATTAGTTGTCTCTCTTTGGTCTATGGATGAACTAGAAATGCCTAATTGGTAGGTAAATAAGGAGGCAAGGTCTAGTTCAAAGGATCTTTCAGGAACATCATAATTCTCCATCATCTCTTCAAGAATGCTTCTAGTCTTGATGGCCTTTTCTTTTTGCATTCCATCAGTAGTCTAGAATGAAAAAAATATCAATCATTTATAATAAATATAAAAATTTATAAAATAATTAAATCTAAAATCTTAAGATTAAAGAACCCCACAAAAATTATAAATGATCAGTATTTTTGATATATGAAAAAAAAAGAACTTGACATTGATTACTAATATAAAATGAATACAGAAGGTTGATAAATAAACTTACACTGAAGATGATAACTTGGGTTGTTTGAGAATATAAATGAAAGAGGATTCATTGCAAAGTGAGACTGAAGAAATTTATATATATAGGAATATTGTAAAGAATATTGAAATACATTATGTATTGATGAGTATGATTGAGAAGGATTACTAATTTCTCTCAATTTTTTTCAACATTTTACTTGATTTAATTTGATAAGTAGGACAAAGATATTTTTTAAAATTTATTTGATTTATCTAGTTAAATTGACCGCGCTTCGCACAATGGCGAACTACATCAATGACCTTCTTTTGAACATTTTATAGTAAAATTATTCCCAAGTGGGTACAACCCTACCATATATTATATGTGTATGCTTTTTGTTATTAGTTCGTCATTTAAATATAATTATTCGTCACAAAAGTCTTTATAAAAGATATGTAATTGCTTTGTTGTATATATTTGTATTTTCAAAAAGTGATACAAACATTTTATTCATCGATTGCGAAAGTTTTCTCCTAATGAAGACCTCTAGATACAAAATCAAAATATTTTACATCTTATACAATTAGTTGTGCACTTGATAAGTTAATTAAAATTTACAAAAACATCTCGTCGAGTTTAATGGAATAACATATATCACATAAATATTTTTTATTAAATAATGACTTGGAAAGTCCCTTTAATCAAAATCATTCGCAATCGATGACACTACTTTGATAGGAAATTGACAAATTTTGTTGCTTATGTGTCAATAAATATGGTTAATATATATATATATATATATATATATATATATATATATGACTTTTAATACCAATGTGTATAAGTAGATAAATATTTCTTTAGTTTTTGATTGATATGGATTCATCCTATTTGAACCTCCAAACTTTTGATTGAGATTGAGCAAAATACTTATTGTTATGCCTAGGAATTTCAATGACCTAGACTAGAGACTACGTTAATGAATATTGTTTAAAATGAAGTTTTTAGACCTATTTTAATGTAATAATATTGATTTAGAACTATGAGAGACTAAACATCAAGGACGACCATGACGTCCTCAAACTAGTGAAATTTAACTAGTAAACATCCTTAAGTCTTGTAAATGTTTTGGAGTGTTTGATGATGTCTAAAACTTGAAAAATACATTAAATAGATAAAATAATGTTCATAGGGTAAAAACATCAAGGTAGGACCCCCTCAAGGGGTGGTCCTTAAGAAGGACCCAACTATTGGAGAACAAGCTGCCTAAGGAAATAACCAATTTCACTTACATAAAAACAGTTCACGTCGCAGACTTATTTAACAAAGGACGAAAATGTTTGGTCTACGTCGTGGAAATTTTGCGAACTGTACTGTCTCAAAAATTAAATTCGAAAATCTTTGGGGAATAGCTCTGCGACGCGGACTTGTTTCATGACGAAAATTCTAAATTTTGAAGTCATATATCACTTCACTAAAAAGTCAAATTACGTGTGGGGTCTTTTTTTATATATATTTTAGTGGAGGGTTATGCATTGTTTTTAAATCAGTTTCGACCTCTTTTTACCCTCTCAAATTTGATCTTCTAATCAAAACACAAAAGCTCTTCATCTCTCTCTACCCATCCTCCATTGTAGAAACATTGAAGCTTGAAGTTTAATACCAACAAGCCCAAGTTATCTACACAAATGTGTGGCTAAAGTATTCCTACTAAATGGATTCTTTTATTCTATTGATTCCTTTCTCCAAGAGGTCCATTCAAAGATGATTTAAAATCACCCAAATTCAAGAATTTTCTCAACAAATGGGTTACCTTCTAAAACTGGAATTGTTGGTTACTTATGATGAATTGTGATTACTAAGTGTTAATGAAGGGTGAATTTGTGGGCATCTTATGTTATTTAATGGATTTTGTGTTTATCTATGTTCTTCACCCAAAATCCCTTAATCTTTGATCTTGCTTATGAATTGGTTCAAGATGATGAATGTATCCAATGTTAGACTTATATTAATTATTTTATTACATCATGGACTTCCTATTGCATGTATAGTTGATTTTGTGCCTATTTTTTCAAGAATCCATGGATGTCTCCCTAACCCTAACCCTAATCTTTTGATTATGTAAATTGATGTCTAAGATAATCACTACAAAAAAAAAAAGGTTTTAGCGACGGCCACAATCCGTCACTTTATGAATAAAATCTGTCACTAATAAAGATTAGCAACAGATTAGGTACTGAATATTGGTTGTTGCTATTATGCTCGTCAATATTCTCTTAGGGACAAAAAATGAGTTTCGTCACATGTTTAGTGATATCATAGTTATGAATATCTTTTGTCGCCATATTTTAGCTACATAATGATTCTTCATTAAGTTTAAATAATTTTGTTGCTAATTTCATAATTTTATGACGAATAATGATGTTTTTTCTCAATTTTAGCGACGTCATAGTGAAAAAATAATTCTGTTTCCTCATGTGTGCAACGGAAACATTCGTCATTATATATACATAGTTTTGTTGCTAATTTAATAATTCATTTATATATTTTGGATAAATTTTCAACAAAAATTCCATCGCTACTTATTTTGTAACAACATATTAGGCCTTTAATAATTCGATGTTGATACGTCGCAAACATTCTTTTTAAAGCAACGATCAAATAGTCGCTAAATTTGTTGCTAAAATTGTTCCTATGCATTACTTAAATATATTAAATTAAAATTACTAAATACTCAAAAATTAACAAACATTCATATAATATAAGATCAACAAGATGACTAGTTAGTGCATACATCATATTCTTTACAAAGTCTTCCATATTTATTGTCGATGTTGATTTAAGAAAATGGATGTGGTAATGATGATGAAACACAATGTTTCTACCCATAGAATTTTTTTGCTTAAAATCTATGACTGTATTTTCTTCTTTTCTTTTCTCCTCCCGCAGCTTGGTCACATTATTCATATTGATTATTATCATAATCAAACAATTATTTCTCATTTAATATTTATTTATATTTATCCTGTTATAAGTAGTTAAAATGAGAAAGCATTAATGATATGGAACAAACCAAATTTGGAAGGAAAATGCACAATATACACAAGTCCATGCTCAGTCTAGTCAAGAGAGTAGGATAGACACTAAGAATAAGATGTCCCTTTAAGTTAAGTTTGATGTTATTCCATATCGATTCTTAAAAATATATCAGCTATTCTTTACAAAGATTAAAGTAGTATATGTGACTGTAGGATGAGGCATCCTTTTGAAACTGAACAAACTGCTAGAAATAAAATATTTCACAAGTTGACTTCTCTACTTCTGCAAGAAAAATGGAATTCATAGATGTCTACACATTTGTCTCGAATTTTGCATACCCTCTCAGAAAATTTATCAATACCATCAAACCAAATCATGTACTTGACGAAAGACGCACCTCTATCTTGTGTACCATTTGTTGTGTGTGTGGTAAGAAACAGTGCGTAGCCAAGTACTTGCTAACAACATCCACCCCAAGAGAGATCATGTCAAGATTAGCTATCTCTTATTACAATAGGTGTCAAGTAGAAGTATAATAGTTTTAATCACAAGTTTGTCTTTTGAGCAATATATAATTATATTCACACCAGTAAAAGCAGTTCCCCAGAGTATTAGCATTATGAAACAAAGCGATTTGGACACTTTGCTACACCTTTGTGGTCAATAATATATGTTAATGGGGACTTGTACCACACAGACAATGAAAACTAACTATTAAGGGAAATCCCCCTCACCCTCACCCTCACCCCATCCCAACACGTTCTAAGTTCACCAGTGAGTGACCTTTGGAAGCAAGAGTCAAAGTAAAACAACACTAGAATCACACCAAAACAACACTAAAATTTCACCATAAAAGCCTCAAAACAATGACAATAGTTTCTCTATAAAATGATACTAGAGTCGCATCGAGAAGTACCAAAACATCATTAGAACTATACAAAGCAGCAGCAACAAACACACTCTGAAATAGGTAAAAAATGCACCATAAACTGCAGTAGGAAAGAACAAAAACACCTCCATGTTTTAGAAATACATGGATGTATCGAGAACACTCACAAACAATTTTTTTTACATCATGTCCATGTGTATGTACATGTAGATGTAACTCACTTGGTGTGGGATCTCGGCCTTTTTCAATAGCTTATACAAATGAAATCACGTTATACATATTATATAAGAGAATATGTTAATTATAGGTTTTGTACAATATATGTATACTCACAAGTTACTTGAGATGTTCTCCGAAAGAAATAGATCCACCAATGTGAATCCCAACTGCAGTTTCATGACCGCCACGACGATTTTGCAAATTAATTTCTGATTTCCTAATCAGATCAACACTTCCTCAAGGCTCCAGAACATTGTTGTGGGTAGAAAGACCCTAACCTATTCAGTTACTCTTATTTGGTGTTGTTAGAGGTGTCTCAGAGATGATTGGACTAACACTCTGAGTTGACGTTAAAATATTTTTCCGTGTACCACATATTCGAGATGAAAGTCTAGTGTGCTGGGGAATAGGTTGCATGCTTACACGAACAACAGGATTACTCATACTTGAGGACTTTCCACGACCTCTGCCTCTACCCATATCTATAAAAAATTATAACAACGTTCTTAGATAATCTGGAACAAAGATAAAATATGAAAATTGTCTCTAAAAGAGCTTGTTTATATGAAGTCTATTATGTTCTTCCGATAACGCTACTAACTTGATTGTTAAACAATAACTGTCAAGTAATGTCATTAAATTCAAACAAATGATAAAAAAATTTACATTACAATAAGTCTCCCAAAGATTTAATTAGGAATTGAAATAATAAATTAAGCACACGTAGTTCAAAGATAAGAGTTATTTCCTTTTAAATCCTAAACTATAAAGTAGAAACAACAACTAATTATCCTTGATTGAAAATCAGAAATAAACAAAATATAGTTAAATACAATAGCATATAATTTTTTTGACTTAGGATTTGATCTTTCTCCATTGAAGGTTAAAAAGGATGAGACGACTCATGCTCATTATTGCAAAAAGATTTCCAACTTGAACCTTGGGTAAAGTTAGGACCAACTGCTTCTAAAATCATTTGATGGTATGGATTATCATATCCTAACTCAGGTTTAGCACGACCATTCAAATCTTGATCAGAAGAAATCTCACCAATCATATTTCTTCTCCTTGATGTTTCAAGATAATATAGTTATCAACAAATCCTTATTTATAAAAGTTATGAGTAATCGTTTCAACATCCACGAACCTAAAGTTGTGACATTTCTTTCATGGACATCTAACTTTATTACCTCTCATGTGATTCTGTTGCAACTATGCAAATTGGACAAATTTATCCACTCCAATTACAAAACTATAATTTACAGACCCTTGACCATCCAACCTATCATATATCAAACCACACTTTACATTATTCATCTTCCTAATAAAATCTATATTAACAAGAATAAAAAATTAGTAACAAGCACAAACTATGGAACATAAGGTACTCTCATTCATATCTATAGGCTTACAGACAAGGAAAAGGAAGAACATAGATATTACGACATAGTGAACAGTAGCCACCAAAAATATATTCAAACAAAAAGGAATAATAAAGTTCAATATTAAATACTAAACGATAAAAGACACATTTCACATTAATATGAATCAAGAAAATCCATTAAGAACACATGTGTAGAAAATTAAAGTCATCAATTCTCATCTACAAACAATAGTGATACAATAAAAGACTAGCCAGTCCTATCATGAATAGAAGAACACGAGGGGAAGATTACGTAGGAAAAGTTACCTTTCTCAAGATAGTGACTAGATGGTGAAAAGATTGGAGACTTCTTATCACTACTATTTTGTGATATCGAAAATTTCATCGAGCAAAGTAGAAGCAAGAAAGGTTAGAGTCTAAAAAAATCTGAAAAATATTCAAAATGAGAAGTTAGAGAAAACTAGAAGCAAACAACACTGAAGAAAGAAAGCAAAATACTAAATACAATATTTACCTCAATCTTTTTAACACTAAAGAAAAGATAAAAGCAAAACACATACATTTCATACACACCGTGATAAAAGTTTATAGTTAACACATAAGACCTTTTCAACAAAATGTACCTAACAACTAGTGTTGAAGCTTCTACTAATATTTCATACATAAGAAAAGACTAGGAACTATAGAAAATATCTTTATTTTATAATGATTGTAGAAGTATTTAGGCCATTGAAATGTCTCATTCTCATCTCATATATCACTCTAAAAGCTAAAGTAGATAGAGCACACACACTTTTCTTAAAACATCATTGAGATATGTACTCATCATTAAAATCTAATTGCTAAATCATGTCAATACCTATTTTTGTTTTTCGGATTCTCTTTTTCTATCAACTTTTAGCAAGTTATAGCTATAAGATTTCCTAAGCTACCTGCAATACCCAAAGAGAACATACAATAAATAAATAAAAGAATCTTATAATGTCTACATAAATAGCAAGTTACATTTTTTTTTTGAAACACTTCTTACAAGTTTTAGGTGCTAAAGGAGATGCCGAACCTCCATCTGAAGTGAGTTTACCGGCGATTTTGCGTTGTGTTACAGTGAGGTCAATAGACAATGTGGTTTATCAATATGCCTAACAGCACGTATAAATTTTTTTTCCAGAAGACTAATGTTCTTCCCTAATAACTCCATCCCATTTCCTAGTTAATTTTCACCAAATATAAGTCAAAATCCTCCTTTTAACCGCACTAGAAGCTCATCGAGCATATAAAAAAAGAGAAATAACAAAAGGTAAAAGCTCATATTTAAACTTAGGATGAAGGAGACAGGAGAAATTTCACCTTGAACCTGAGACGGGAATAATTTCACCGTAGACTGGAGCAACCGAATGGAGAGGGAGATGAGAGCATTCGAAAGGAGACGGATACGGGAGAAATCGAATTCTTACCTCCCACTCAGGTGTTGCGCTGACATTTTACAGAGATAAAACCCTTTTTTTAGTGATTTTAACTTTTGTTTCCTTCTTTGTGCTTTCAATGAATGATGACTTTGTAAAAATTATAGCAACAAACATAGAGACAGATTGTGATATCCTTCACTATAAATAAATAAAATTGGTTACATTGATTGTTAGTGACTGATATTTCTGTCACTCCATAATTTAAATTTCCTAAAAATATATTTAAATTCTAGCAACGCTTGTCTGTCTGTACTTTCACTGCAATATATTATTAAATTTTTAATACTTACTTTGATGCAAAATATGTAGTGAAATTTAAGCCGCTAAAGATTCCCGCTATTAATTCGCGACAAAAAACATATTCCGTCGTCAATCCGTTATTATATTTTAAACCAAAAAAATATTTGTAAATTTTGCAACGAAATCACTACTTCGTTGCTAATCAGTAGTTATATAGTGACTAAATTTATTATGTCGCTAATATCCGTTGCTAAACACTATTTTTTAGTGAATGAAATTAAGGGCGTTCCTGTATATTTGGTTATTTTATAATTAGGATAATGAGTTGATGGGTATTTATTATGATTTTGGAATTGATTCTTGAATGAATTTCACGAAGGTCCTTGGTGATACCTTCAATATCACGAGCTAGTTATTTTTATTATGTTATTGTTTGTTCATACTTTGTGTTGTTGGTTAATTGGACTATGAATAAAGAAGTTATGAAGGTATGATCATCTTATGAATGAGATGACTTGAATGATGATCATAAGTGTGTTAATATGTGGAATTGAAGGTAACTCTCCTATACATCACATGATTATGTTAGGTTGTAATGATCTAACATGATGTTGGTTTTGATGAAAGGACATTCTCATCTTATAACCTATGAGCGTTGTACATGTTATATATAGGGTTAAGCCCAAGGGACTATCTTATGAACTAATGTTAAAGAAAGACTTAAAGGTTAATTAAAAAAGGAATTTTCTAAGCACCGAGTGAACTTGATAATGAGAGGTATTCCTTAAAAAAAGGTGGTTCACACTATGTTTTATCATGAGGTTGAAACTATAATGCTAATTAGCATAAAGAGGGTTTCTAGTAATAACCTTCTAGTTCCTTAACTGTATGCACCCATAGGAACACTACCTAGTAGATCTATATAGATGCTATTTTGATAGATATATCCTACATTAGCAAGTAGGATCCCTATTTTCTGCGTGAGGGGATCACGCTGGATTTCGTGTTTAGCTCACATGGCCTAGTGTTGGTTATGGCAATGTTTTTCGAAAGTTAAAATAAATGAACAAAAGTAAGAAGATGAGCACTTGCTAGAATTTCTTAAGAGGTGTTACTTCGTGTAGGTAAGGGAATGATACTTTACCTATATATTGCACAAATAGGCCTTGAGGGGAGTTCTGGGGTGGGTTCTTTGTATATATTTGATATTTATAATGTTGGTCTCATATGCGAGGTACTATGTTGATTTCACTCGATATACATGACGTTGATGTGAATTACTATGTATGATATTGACTACACTTTGTATAATGTTCTATGGGGTAAAGAAAATGCTTATGGTATCTTTGTTACTTGACTTAGTTTATGTGGGGTTATGGGGCTTCACATAGACATTGCACTAGATTCCTTGGATGTGGATTGTGAGTAAGCTGTTGTTATGTATTAATGAAATGGACTCTAAAACATGAAATATCATTAAGGTTTTATTCTGGTATACTCTTGAACATAAATATGAACATAACTTATTTATTATTTTTGGTTGGACTTGTATATGTTCTTTCAATGTGAATAAAAGTTTTTGTAAGTGAACTTGGCATTTTTATACTAAAATGTCCTCTTTAACATGTTTCTAAATATTTTTCTTGAATATATCCATACTCAGTATATGTGGTTTTTATGTACACATTTTCTAAGTGAAGTATAGGTTCGGGCCATTGAAGATATATGGTGAACTTGGATTAATAAATTCCAAGTTAGTATTTTATCAAAGTCGAGGATTAAGAAGATTAATTCTATTTTTTCTTGTTTCCTTTTCGAAAGACTTTATTGTAATTTATATATGAGCATGAATACTTGTGTATGAACCATGAGAAGATGATGGTCAAATTGCTCAGTAAATGGAAAGTACGAGCATGTAAGGGGATTTATAAAAGATAAAGTAAGCATGAATCTTGATAAAAAGAAACATACTAACCTTTCTCAACTCAAAAATACTCAAGGATACTAAAAACAACTCAAACTTGTTCAACTCAGAAGTACTCAAGGATAAGATACTCAACTCAGAGATATGATTTTCGACTTGAAAGATTTAATATTCGACTCAAAGATTATATACTGAACATCAAAGATATGATAATAAACTTTAAATAATCAACTTTGGATACTCAACCCATGAATGCTTTAATTGAACTCACTTCGTTATAAAGGAGTTTCAAACTAGGGCAATACAAAGAAAAAGGAAAAGTTTTAAAACATGTTACATCTCTTTATCATCATATCATAAAAGAAATAACATCACCCTCTCAAAAGTGTACTTGTCCAATACATAAATGAAGTTTCATAGCCCCACTAATACAAAGAAAAACCCCTTGAGGAACCACACAATTACTGTTGTGTGAGTTTCTCTAACCGAAAATCATAACTAAAGAGTTATAGTGATACTTGTCACGACCCGCCAGATACCCAGGCAGATCGTGACCTGCCTAGGCAGCCAGTGCAGGCGCCCAAGCAGGCAGTAGTTGGAGGGGCAGCCGTTACAACAGTTTCGGCAGTTTCAGCCGTTACAGCTGTTACAGCCGTTACAGTTGTTATAGCAGGTGAAGGGGCAGCAGTTTCAAGCCTTGGAGAGGCTTGCTCAAGGCCTCTAGGACGTGGGGGCAGACTAGTCAAGGCTAGGAGTCCTTTTTGGAAGATTTAGAAGCATGTCTTGAGGGCATGGCTTAGGGACTTGTATATAGTAGCATTTATTTACTCTTAGTGTTTAGAGTAGTATAAATAGGTAGTGATTGTATTTGTAATACATCTATCAATCATCAATACAAGTCTCTCTTCCAAAACTGCCTTGGTGACTTTCTTTCTTATTTCTCTTAGCAATCCGAGTGAGAGGCTTACTTGAGTTTGCAAGAACGTGCAAGATTCGTGAGTAAACCGTCAAGTGCCGCACGGAGTATTGTCCGAATCAAAAAGTCCGTGACAGTTGGTATCAAAGCAGGTTCATCGTAAGAGAATGACGAACGAATGAGACGGCGCTAGTAGCACCCCCAAGGTCCGCACTGATGGTGGCAAGAAGAACAAAAAAGGGAAGAAGCAGCAGACGGGTAATGAACCCAATCTTCCCGGACTTCCCCCAAGTATTCCTCCACCAAATGTTCCTACCCCAAGCGAAGGGCAAATATATTTCCCTCCCCAGATTGTCGATGGAAGTGACAAAGACACCGGTGAGGAGCCCGTGGACGTTACTGTCGGACCGGAGTGGATTGCAAGGGTCGAAATGGCGAGGCAAGCCGTTGAGATCATAGGCCAGCGCTTGAATAGAACGGACAGAGATCTCAAAGCTCTTGAGGAGTACTCCCTTGAGGAAGTTGAGAACGTCCGGAAGGAGTTGGAGGCACGCCAGCAAGCCGAGTTCGAGACAAAGGAGGCCATTACTTCCTTAGAGTCCAGACTTAGGGAAGCACTTGGCGCTGTCGAGTCGCTTAAGGCCAAGGTGGCAGCACTCGAGGAAGAGAGAGAGGTTGGTGGATCCTCATCACGTGACCGGGAAAGGGAAGCCAGAGTTGAGGCGCCCAAGCCACTTGTCTTCAAAGGCGTCCGTGACGCGCAAGCGGTGGATAATTTCCTTTGGCACGTGGAGAATTATTTCAAGTGTATGCAGGTCTGTAGTGATGTGAACAAGATCAACACTGCTGTGTTGTATCTTTCGGAGTTGGCCATGCTATGGTGGAAGCGTAAAGAGTCTGACATCGCAAAGAGAACATGCGTGTTGAACACATGGGAGCAGTTCCGTGTGGAGTTCAAGAAGGCGGTCCTCCCTAGCAACGTTGTCTATGAGGCGAAGCGCAAGATGAGGGAGTTGAGACAAAAGGGCAGCATACGCGCGTATGTGCGGGAGTTTACCACCCTTACATTTCAGATTCCCAACCTCACGGACGACGACGCATTGTTCTACTTCATGGATGGGCTACAGAATTGGGCCAGAACGGAGTTGGAACGGCGGCAGGTCAGGACTATAGACGACGCCATTACGCAGGCTGAAGCCTTGACAGACTTCAGGCAGGATAAGTCTTTCAGTACTGATGAGGACGACGAGGTAGGCAGTCATGATGATAGTGGGGATGACAGTGGCAAAGGCGAGAAGCAAAGGCCACAACCCAAGAGGCGAGGCGAGGAGCCACGGCCTAACGAGCATGACACCTACAGGTCCAGCGGAAAGCAGCCCGGAGATCGTGGCAACACGGTAAGGGATTCCAATGATGGTTGCTTCATATGCAAAGGGCCGCATGGTTACAAAAGATGCCCTGAACTGAAAAGTCTTGGTGCTATCCTTCGTGAGCGGAAGGAAGAGGAAGTCGGCGAGACTAAGCAGTTGGGTGTGGTAAGCCTATGCGGAGCTGTGATTGAGCAATCATCAACGAGGCCAAGGCAAGATTAGCCAAGGCAAGCAGAGCCGAAGCATGCTGATCAGGGACTTGCGAAGTCTAAGGCGTGGGCTCAAATGGTCGACATCACAATCAATGGGAAACCTGCTCGTGCATTGGTCGACACTGGTGCTGAGGTCAATGTTGTGACCAAGATGGCAGCAACGAGGTTGGGGTTGCAATATACTTCAAGCAACGCCCAAATCAGAACTGTCAACGCATCACCGACTCCTATAGTTGGAGTTGCGCACAGGGTGAACATCACGGTAGGCGATTGGCAAGGAAAAACCAAGTTCATCGTCGCCCCCATAAATATGTTTGATGTTATTCTTGGGCAGAAGTTCTTCCAGCAGTGCCATGCAGTAATCGATCCTCATCTCCAAAAATTGACA
Organism: Solanum chilense; assembly: GCA_032847665.1. Classification (NCBI taxonomy): domain Eukaryota; kingdom Viridiplantae; phylum Streptophyta; class Magnoliopsida; order Solanales; family Solanaceae; genus Solanum; species Solanum chilense. The sequence goes on along the minus strand of CM064969.1, from coordinate 48,454,536 downwards.
ATCATGGAGAAAGGAAGGGAATATGCAATTCCCATGGTGAAGGATCAGGCGACGGAGGGACAGGCTAGACTGACAGCCATGAGGCTCGAGAGGGTCGACATGAGAAGAAGGTTAACACCGGCAGCAACCATTGCAAGATCGAGAGAAGACAATGGTGCTGGAAAGACCTTGCCACCGCGAAGGAAGAGGGTTCCGAGTAGGAACTTTGACGTGATGAAGAAGCCGCCGGAACACTTGCCTCCGTTGAAGGAGGAAGTTCGGAAGATCGGGTCGTGAAAGGTCGGGACATCGATGAAGAGGCTGCTCGAAGGGATTGATCGAGTACATGAGTTGATGGTCGCCCGGCAGAACTCAACGTCGATACGGACGCAATGCGACGCGGTCGTCACATCATCAGGTGGGGGAGTTTGTCACGACCCGCCAGATATCCAGGCAGATCGCGACCTGCCTAGGCAGCCAGTGCAGGCGCCCAAGCAGGCAGCAGTTGGAGGGGCAGCCGTTACAACAGTTTAGGCAGTTTCAGCCGTTTCAGCTGTTACATCTGTTACAGCCGTTACAACTGTTACAGCAGGTGAAGGGGCAGCAGTTTCAAGCCTTGGAGAGGCTTGCTCAAGGCCTCTAGGACATGGGGGCAGACTAGTCAAGGCTAGGAGTCCTTTTTGGAAGATTTAGAAGCATGTCTTGAGGGCATGGCTTAGGGACTTGTATATAGTAGCATTTATTTACTCTTAGTGTTTAGAGTAGTATAAATAGGTAGTCATTGTATTTGTAATACATCTATCAATCATCAATACAAGTCTCTCTTCCAAAACTGCCTTGGTGACTTTCTTTCTTATTTCTCTTAGCGATCTGAGTAAGAGGCTTACTTGAGTTTGCAAGAACGTGCAAGATTCGTGAGTAAACCGTCAAGTGCTGCACGGAGTATTGTCCGAATCAAAAAGTCCGTGACATACTTCTACACTTCACGAAACGCTGCTAAGGCCCATACAATACCTTGACATCAATATAGGAAGCTAACTCACTAAGTGGATCCACAAGTCTTTTCGAAAAGGTTTCATAAAAAAAGTATGACTCTTTCTACCTATAATGACTATATTAGCTCTTTTTGATTAGATACATACTTCTTCTGTGATTTGAGAAGAGTGCTTAAAAACACAGCTCGTAGCTATCATGGAATTATCTATTACCTCTTTTTCTTATTTTAAAAAGCAATTACTCTTTTTTGAAAACTACAACAAAGGTACTTTGGAAATCGTAGTTTCGGTTCTTACTCAAATTTTAAAAAAAATAAATTCTCTTCGTGATTACTTAGTTCCATTATACTTTGATTGAAAAATAATTCAACCTTACTCTTTATTTTTACTCAATACGCAAAACTTAATTCTTTAAAGCATTGATTATACATTTGTCAAAAACTTTAAAATATCGTTCATGCCGAATTACGGATATGACTCAATATATGATTTTCAAAAACCATAGATAGAACTCAATACTAAAGACATAGAACTTTAAGATACTACAACTCTCAAAGGTACTCAACTCATAGATCTCATGCGGAAATTATGGGCATGAATGACTCGACTTAAGGGCCAAAATATCCGTAAAGAACTCATGTATACGACTCCACTCATTCTCTTACTTGCTTGCTCAAAACATAGTTCAAATTAATAGCTGATCTCCATGGATTTACCATTTAACTTAAGGACTTTCTTTAACTCTTCTCTTAACTCGCTCTTGCATGTGAATTAAACCATGTAGCAAACATGGCCAAAAGAAGGATCATACTTTTTAAATGATTCCTTAATGCTTTTTCGCATAGACTAGTGGATCTACTTAGTAGTTCAGGTTCTATACAGTCGGAAAGGTATAGGATGGTCCTCTTGAAATGTGAGGTAAGACGTTGTACCATCGCTTAGTATCATAGTGATGGTTGTCCACAACAGAATCTCCGAAAGAAACTGTATTACTTTAGTATATAAGTAAAGTTGAGTTTGTTATTACATTTTGTTTAATGAACTAAGTTGTTTTTTATTTTACATGCATTATATATATCATGTGTTTTTATTTTTTAGATGAAGGTAAGTACTTCATGAGTAGAGTAGATTCAAAATAAGCGTCTTCTTACTCCTTTCAAGCTTAAGGTTGTTGTTTAACATTCAAACTCTCACACTCGTACATTCAATGTACAGATGTAAGTTGACCTATATAGTCATATGATGCATAAACAGATAATAAGTGTCAGTATCCAACTGTTTGTTGATCCAAATTGAACATCCAGAGTGAGTGGTGAGATTCCTTTAATCCCGAAGGATTCTATTATCGCTTTAAGTATTTTCATTTATATAATGTTGTGGGGTTTTTCCCAACACTCATCTTAGTATTGTAGAGTATTCATAGACACATAGTCAGTTAGATAGTCCTATTTGGGTCTCTATTTTTTTACAAATATTTTATTTCGACACATAAGTGCCATTTTTTCAAACATATATATCTTAAAGTTATTTCTGATATGTTCCTCGTTTTACATTAGCTAAAACTTCTGCGGAGTTAAGTAAGCCCGGCTAAGAATTTGCTCAAGGACAACAATAGAAATTGTGTGTTGTCCACGTCTAGGGTGTATTCTCAGTACATGACAAACATATTATGCGAGGACAGAGTACTAGAGTCCTAGAGAGTCTATGAAGTCGTATATTTAGAGTCCTAGTTATCTGTGTGAAGCACACCACCTCTATAATTAGAAGGCTGCAACAAAAGAAAATTCCTCACTTCCTTAATAGTCTGTTCGTGTGTTAAATATTTTCTCTAAACGTTTCTTTCTAACTCGTTCTTACAAAAAACAATTGTACTTTTATGAGAGTGGTTCATAGTATGTTTCTTTTCCCGTGAGCAAATAGAAGAAAAGAATTTGTTGTTGAATGAGGAGTAGAACAAACTGGACTATAGTTCTGTTGTCTCATTTTTATATTGAGGAAAGTAAGTTTTTGATGTTTATATCGGAGATGGGCGAAGCATGGATATTGAAATATGTGCAATAGGTTGCGGAAGAAAGGCTTAGGGATAGATAATAGGTCAAGAATAGGAGGGCTATGACATAAGGAATGAGTCTTGCAAGCAAAAGAATAATTTTAATTTATCTTCTTTCTAATAGAAGCAGAAAATACCTTCTCTTTCATTTACTAGTGCACCTTTACAAAGAAACAAACGTGTGTACAATACTCACGATTTTGAGAGGTTTAGATCCGGACCATCGTATTCATAAGGTTGTGAGGAAACTTGGACTTTTTTGACTCATCAATGATCCATGTTTGGGAGGATCCAATCAAGCGTGTTTAATGATTGCTTCACCGATAACTTTAAGTGTAGCCAGAATTGTAATTTACAAAAGAGTTTCCTAAGAACATACATTCTATGATAAAAAGGGAAATATAGCGTACTCTTCTTTAGTTGCTTCTCACATAAAAGTTACATCTAGATAAGCTACTTTAGGGAGATACAGAGAATAAGTTGTATTATGGTTACAATAGTTGCCGAGAGCAAGAGGATTAACCATATGATATCACTTGTATGATCCATGTCTTTAGTTTTGATGTTTTTCCAAAATAACATGTTTATTCCTTCTGTATTTTATGCATGTTCAAAATTCTATTCTAGTATAGAGATTCTATCGTGGTTGTGGCATTTCTTATCAATCACAAAAGTACTATAGATGACTGTGTGTAGTTGTATATTGTAGAGTTTGATGTCATTGTATGTATGGACTGGGTTCATGACTATAATGCATCAGTATATTTAAGCTCTTGTGTAGACAAGTTTTTGTTTTCATTGATAAAATTATAGAGTGGAAAAGCAGTTTATAAGTGGCTATGAGTCATTCCATGTTGTGCCATAAAACAAAGAAGTTAGTTTTCAAGGGAAGAGTCTATCACTTATTTTCTAACGAATAAAATGTTGAGATACTTCCTATTTATTTAGCTCCACTAGTAAAAGATGTCCCAAATGTTTTTCCTGATGATATACAGAAAAAAATTGATTTCGGCATATACATCATTCCAGATACTCGTCCTATCTCTTTCCTCCATAGTTAGACACTAATAGAGTTAAAAGTGTTTAAAGAATAATTTAAAGATTTATGTGATAAGGTCTTTGTTCGGCCAAGTGATTCACCTTGGGGTGCTCTGGTCTTGTTTTTAATAAAGAAAGACGGTTCCCTTAGGATGTGTGTAGACTACGGCCAATTGGTTAAGGTTACCATCATGAATGAGTATTCTCTCCCAAGGATAGATAATCTTTTCAACCAACTTTAGGATTCTTCATGCTTCTTGAAAATTTATCTCAAATCAGTCTACCATAGGTTAAAAGTTATGGAATGTGATATTCCAAAGACAACTTTTAGAACCAGATATAAGCATTATGAATTTTTTGTTATGTTATATCGTTTGAGCTATGTGAGTTTAACATTAATGGATCTTATGAATAAAATTTTCAAACCTAATTTTGATTTGTTTGTTATCGTCTTCATTGATGACATATTAATCAATTCGATGAATAAAGAAGATCATGGTAATAACCTTAGGATAGTTCTTCAGACTTCGAAAGATAAGGAGTTATATACTATGTTTTGTAGGTGTGAGTTTTGGCTAAAATTTGTGGCATTCTTTGCCCACATAATTTCTGATGATGGGATTAGAGTTCATACCCAAATGAGAGAAGCAATTAAGAGTTTTCCTAGACTCACAGCTCCATCAAATATTAGGAGCTTCTTGGGTTTGGCTGGATACTATATAAGATTTGTTGAAGGTTTTTTATTTATTTCTTCCCCCTTGACCTAGTTGACTTAGAAGATAGTTAAATTTCAATGGTCTAAAGCTTGTGAGAAAAACATTGAGGGATTGAAAAAGAGGTTTACTACTGCCTCGATGTTGACATTATCAGAGAGTTCTCAAGGTTTGTTTAAGGTTCATGAGAAAAATTATCCGACCCATTACTTGGAATAATTATTGTAATATTCACCTTGAATATATCGCTTAACTACTTGTACGACATTCATTTTGACTTATTTATTTATCACTATATCCTACAACACTGTTAACCAGAAGTAGGTCAATCTCAGACATAAGAGGTGGTTAAAACTATTGAATGATTAGAACATGAGAATTCTTTACCACCTAGGTAAGTCTAATGTTGTTGAAATTGCTTTTAGCAAGTTATCCATGGGGTGTACCACCCATGTTGAGGAATAAAAGAGTGAGTTAGCCAAAGAAGTGAACAAACTTGCACATTTGAGAGTGACTTATGGATTTCACAGAAAAAGGAATAGAGGTTACCAATGGGGATTAATCATAATTAGTGTCAGAAGTAAAAGAAAAGAAAGACGAAGATCCTTTTTTCTTGATTTAACGGCATGTTTTCATAAGTAAACAATATTATGTTTTTAACAAAGGGGAGATGGTGTGCTGAATTATAATGATAGATTGTGTGTACCTAGGGTTGATGGGCTCAAAGAAAGGATCATAGAGGATTCTCATGGCTCCAGATATTCCATTCATCCATGTTTCTAAAAGATGTAATGTTATTTGAGGGTGGTATATTGGTGGAAAAGCGCCAAGAAGAGTATTGCTGAGTTTGTTTCAAAAATGCCCAAATTGCGAACAACAGAAAGTACCACACCAAGGCCTTTGAGGTTTGGCTCTAAATATAGAACTTCCTAAATTTATGTAGGGGATGACTAATATGGACTTCACCATAGGATTACCAAGGTCTAACATGTAGCATGATTCAATTTGGGTAATGTCAAATAGAAAAAAAATAACTCACTTTTTGTCGGTAAAGACTACCCATTAGGCCGAGGATTAAGCTAAGTTGTACATTCAAGAAGTGGTGAGACTTAATTAAGGCCTAATTTCAATCATTTCAGATTGAGGTGCACAATTTAATGCACATTTTAGGAAATTTTGCTAGAATGGTTTGGGTTCGAAGGTAAACTTAAGAATTGTTTGTCATCTGAAGAATGATGGGAAAACAAAGTGTATTATATAGATGTTAGAAGATATTTTGAGTGATTGTGTGATAAGTTTAAAGGGTAATTATGATTATAACCCACCAATCATTGAGTTTTCTTACAACAACACTACCATTAAAGCATCCAAATACCTCCATATGAAGTTCCTTATCGGAGAAGATGCAGATCTTCTATTGGGTTGTTCGAAGTTGGTTAAGCAGGGTTGATAGGATCAGATTTAGTTCACCAAACAATGGAGAAGGTGAAGTTGATTCAACTGAGTTTTAAAACGTTACAGAGTCGTCAAAATTCCTATACATATGTTAGGAGAACGCCGTTGGAGTTTTAGGTGGATGATTGGGTAAAAATGAAACTTTCATCCATGAAGGGTGGTATGAGGATTGGTTAAAAAGGGGTTACATAGTCCTCAAATGTTGTTACTTATAGAATCTCCAAGAGAATTGGTAGTGTATCCTATGTATTGGAGCTACCACAAGAGTTAGTAGCAGTTCATCCAATTTTTCATATTTCTATGTTCTAGAAGTGCATGGGTGATCCGTCATTGATTGCACGAACATAAAATATTGTAATTCAGGATAGCTTATCCTATGAAGAGATTCATGTAAGATTTTTGATTGCCAAGTTCCCAAGTTGAGAACGAAGGAGGTTGGGCCAGTCAAGGTCCTTTGAAGGAACCAATTAGTAGAAGAAGAATCTTGGGAAGGTGAAGAGAATATGAAGAAGATATCAACATCACTTTAAAACCGGAGAGAACATAGATCAATATACTAATTATCTCTCCATTACTTTGTAAAATATGAGTATTCATGTTGTTACTTGCTAGTGATTGTTAAATGTTAAACTTGAGGTTACAATAATTGGCTTAGTGAATGAAATATCATTCAAGGATGAATGTTCCCAATTGGGAAATAATGTAACATTTCATAACTCGAAATATTGAAGAATAATCTAAGAAACATTTTTTTTTCTTTTGGATAAACAAGGGAAATTTGGAAAATTTCTTTAAATTAAGAGAGTGAAATTTAGAGTTAAAGTCATTTCTTTATATGTTTGGAAAGATCACGGAAATATCATTGTAATGCCGCTGAGTTTTCAAGATTTCGATATCGTATGGTTAACATATCTCTTTCGACAGTTTTGTTGTTGGAGAGAGGAAAGCCAAATTCTGGATTTAACGAAGGGAAAAGTAGTCTTTAACCAAACTATGTCTTAAGTTTTTTGAAGGGTTTTATTGGGGGGAAATTAACTTTTGATTCAGAGTAAAAAAGTATTTCACGCTTAGGGCTTGGGAGAAAATAGCATTTTAGAAAGAGAATGGTGAAAGATCAAGAATTTATCGAGCACTCTAAGATTTTGCGAGTGGAATTCTTTAGGGCTGATCCCTATAGAGGTATGTGATATCTTTCCGTGTTGGATTAGTTCAACCACACACGAACTTATTTATTTCGTAGATTTTGAGTTGATTGATTGATGAAAGTGAAGTTCTTCAATAACATTGTTGAAATCTTGTTGTTAGAGCGGTTGCATGTCTAGTGTTTATTTTATTCGTGTTTTCGGGTTGTTTTTTATTTTAATATATAAGGTTTTTAGTGTATTAGTGATCCTAAATATTGTGGGAAATTCAATTGAAATTTAGAGGGTTTAGAGATGAAAAACAGAAAAGAGAAGTTGAAACACCTATCTAAAATGCCTTGAGGCGCCACGCCTTCCAAAGCCCTGCTGGACAGCCTCTGTTTGTATGGCCTTGTACGGGCGCAAACATAAGCGCCCCAACTTAGACTTTGAAGTTTGGGGTATGGCGTCCAATGCCTCTTAGATTTCCAAGGACGCTTGAAGAACCTATTCATTCCTCATCTTTTCATACTAGTTCCTGAGTGATGTATCCATATTCCTTAATTGAATCCAACACTCTAAGGTACATATAAACATCATTAAATCATCTTATAATATGAGATCATTAACCTTGAAGATATAATCCAATTCAAGATAAGTTAAGATCAACGTCAAAGAAGTTAAGAGTCATGTCTAAAAGTTAAGAAACAAGTCAAAGTCCTTAAAGCTTCAAAGAGTCTTCAACAAACCTTTTAGTATTGTTCTAAGTCTGTACTTGAAGTTAACCAATTTTTAAAGAGTTGAGTTCAATTATCAAAAGTTTAAACGCAACTACGTATCCCCTAAGAGTTAAGTTGCATGTTATGGAAAGAGTAAAGAGTTTAGTTCATTTCTCAAATCTTATGAGGGAACTAAGTATTTTCCAAGAGTTACTGATGTCTCACATTATGAACATAAAATGATGCTAGACATTAAACAGTGCCTTCATATAGATAATACAAATGAAAATATGATGTCCAAGAGAGATTTTATTGCTAAGTTTGAGGTATTACCTCAAACTAGAGAAAAAGTTGTTTTAAAAACATATGAGCTAAGTATTTTTTTGATTCCTATTGAGCACCGATATAGGTACATGAGTTCATATTAAATGAAGCCCCATAAATCATTTAGTCAACATGAACCGAAGATGGCTCATACTTTTTACATGATTCCTTATTGTTTTTTAGCATAAAAGAGTGGATCCACGTAGTAGTTCCGATTTCATATAGACACCAAGATTAGTACTGTCCTCATACAATTTGAGGTAAGACTTTGTACCATCTCTTAAGCTCATAGTCATGGTTTTCAGTTAGAGAATCTCCCACAGAAACTGTATTACATTCATATATAAGTTAAGTTGAGTTTTTTTTTGCATTTTCCTTAATAAACTTTTACAAGCATTATATATACCGCATGTGTTTTTATTTCTTTATATTAAGTTCACTAATTCATGAGTGGAGCAGAGCGAATGTAAGTTTCTTCTTACATCTTTCTAGATTGAAAGTATTGTTTAGCATTCAATCTCACATACTCGTGCATTTAATGTACTGATGCATGTTTTCATGCATCATCTTATGATGTAAAAATCAGGATCAATATCCAGCGCCTTGTTCATCCATTTTGCGTAACCAAGACTAGTGATGAGCCTCCTTGCACTCAGAGGACCCTTTTATATTTCTGAGTCTTTTCATTTATATTTTTTTGTGGGGTTTGCCCCAACATTCATCTTAGGATTGTAGAGATTCATAAATAGATAGCTAGTAGATAATTCATTCGGTCCTCTATATATTTAAAGATATTTTACTTTTAGACTATGGGCCATTTTGTCCAAGACATTTATCTTAAAATGATTTATGAGATTTTACTCATTTTACATTGAGTTAATTCTTCTGCCGAGTTACGTAAGCCAGACCATGGGTTCGCTTAAGGCTATGAATGATCATTGGGATAAAAAACATGTAGGATAGAGTAAAGCTGAAATAAATATATAACATAACAAGCAATAATGGAAGAGTATAATCTGAATCTGATATTGTTTTTGAGTACTAATGCTAACTAAATACAATGACCAAAAGATAACAATTTTATTTTGGAATGTTGATTGTGCCACAATTATGGTCAATGAAATATAGTCTAACTGAATTGTGGGATCTCCTAAAAACCGAAACTAAAAATACATAAGCTAAATGTGGAGTCATATATATATGCTCCATATATAGGACCCTATAAACTTTGCCAAAAGTATACAGGCGTATTCGCATGATCGCTTAATTGATGCCCATATAAGGGAATTACAACCTACATGGCCTGTAGTTTCAGAACAATATGGGTCACTTAACGAAGTCCAACCCAGTAGACTCTACTCACAAAAGATTAAATGACTAACATATTAATTCTGATTTTTTTAAATATGCTGATAGCTCAAATGTGATATGCAAATCAAGAATGCAACATAATTATACTGATAAATAAACATTAAAAACTAAGGCATGTATACAAGAAATATCTTAAAGATACGGCCTAGTATGTGTAAGTAAAGAACTAATAAGGAATTTAAATTAATGCAAGAGACTAAGTAATAACATTAGAATCATATTAGGAACATTTAAATTCATGAAAATTTGTTGAATATCTAGAAACCTCAGGTATATTTGATAGTAATGAATCAAGATTACGACTGAATTTAGGGAACTAATGGGAGAAAGGAATCCACTAGTGAAATAACATACCTGGTGATGAATTCGATGAAAAATCTTTTAATTTCTGGGTTGAAACTGATGAAAACTTGTTGCTTTCTTTAACTAAGGTTCCTCGACCCTTTTCTCCCTTTGACAACTTTATTTTCTATGTTTTTAAGAAAAGATCTGACAAAGGTAAGTTCTATCTATATATTTAGGCTAAAACTAACCAAAACCACATATTTTATGGTTAAAAAAGCGTAGTTTAGCAGTTCAAAAAAGGAAAAGACCAAAAGACCACTGACTGAAACTCCATAGTGGTCCAACCACAACCACTTTCACAAATCGTAAAAGGGACAAGCGATTCGGGATCTGTCATCTGGTGGCTATTGGTTTAGGGTTTTCATCATAAGCCCTACCACGGTCTATTTGAGGGGCCATGTATCGTGAAAGTCTCATAGGAGGCTCAGGTTTGAGAATCTATTGGGTTGTCTTCATCAACGCCACCACGACCCATCATCAAGACCACTCACCATGAAGGTCCCCATGGTCATAACTTAGGTGAGGAGTTCTGAGGGTGACTGAGGGGAAATACTATCTATTATACACGGGCTGCCCGACGGCATGCCATTAAGACCACGTCTTGTGCAGGGTATTGTGGTATTGTGACAACGCATGGGTTATCTCAACACAATACCAAAGGCAGGTCAATGGACCGTGGTCCTTAGTATTTTTTCAGAACCCTATTGTTGTTTACTTTATCAGGTAAGGTTTCTGCAACTTCTTCAAGGTCTGGTTTTTGAAGTATCAGAATATCTCCCCCTTGGGAATGTGTCGTTGAATGAAGGACAAAATATTTTAAATGGAGGGAAAGAAAAGCTACAACTAATTTTATGGAAATTTGTCTTTGGCAAAATTGATTTCCAAGAATATGCAAATGCGCTGAAAAATACAAATACAAACTTATGGAACATAATATTAAGAATTAAATTGTAAATGAATGACTGAAAACTTAATCGGAACTATTACCTCATGGTGGGGTAAAATCGGATAGAAAGAGATGAAGATACATGACATTCATTGGTGCTTCTCCTTCCCAGAAAGCTCCCTCTATGGATTATCTCCTCCACAAATCCTTGACTTAAGAGACATCTTTATACTCAATCTTCGAACGTAACAATCAAGGATTTCAACTGGTACCTCTACATAGGTAACATTTTCCTTCATAGCAACACTTTGAAATGGTCCAATTGATCTTCGATCACCCACACACTTCTTCAGTAATAAAATTTGATAAACTTGATGCACTACTTTTAATTCTACAAAAAATATACTCATAATCTATTTCGTCAACCCTTTTCAAGATATTGTAAGGTCCTAAGTTTCTAGGATTGAGCTTCCCTTTATTTTTAAATCTAATTACCCCTTTTATATGCATCACATTCCCGAAAACTCAATCATCAACTTCGAACTCTAGTTCTCTTCTTCTTACACCTCGATATGACTTTTGGCGACACTTGACTTTCCTAAGTCTATTACAATTAGTTGCACTTTCTCTATAGCTTAAAAAAACAGAATCTAATCCTATCAAGTCTTCTTCTCCTATTTTAAACCATCCAACAAGAGATCTACAGCTACGCCAATACAATGCCTCATAAGAGGCCATCTGAATGTTGGTATGGTAACTATTATTGTAGGCAAATTGTATAAGAGGGAGGTAATAATCCAAATACCTTTGAAGTAGATCACACAAGCTCTCATCATGTCCTCTAAGTTCTAAATAATACGCTCCACTTTACCATCTTTTTGCGGATAAAATGTTGTGGTAAGGTAAACCTGAATACCAAGATCTTTTGAAAATGAATTCGAGAAGTGAGAGGTGAAATGAAAAACTATATCTGACATGATAGAAAAAAGATTCCCATGTAACCTAACTATCTAATTAATGTAATACAAAGGATAGTCTTCCATTGAATCTGTAGTCTTGATTTTTAAAAAGCACTAAGACTTAGTAACTCTATCAAATATCACCCAAATAAAGTCTTGGTGTTTGCGAATATGATGTAAACTTCTGATAAAGTCCATGTTTATCACTTCCCACTTCTATGTAGGAATGTCAATTTTCAAGTTTTACCTCTGGGTTTCTAATGTTTTACCTTGGATTGCTTGCAGTTAGGGCACTTATCAACAAAATCTTCTTAATCTCTTTTCATACCATTCCATCAATAGACTTCCCATAGGTAACAGCACATCTTAGTGGCTCCTTGATTAACAAAATATTTTGATTTATGGGCTTGTCCAAGAATATGTAACCTTGAGTCACCCACCTTAGAATCAAATAATTTACCCTAATAGCGAAGCAAACATCCTCTCTTATGGGAGAAAACCTCAACTCTTTTGTGGTGGGTTGCACTCTTTATTTCAAGAAATATCAGATCACTGCCTTGATTTTCCATAACCTCCACTACTAATGAAGATTTTTTACTATTCTTAACTCTTACACCACCGACTAATATGCTCATAAGACAAAATTCTAAGAAAGCAATTTTCTGAACATCTTTTCCTATTTTCTTCCTTTCTTGCTTAACATGTGCTACACTGCCCATATATAGTCTGCTAAGAGCCTATTTTACTTTATTCGTATTACCACGATGGTAATGCAGATTTATATCATATTGCTTAACACAAGTCATCTTCTTTGGGGAGATTCGCTCTTTCTTGGTGAATTTTTTTTTAGGGTCTTATGATTTGTGAACATATCTACCTGATCACTATAAATGTAATGTCTCCAAATATTATGTTGAAACACCATTCTTGCGGGCTCGAGGTCATGAATGGGATAGTTCTTTTCACGCACCTTAAGTTGTCTAGAAGCATGATCTAGAACCTTACATCACTGCATCAACAAATAACCTAGGATGGATCTAGATGAATTAAAATAAATCACATAACTATTTGAACACTTTGCTAAAGTTAAAAAAGTGGAGTTTTAGTCTACCTATTCTTCAGTTCTATGAAGCACTTCTCCCAATTATCACACCAGTGAAACTTGACCTTTTTCTTAGTCAAGTTAGTGATCAGAGAGGCTATGGATGAAAATCCTTCCAGAACGTTCTCTAATAAACCTCCAAACCTAATTACTTCTAATATTTATTGGAGACATAGTTCTAAGATATTGTTTCACTACCTATGTTTTTTGAGAATCCACTTGGATCCCCTCTCTAGAAAAAATATGCCCAAGGAAAGTAACAGATTACAACCAAAACTCACATTTATTAAAATTATTGAATAAATGGAAACCTTTGAGAGTTTGTATTACAATCCTTAATATATTCGCATGTTCCTTATCATTCCTAGAGAAAATGAGGATATAAACAATAAAGACGAGAATAAATAAGTCTAAGTACAGCTTAAACACTTTTTTAATCAAATCCATGAAAGTTAGTATAATTCACATAACTATGAATTCATAATGACAATATCGAGTTATGAAGGTTGTCTTCGAAGTGCCACAATCAATGCATTCAACTTGATGACGACTTAATGTGACTTCTATATTTGAGAAATGACTAGTGCTCAAATCTTGGTCAAACATGTCATCAATCCTGGGGATGTGATACTTATTATTGATTGTGACCTTACTCAACGACCATTCATCAATGCACATTCTTAGGGAACCATCTTTATTTTTCATGAACAACACTAGTGTAACCCATTGAGAAATACTAGGTCTAACGCAACCCTTAACTAAAAGGTCTTCCGACCACACTTTCAATTTCATAAACTTAGCTAGACCAATTTTGTATGGAGGAATAGTAATAGTGTAGGTATTTTGAAGGAGGTCAATTCTAATTTCGATTTCCCTTACGAGTGTAACTCCGAGAAGATCTTCTAAATATTCACTAACACTAGAACTAACTCAAGAGTAAGGGTTTAAGAGCTAGATCCCTTAAGCCGAACTAGATGATAGAGACAACATTAAGTGATCATTTTTCTGCATTCAGTTAGGGAACCATCCTATGATTTGTTCGTTTTGAAATTAAAAACAAAAACTCCTACTTCTACAATCGATTAAGGCATAACAAGAATGTAATAAATTCTTTCCTAGAATGAAATCGAAGTCTAACATTTCTAACTCTACAAATATTCTATGATTAATATGTGGGAGACTACGAAAAGGAAATTTGTCTGTACCTCTCAAGCTATACGTATGTTATCTACTAAAGTAGAGACTGATAAAAGTTCTGAGGGAGTTTCTGGAGTAACTTCAAATTGAACTTTTATAAACATCAAGTTCAATACTCCTAACGTACCATTAAGTACATCAAGAGAATCCTCCTAATCCTAGTGATCATGGAGAACATAACACATGTTTTGGCGATGACCTCCACCTACTCAAATAAGTACCCTACTGACTTAGGCGACCTAATGGTGCTGCTGTAGTTATTGACTCAGATCTACCATTGTTACCTCCTTTACCCTATTTAGAAGGACATTCCCACAACCTCTTACACGCTACCTTGAGACATAAAGACTACTGCACTAACTTATTGGTCATTTCGGGACTTGGAGGATTGAAAATTGGTGTATGAAGGTGTTTTAGTTGACAATTTTTGTTTAAACTTCAAGAGATTTCCACCACTCTTTTTTTCTTGATAATATTCATAGTTTCCTATCCTAGCATTCTTGTTCTTATTAGCTTGTTCCCTAGGTGTATCTTCCTCAATATGTTGATCATAAGTCATAAGCCTAGAGATGTTCATGTTGTCTATCTAACATTTATGTTCTTGTTATCTTGTTCCTCCAATTTGTCCTCAACAAGTCGGACACTTCATAAATATACTTATTCATATACGAACTGGAATCATAAACCATGTGATGTACATACTTAGAGAGTTTGGTTAACTTGGTCACGTACTTTCATGCTACCTTTCATTAAAATCATAAATTCCTGAGCTTCTTCCTCCCTTCGCTCTCTTTGAAAAAAATTGTCTAGAGAAGTCTCACTAAAGCAATGCCAAGTGATTGGAGCTACATCTGATCGTGTTTTATTTCAACTATGTATACTAAATCCACATCCTTAAATTGGTAAAATTCTAAATCAACCCATTCATTCCCAGTTACCTGTGTCATCTCAAAGATCTTCTTGACTTCGTCTATGAAGTTTTGGGGATCCTCATCAATGTGCGATCCTGAGAATTCATGCGGATTCATTCAAACAAAATCTCGCACTGTAACTACAACTCACCCAAAATAGCATTTAAAGAAACAGGAACCGCCTGAATGTTATAGTTGGCCACACTATGCTCCAACATCTCAACGAAATTCCGAAACTCTACCTTCCAGACTTCTTGGTATGCACTGGAGAAGCTCCGTTTGCATTCTCGACATTTGCAAACCTGTCCTTATCTCTATTACAAGACATTCTCTGAAAGCGCATAAGAAAATATTTGCATGAGGAATTCGATAATACCTTACGCATGATAAAAAAACAACATAATTGAAGGTTTACTAAAACACCTTATAGCCTCTCTCAATAGATATGGTGCACTTCACAACTTTTGAAAAAGACTCTACATAGTGTGGATTTTACAGAAATTCTAGGAATCTTAAAAGTAAGGCTTTGATATCAAGTTTTTCACGCCCCAAGCAACCTCTGAGATGCGTACACGACACATAGGATCACATGTGACCGAAGGTAACCCTGTCTGCATAATCATGAGCATACTACATATAATAAAATGAAGAGGAAAACATGATGTAAATTTGAAATAATGGGGAATAGCCATATACTTAACTGAATAAATGAAATTTAAGAGTTTCAAATACTAAACTTGAAGTAGAGTATGTCTTAAATAAGATTCTTAGCTTACTAGAAGTGTTGGGACATGCCCCACCCGAGTCTAGCAAAAAAAAACTAAAAGACTAAAAATATTTAAGATATCATGACTATTGTCCTCGAAAAATGATGACTCACCACTAATGTCTATGAACTGGAGATTAGGAACCAATCGAAGTATGATCTTACTGTTGAGGACTTGAACCTACATGACGAGATGATGTAGCGCAGCTTATGCGTCACTATGATCTTCCAGGATAGAGTAAACATGAAATTAGCATATAACTTAACAAGAAATAAAGCAATAGTATAATATGAACATAATATGGATTCTGAATATTGATGCTAACTAAATTTAATGACCAAATGATAACATGTTCAAGTTGAATACTGACTCTACAAAAAAAATGGTTAGTGCAATAGAATCTGACTGAACAGTGGGAGATGCTAATAATCATTATTAAAATCGCATTAGCTAAATATGGAGTATGATGTATACACCCTATAAAGAGGACCCCATATTACTAGACCAAAGGCATAGAAGCATGTTTACACGATCACTAAACAAATGCCTGCAGAGAGGGCTTCCAACCTACATTGATCTTATTTTGGGGACTATATGGATGACTACTCTAGTCCAACCCGGTATTATGTTACTCCCAATAGATTAAATGATTAAAACATTAAGAATGCATTTCTGTATATACTTGATAACTTAAAAAAGACTTGCAAACTGATCATACAATATTATTATACTGGTATCTACACATTCAAAAGCTATGACATATTCATCTAAAATAACTTAAATATTTGGCCTAGCAAGTGCAATTCATGAACTAAATAACTACATATATAAGGATATGAAGTTCATGATATAAACCAAGTAATTACATAATAATCTTATTTGGAACAATTGAATAACTTATTCATGAAAATATGTTGAAGTTCTAGAAACCCTAGATCTAGTAAATAGTAGGGAATAAAAAATATGACTAAATTCTAATGACTTAATGGGTGAAAGGAACTCTATAATGAAATCCCACATGCCTTGTTATGACTTCAATGGAGATATATTTTGATTGCGAGTTTTAAAGTAAAGAAAAAATGTTGCGTGCTTGAACTATAGTTGTTTAACATTTTTCTCCTTTTCAAACTCTAATTTCTAATGTTTTTTATGAAAGATCTTACTTAGATATGTTATACATATGTTTATAGGAAAAAAACTAACTAAAGCCACGTAGTTTAGGATTAAAATGCATAGTTGAGGTCTAACGGAAAAACAAAAACACCAAAAGACCTCGAACATAAACTGTTGGCGGGACCAACCACAACCCTCCAAACCGACAGGTTCTAGGGTTCTTGTTTACGAGCCCTACCACGGCAGCTGTGAGGGACCATGTACCGTGAATATCCCCGTTGTTCTCACGTAGGCTGAGGTCTCGAGTCTTAGGTGTGGGGGTCTACTTGATGGTATTCACAGACTCCACCATGACCCGTTATCAAGACCACAGACATGAAGGCCCCCGTGTTCTTTAAATAGGTTTTGGGGCTACTACACTTCACATGTGCCACATTGACCCATCATAAGTACCACAACTCATGAAGGGTTCCGAGGTTTGGTGAAAGTGCTTGAGTTTTTTAAATTTACCACCATGGGTAGGCCTATAAACCATGGTCCCTAACAAGGTCAGTGAACCCTATTGCGGTTCACTTCTTCATCTAAGTTTTTAACAAGTTTTCTAGGCTTAGTTTTCAAAGTGTCATTGGTTTTAGAGGTTGATCAAAGTAAATAATCTACTACTTTAGATTGACAATTAGTTTTTGTCACTTCAAAGAAAATTTATTCACACTTAATGGAAGTTATTACAAGTTATATTGATGTCCAAACAACTAGAAAAAGCAAAAGGGAAATGACAAGAGTTGGAGTTGATGCGTTGTGAATTTGTTCAGTCAAAAAAATATGTTGTTGTTGCATAGAAAGGTATAATTTATATGCAACAACATCTCTTTGCTTCTCCAATTTCATGTGATGATTTTCTTTCTTCAGACACTAAGAAACGGCAAAACAATTATTGATGACGAACTTAACTTGGAAAAGTTGATCAAAATCGTTATTACACAAACAAATGGATACATATGATGTAGAAGATTCTGTAGATTCCGGACCGCATGTTTTGCAAGTTGAAACCAAGGATGTAACTAAAAATTGGACACTGGTTGCACACAAAAATTCATCAAGTGATTGAAGCCCTTCACCAACTAGTCAAAAAAATTCTCCTTGTAGAGAAAATTGTGTCACTAGAAATTTTCATAACAATGAGTAAAGTCAAGATATTAGTAATGCCTCAAGTGACCTAATATGCTGGAATAACTTTGATGCTTTATGGTAGACTACTGGTAAGCAAGTAATGTTAATAAAGAATGATACCCATTTTATGCAAGAAAAGCATATTACACCACCTATTTTCAATAGCAAATAATTCCTGAAATTGTCATATTTGTGTCTAAATGTGTGATTGCAATGATGAATGAGTCAAGGGCCTTAGTGTCAAATACAATTGATTTGTGCGAGGATTATCTTGATGAAGATGGTGAGAATTTTGTTGATGAAGATGAGATAGATATGGTGTTCATATGTATTTATACAGTGGATAGAGGTGGAATTATATCACCAAGGCACCAAAGAAGTGGAAAGAACAAAATTAAAAAGAATACACATTGAAGGCAACATAGTTGGGACGGTAAAATGACTAAAGAGTTTGTTCCAAGGCACTTACCAATGCGACAGGCTACCATTGAGAAGTATCTATACATTCAACAAGATATAATAACTCCATAGAGAAAGTCTGAATTATACAGTATTAATGCATACGTTTGAAGAAGACAAGAGAAAAATACTTCAAATTACTTTTGATGAGTATAAATCTTTTAAAATTCAACTTTCTCTTAAATTTACATATGTTTACATTATTTAAGCATCCTCATTTGTAATATCATCATGGAGTGTATTACGAATTTTGTAGTGATCATAAGCTACATAGTTCTCTCTAGATTTTATTTTCTTCATGCTTGTTAGGTAGAAGACACAAGGTATTTCATTATGATTAGTAAGGTAAGACCTAGCCCCCCTTGCCTGAACTTATCCTTGTTGATATTTTTTATGTTTAATAACAAGACAGTACACACTCTCTAGTGAGAAATTTCCGGGAAAAGAATTACTCTTACTGCAGGAGCACTCTCTTGGGAATTCCTAATACACGTGTATCACTCGCTCTATAAATAGAATATGAGTTTATCCCTCGAGATGAATCTTGTGAATAAGTTGAATGACTCTAAAATTTTTTGAAAGATACTTTTTAGTCCCAAATATTAGGCATCATTATGCACACACTTTGATAGTCAAGACGCAATACTTAGATTTAATGGAGACCCAAATGTCAATGCCCGAAGAAACTGACAATGGTATTGTTGATATAATATTCAAATCGAGTTACTACTATGGGGTAATGGATGAGGAATGTCGATAAATGATGATTTTAAAATTTTCTTTGAAAAAAGTCTTACATATAACATATTCACTCAATCTTCGCTGAAAAGATATCTCTCAAAAAAATAGGAACTTACGAATTTTTATGGTCTTTACTGATGTTATCAATGATGATGATTGTAAAACGATATAGTACAAAAGGTCAATTGAAATAGATGGTATGGTTATGTGATTTCAAAAAGGGACCCACAATTATAAATCGAGGTAGATTCTCCTATTGTTCATGTATAGGTCTAATTACCAGATTTATCATACAATTGTCATACATCGTATTATTTGAGACATATTGGATTACATTAAGGAAACCCTTTATATCTCAATATCGCTAGTGATTTTTGATAGACCTGCAATAGAAAACTTTTTAAGGTTGATAATTCTAACCCTAAAGTTGATAAGACAAACAAACACCAAAAGCACTAAGCCAATAAAAGAGAACCCCACAATCACAATATTTATTACAAATAAATCAAACTGGAGGACAAACAAACAAACGACTAGTGGGGATGAACAAGTGGGGTCCGAAATGCAACAAACAAGTCCAATTTATGACTATGTGCTTGATAAAGTTCTCAAAATTTTCTTCAAAAGATTTCCAGTTATAAGAACAAAGAGAAAACTAAGAAGATGAAAAAGAAGAAGACTTCTATTGTATCAAAATTTATTTAGGCATTGAAATGTAGATTGTGGAACAAGAAGAGTACTAAAGCAAACAAAAGAGTGACAGGAAATATACAAAAGTATTCAACATTGAAAAACATACTACTAAGACTCCAGAAATGCATCACATCTCGAACACTAAGAATGTTGTAAAGAACACCACAAGAATTCAAGAACGCAACAATAGTAATATGAAGATGCAAACCAGTTTTTAAAGAAGCACCAACATATTGGAAGATTTGTCTGACTCAAGATTACATGTTAGCTCTATCTGTAAGTATAATTTGAATGATTTGAGACTCTGAGGATAGGAAATATTCAATGGCTAGAACAAAATAATATCAATGAGATGGTATGGACAGCATTGTCAAAGAATCACATGTGGAATTTGGACATGATCTTTAGTTTTATGTTCTTAAATTTTTGGACAGAAAAAGAAGGTTTTTAAGATGTGGTCAAGGAAATTTGGGACAATGGAATCACAGGAAACCCGATGTAAAGATTACTAAACAAACACAAAAACTATTCTAAGACTCTTAGAAAATGGTCCAAAGAATGCAATGGAGACTTTTTTGACGTTGTTAAACAAAAGGAGGAACGTAACATGATAATGGTGAAGCAACATATGAATTGTATAATCCCGATCACATTACAATACTTTTTTCATAAATATAAGGTTGATTTTATTAAATGGCTGAAGCTTCAAGATTCCATTCCGTGGTAAATAACTAGAGTCAAGTGGACAGACAAAGGTGAAACTAACTCCAAATATTTCTGTAGAGCCGTCAAAGGGGGAAGAAGAAATGCTCAAATCCTTGGGATTACGGACTCCACTGGTAGATGTTAGACATTACTTACCAAATATCCAAAGAAACAATAGCTTGTATCTCCGGCACAGATGGTTCGACAAACTTATAACTATTGTTATTGTTGCCATGTAAAAGTAGAAGAATACATCTAGAAGCAGTGGAGAAATTTATGGTGATGACATCTGAAATGAAAAATGCACGGAATGATGTTCTCCCTTAATTGAATTATCATCCCTTTATTAAAGCTATTAGTATCGCTTTCAGTACCTCATAGCAATGTTAAGGCGGGTTGCTATCATTATCAGTGTTTCCATATCTATATGCATTTGATATGCATTGAGAATGTTTTTTACTATGCTTTCATCTAGTCTAGATCTGTCGTCATGTGTACCCTTCGACTCATTCCATGTAGGTACTATCATCATCTTCAACCATGTGCAGGATTGCAATGACAAACTTTTTGGTGATGATTCTGCACATATCATTGATGAAGTTATCCATATTTAGGCTATTATATATCTAAATTTATGATCGTCATTTGTTTTGTTTGTATGAAACATTATGCATATATGAAAACTATTGGACTTATGTTAATGGTGAAGTCTCTGCTGAGTCTTTCTTTTTGGAATTAATACAAATAGATATTAAAGGAAAACTATAAGACTCAAGTGTGGAGAGGAGTGAGAGATTGGTGCATACGAAAAAATAGTTTTTGAGGAAAAATAAAGAGAATGAACAATGTTCTAACAAAGTGTTTAAATTAAACGTGAGCTAGAGTATTATTTTTTTTGAGTATTGTCCTCGTCACTATTTCTCATTATAGTTGACATGAGTGATTGAATACCCAAAAATTGAATTTTGAAGGAAGGTCCTAATTTATGAAATATGTATATCCTGTCGTTTTTCGCAGCAGTGAACAATGTTGGATCCAATATTATTTACTTTTTCTGATTACCAATTTCACTCAAATTATGAACTTGTGAGTCCTGTGGATGAAACACTATTATCTATCATATCAAGCTTGTAGGTAACATGAAGAATAGAATAATAACCTCCTATAATAGAGTAAATTTTATTAATAATGTATGCTAGAATCATGTTATGTTTTTTTGGATAAAGAAACATTTTAAATTATATATACATTTGTGTATTAAATTCTTTTAGTAGCATGTTAGTTAACTACATATTCTAAGTTATCAATCAATATTTTTGCTTTTGCTTTTCCATTATTAAGCTAATAAATCTTTTTTTTTAATGGCATAGTTATAGCAGTCTGCCATTGAATTTCTTTTTTGGAGGGGACTTGTTTTAGCAATGTAAAGTACGACGTAACACCTCATCTATCTCATCTCGTATACTAAAAGACCCTTAATCTCTAAACTTGTATGGATGTTAGATCAATCTAAATCAGTTATAGATGAAACTTAACAAAATAATGATGATTATCAGCAATTCAAATAAGTTAGTCAAGACTTCATTGCTCTTGGAGACTACAATCTCAGAATTTGAGTAGTCGTACCTCAGCTGCTTGAACTCTTCACTTTCGTTGCCGCACTCTTGTTGACACTACATAAGTGTGGATGTGGGATCCATTCCGTATTTGATCAATCGATTTTGAGAACTTTGAAAAAACATGACAAAGAAATTTTAGACATATGTGGGCAGTTATATAATAAAAACAAAAACTAACGTGAAAATGAAAAAAATGGAATAGAGTGTCATTAGAAATTGTCATGTCAGCCCCATTCCTTTTATTTCCATATGGAATTCTTCTTTGATTAAAATTTTCTACTAAAACTTACCTTGTAGAATGTCTCATAATTTTTACATATAACTCTATTTTATATATTTGAATTATTTTAGGGCATGACAGGTCTTTATATGGAGAGGTGGGCCAGGGATAATTTGCAAGAAACACTAAACAGGGCAGTGCGTGTTAAGGCATGTTCTAACCTATGTTACCCTACCTAGCCTGCTACATTTTCCATCACTACATGGAATAAATTGTAAAGTAGGCCTAAAATCTCGACACAAGATTTATGGAAAGCTTGAAATCACGAGGCCAAATATTCATTATGGCTGTCAGATTGATAAGTAATCATCTGTTGTAAGGACTTCAGATAGCAAAAAGATAAAATTGAACAAAGCTTGAAATTATGTCCAACATCAAACACGTTGCTTCATATTTATAACATATGTATTCATTTTTTGGAAATGTGGTACTGATTTTCCGGTTCCGGTTTTATAGATCACTATGTAGTATATTTTTAGGAAGGGGAAAAGGACCAACATCCACCGATCACGTGCTAAATGGGAGACAATAAGATCCATTATTGTTTTGCTTAAGCTTAAGTTTCCTCTGTAGATAATTTGAGTTAACTACTAGTTTTTTTGTTGCTCCAACGAGGAAATCTAAGAAAAAGCCCAAAATATAGTGTCTATTATTTAAGGTAGAGCAATAATAGTCGTCCATCTTACCATAATTAGTGCACATATTGTCATAGGTCACTGATTATGTCCATCTATAACTAACAGAGCCTCGGTCATTATCATTATATAGACTATATCTAGATAAAATAGGGCAATAAGTTGTTAGAATTAAGGAATGAGTTCTATGTTTCTCCCTATGGAAACTGACGTTAGTGTCGATGGTGCATTAATCTTCAAAAAAAGAAATGATTTTGTTTTTTGCGATATATTCAGTATCTGTCAACTCTACTCCTTACTAGTGGCAAAATCATTAATTTCACTAAGAAATATGCGTTAAAAATTGTATTATATAGAGTATAATATTCCAATGATTGAGGGTCAATTGACCATCCTCCGATTGTTGTAGCTTTAACATCCGGAGAGAACACCCAAGATGTGACCAGCGTTGTTGTCCTCTCAGAGGACTCAGACAAGCCCTTAATATACTTCAAACCATATTATAGGTTTAAAATCGCGGAATATTAAATTTTTTACATATATTACGTGTGGTATGCTATGAATTCTCACATACATGATTACTCAGGCTTCTCTTAAAGAAACATAATAAATATACATCAGACAATCTAAAAACTTTCTCACATAAAACCATCTAAAGAGTACAAATATTGGACTAAGTCACTAAAATTTCAATATGTCATATGTCCTTACTAAAATAGAATTCAATAATAAAAAAGAATAAAATATTATATGTTAAACTAATACAGTTTTTATAATTAGAATAATGAAAAGATGGCATCCCCGAACATGAGCACCTACCAACAACTGGAGAAAGAGTTCCAAACTTCTTCAATCGACCTTTTTATTCTTCAATGGTCGTACCCTACATTTGTATTTATAAAAAATAGAGGTATTAGTACATCATATGTACTAAGTATGGGTATATGCAAATAAAAATTTGAGTACCTGCATGAAAAGTTACCATTTATTTTGAAAGCATGCTAGGTCATCTGAAAGCCTTTAATGCACATAGAAGAAACATTATCAACCTTGCATCATCATATACTTACCATGATCCAATATTTAACATATCCATCGATCATCATATATTAATAGAAAGATCATACATACTTCAATTGCATTAACACATCAATTATAGGTCAACATCAACATAATAGAGAAATCATGACTTCGGTCCTTTTGAATCTGTTAAATGGCTAGTCCAAGGTAAAGGAAATTCAAAAATAGGAAGACTTATCTATTCCTTCCAAGAATCTTCATCATGAACATACACTCAATTCATAATAATAATCCTATAATATAGAGTAATACTCAATAACATAACCAATACCAACCACTTTAGTCATACACAAGACCAATTTATAAATAGGGAGAAGGGAAATCGTTCATTCATGAGTTAATTCAAGCTACAATTCCAATCCCCAAATTTACATGACATTAAGTATTAGATAAAACATAATTAAATCTATTATTTGGGAAGTAACATGCTTCAAACGGAAACCAACAATACCATATCAATATTTCTTCAATACATACTTAATTTGCCATATAAAATCATAGTGTTTAATCATTAGTAATAAATCTCAAGTTTTGAAGAAAACCCACTCACAGAATAAAAATCCTAGGAATTTGAATTGTTACAACTGGTCTTTGGAAGAACCTTGTGGGGAAAGGAATTCCAAGAGTGAAGAACGCATACATTATTGAAAATTATTTCACGAATTTTGAATGATAACATTGGATTCTTCGTCTTCTTCCTTGAGCTTTTCTTATTCTTCAATGGTGGTTGTATAGAGAGACAGTTTTGAGAAAGATGAGAGGGATTAGTTAATTCTCATTTAGATTTTGTGCAAGTGGTTTAAAACTGACCTAAAACCATTGTAAAATCATCCTCTGAATACCCGAAAGGCCACTTACTTAAATAGGTCTTTTTGTGAAGTTCAATAGACTCAAAAACGATGCAGACAAATATAGGAAAAGGCTGCGCGTCGTTGGGGAAATGGCAATTGTTTTTTGAAAATTTGGGTCGAGGCAGTGAGTCTCGTGAAGGTCCTGTGTCACAAGTCAAATATTTTCTACCAAGTAATTTTTGTGTGGCACGTTAGCGGTTTCTTATCTTGGCTGTTAGAAGTTTCTTTTGCATCTTGCTCGTCAATGTTAGGGTCCCCCCTAAAGTACCCTTCGGGCAGTCCTTGTGGAGTTGTGGCTTGACAATTGGACCCTTTACTATTCTTTTCACCTATATAAAGTCCTTTTACAAGTTTTGGACATCATTTTACACTCCCAAACCTTCATCACACATTGGAACATATGCTAGTTCAATTTAGCTAGTTTCCGGATGTCAAGGTATTTTTTTGTCGTTTTGGATCTCACCTTTTCTAATTGGGTTTAATACATTAAAAGAAGTCTAGAAACAACCTTTGAATCATTATTTAAAAGGCAAATCTATACTCTAAGTCATGGAACTTCCGGAGTGTTACATTATCCCCTCCCCCCCCCCCCGTTACAAACTTTCGTCCCCGAATGACACTAAAATCTCTTGGGGAGTAAGGATAGACTCAATATTATATGCCAAACAAACAACAACATATAATCATTGTAAAGTAACAGTTCATTGGAGCACTTCAGAATTCCTTTTAACACATACCAAAAGATTACGCATAGCGACTCAATACATGATGAACAATATATAAGAACTCAACATTCATAACACATAATGTTAAACTACCTTATCAACATCAACATGAGCTCAAAATATATCTAAGAGTTACCATGCTATCATTCTTCTCAATACAACAACAAAACAACAAAATCTAAAGACGACACGTGCATACACATTTCATATAAGTGGAAATGTAGAGTTTAAAGCTATTTTCTTACAACTCAATTTATTTTAACTTTTACCAAAACATGCGCACCTATTTAAAAAACAAGTCAATTTCATTTCATTCAATATTTTCATTATTACTAGGTTTACCTAACCTGAAGCAGTAGAAATATGAGGGTAGTTGGACTTCATGTCGGCTTCGTCCTCCCATGTTTCACCCTTAACAAGATGGTTCCTCCTTAGGACTTTTACGGAGGAAACCTCTTTGTTCCTCAAATTATTTATTTAGAGATCTACGATCTCAACCTTTTCATAGGAGAGGTTCTCATCCACCGTAAACCTTCAATAGTAAGGATAGACGCCGGGTCGCCTATGCATTTTTTAAGCATAAAAACATGAATCACTGATTAACATAAGTTAGTTCATTAGGCAGTTTCAGTTCATAGGAAACTTTTCCGAACCATTCTAAAACTTCAAAATAACGACCATTCGGGGACTTACCTTCCCTTTTTTACCAAATCACATCACTCCTTTCATAGGTGAAAATCTTCAAATAGACGTGATCATCTATTTCAAACTCATAATTGTTTTTCCTATTGTCGGCATAAGTGATTTTCCAACTATTGGTGTCCCGACCCGTATGTATACCCTAGGAGTTAGGGTAATATTAGGTCATGGCATGGCGTATTCGATCTATCGAAGGTATTATACAAGAAGTTTCATATCATTTGCGACTTAAACATGTATGAAAAGTAGTGCGAAATTAAAACATTTCACAACATTTGAATAGTCTTTCAAAATATCTTTTTATATGAAAACCATAGGAAATACTAAGTCTCATATTATCAAACATTACACACAAGATTACATTGGAAACTCCCCATAAATCAAAATTTAGTACTACTAAGTTTATAACAATGTTTCGAAATAAGAAATAAAAAGACATATATTCCTTCTAGTCTAACGAGGACAAACTTCAAACTTTTGTTAAATGATAACTAAAATCTATTATTTCGTTCAAGACACCTCTCACCTTCGACTTACACCATTAGATATAATAAAATGCATGGAATTCCTACAAAATCTTGTACTAAGTATGACTTAATGCATAAAAATATGAAAACATACATTTAATAGAAATATGCTCTTTTTTAATATAAACATCATCGTACAAGCATAAGAACAAGACTAAACACCCTAGAAACACATAAGATTTCACGTAAGCATTTTACCACATTTTAATAAATATTACAATAAACCTTGCCAATTTACAATGAACTAATTCAACAATATACTGAACCCATTTAGAATACAACTCTCTAACAAAAGGTTATCCTTAGACTCACTTACAATAAACGAAACTCATAAACATTAGATCCTCCTACCAAAGGTGATTCTGTGGTTCACTTGAGTGAGTAGTGAAACGACTGCTCATACAATCCCTTCAAGCACACCTAAGAGATCCTTTAGATTACCAAGGATAATATCATTCTCATTTCATAACAAAACATATATATAATGTGGAATTCTCCTCCCAAAGGTTATCAAAAGACTTTACAAAGTAAATCAAGAAGAGAACACCCATACACCCTCTCCAATATTACCTAAACATTCCTTAAAACTACCTAACTTTAGACCTTATCTAATGTATCAACCATATTTCCTATCTAGAGTCATTCTTAAGAGTTACCTAGGTAAGACATGAAGTTACCATTCCTATGCCCCATTCACACTATAACTAAACTACGTTCAACTAACTATTTGTAGGCCCTGTACACAATATAACTAAACTACCTTCAACTACTATAGGTAAGGCTTTAATCATTTACATGATTTATAACTTAATTCCTTATCTCCATTAATTAATTAAAGAAACATTCTGTAATAACCTTAAAACTATTGTGCTAAGTAGTGTCTAATGTGTTTAGGATGTCTAGATTAGACCGGGTTCACACGGATTGATGCACATAGAACCAGACCTCTGAACCCTTGCGACAGCCAATCCAACTAACTCTAAGAGTTATTTGAGCTAGGAAAGGTTGGTTCCATCCATGTAGGGTTCCTTAATATGAAGATTTTACTCGGATGAGTCTTTACCTCACATAAAAAGGAGAAATCTTATGTATGGAGGGTGTAGGGGTAAAATGGTTTTTTAACATTCTCAATTTAGTATTGTAATTACCCTAAATATGTAATTAATTATTTAATTAATATGGTTGAGGGGCATTTTGGGTATAAAGGGCAAAAATTGCCTATTGAGCAAAATCTTGCTCCACCCGAGTTCGAACCTAGGTGGGAGCAATGATTTAACTTAATCATTTATATTTGTGAATTAATTTAAGTAATTAATATTTAAATACTGATTTAAGAAAAGGGAAAATCAGATTATTAATTAATTAATTAATAGGGCAGTTTGGCTCATGTCGACCCAAAGAGGCCCATTTCCGCGGTGGGGACGTCACGGGTTCGAACCCTGACAGAAGCAACATTTAAGTTGATTAAATTGAGGTTTATAATATGATTTTTTATGGGCATTATGGTGATTTCAATAAACTAATTAAATCAGATTTTCAATGTTTGAAAGAGTCCTAGTAGACTAAGTCTAAACTAATTCACCTAATCCTACGCCAGGATAATCACTAATGAAGTATTCTGTTCTTTTCACATTAACATTCATTCACTAAAGAATAAAAATAAGGAGGGACATTAAAGTAACTTAATATATAGATTATAATCTGATTTTATCATTTAAATTGTGTTGAATAAGTCAACAACAAACTCCCAAGGAACGTGGTACACGACCTCCACTAGGAGTGTACTCAATGTGAAGTCTTAATTTATTATCTCTTCTAAAACGTTTTTCAGATATATTTTACCATTCCAAAACAGAAAAATAAAATAATCTTACTAATTCTAAAGATTTCTAGACGGAATTCATCAAAAAGAAAAAAAAAATATTGTACTCTTATGTTCTTTAAGAAATCACGTAAAGAACTTCACCTGCGAACAAGAATCAAAGCTCAGAAAAAGGTTTGTGTGCGGGTGGAAACGTGTAGTTGTGGCTGGTTATAAAGGATGAAAAGGTATAGATTTTCTTCTCTCTTGGTCCCTTTCCCAAGAGTTTCCTAAGGTTCAGTACGTATTCCAATAAAAAAAATAAGGTTGTACCCGTTGCATGCCCGTTTCATTAGATCCTCGGAAAAGTGATGCATGCGTTGGTATATTTACTGGTAGACAATCTTAGGGACGTTTCTTATTGTGTGTAATGTGATGTTTCAGGACAGCGTATGATCTTTTTTTTTGTTCCGACTGTATGTATGTTTTTTGTACACAACAATGCTAGTTATAATGAGAAGTATATTACAGATTGTTTTCAAGAAAGTGGTGAATTAGGTTCTATACATTTGTTGTATTATTAACATATGATGAAGAAATCGTGAATTTCATGAACAAGAAAATAAAAGTAAAATTCCTTAACCAAGTTGATAAAAGTTTATGTAAAACTCTAAGATAAAACTCCTAAAGTAAATGCAAAGAAAGTGAATTAAAAGCATATGTTAATGGAGTAAAGATTCGGCTATTCTCTTGTAAAAATGAAGAAAAGTATATGCCGCCATTGAGGGTGGAACTCGATACCTTATTGTCCTAATACTAAGAGATTAAGACTTAAAATAAAATAAAAGAAAATGGGGTGAGAGAGGGGATTCGAACTTGATTAGGTTGAAAGAATCATTGAAATAAAAGAAAAAGAAAATAGTGAGGGAAGGGGGATTCAAACTCGGCTCATTCGCCAAGGGTGTGAGATGCATATATCTCACACAAGAATAGAATAATAAAAATTAAGGCCACTGGGATTCGATCCCACATCCTCTTGGTCGAGTGATTGAAGCTATCTAGAACTCCAAATAATTAAAAATAAAGTGCTGCCCAAGGGATTCGAACTTAGGTCCCTTGACTGAAATTGTGAGACACATTAAAACAAAATAAAATGCAGCCACTAAGGATTGAACTTGGGTCCCTTGGCTTCATGCGTAATATGAATAAGTCTTACATAACATATACTTCGATTGTCATGAAACACTTGGTCAATTATGAGTAACCCCGAATTGGGTAAGAACACGAGTAAATGGTAAGATTATTAAATGAACATTCACGTAATGAGGTGAGTAATTCCATTGTAATATGATGCTAATGAAAATAGTGACAACATGATATGAGGCTAAGATGAATGGATGACAAATTTAGGAGAAAAATAAATTTGGTGAGTGGGGATTGAACCCACAATCTCTTGAATAGATGAGAGAGTTAGGAGAAAAATAAAGGAGAAAAATAAATTAGGTTAGTGGGGATTGAACCGATAATCTCTTGGATAGATAAGAAAGTTAAGATATAAATTAAAAGAAAAATAAATGTGCTTGTGGGGATTAAACCCACAACCTCCTTGCCTTAAAAGGAAAAAGGATAGGAGAACAAGAAAAAAATATTATGGGGCTGATCGGAATCGAACTAGGGTCACAAAAATTTGAAAAATGCAATTATCAAATTTAAAATAAAATTAAGTGTCGTTCAAGGGATTCGAAATCGGTTTCCCATGCCCAATTCCGTATTGACACATGAGTCATACGTAAATAAATATTTAATGTATACTGCCTGTAAAAGAGCAAAATCAATACCTTCGCAATTCTATAAGATGCATAAGTCTTGTATTACATAATCTTGGGTAAACACCAATCACTTAGACGAACTATGAATGAAGCGTCATGTCTTGTATGTTTGGACTCATAAGTCTATCATATGTGTAAAAGTAAGTGAGCCTAAGATGTATGTTATAAAATGATGTAACCCTAGAAGGGTTAAATAAGAGTGTGAAACATTCTAAATGGCCAAGTGCATTAACATATGATGAAATGAACATTCACGAGAAGGGGTGAGTAATTATGAAAAAAAAAATTGTTAAAGTAAATGAATGAGGTGAAAAAATGATAAGAGGCTAATGGGAAAGATGAGAGCAATCTCAAATGATCCTAAGTAAATGTTACTAAAATGTACTCACCTATGAGAGTGTAAAGCTAATGAAGAGACAAGTATCTTTGAACACTCTAATGAAAATATTGAGGTTAATGCTTACTTTATACTAATGATGAGATGAGAAATCATTTAATGATCTAGTATGTCCTCATGATAGAAGATAGTATGGTTGAATGCAATTGAACTTTATACTGAACAACGATAGACTAGCTATGATTGGTGATGCTTTCCTTGGGGAAGGGCAGATGTTAACGTAACTCTCATGAGATGAGACTTTCCGGCATGCCAGGTATGGGTCTAATTATATCTTCTAGTCTTTGAACCTATCTTGCCAAGATAGGGATCTAGCAGAGTTAAATTCCCTATTACGCTATCATGTTTTTGTTCACTTTGGCCATTAATTCCACCTCTTTTCGGTGTGTGATTACACACTAGATTTCATGATGCTCACATGATCTATGTATGTTAAGTTTAAAGTTCCCAAAGAAAAAAATGATGCCAGCCTAAAAAAATACACATAATTAAATGAATGATACCGAAGGTGTTAGGTTAGGATAATCACGAGGTGAGCTACATTTATGTAATGACACTATATTATTCTTTTTCATTGAACAATGAACCCGATGAGAGTCTTAAAATACATCCTAGGTATGACATGTGTTTTCACTTGTATATGAAATAATTAAAATGAAGTGTGTACTATAGAATGGAGTAGACTCTGTGTTTGCTAAAGAAGGCTCCCTAGTTGAGGTCCCATATGTTGAGATCTAATTTTGGGAAGTCCCGATGTCCAGTCCATTATTCCAAGATGTCATAGCATAGAAAGAATTACATGAAATATGTGATATGATATGTGTAATATGTTATGTGATGTTTGCAAAATGATAAGTACAATGATGCATGTTACTCTCATGACATGACTTTCCTAATCTAAATTTGGCAAGTTCACTGACTTGACTTTCCATAATTGATATCGTTAGGAGAGAGCTCTTCCTAATCATGCATGTCCAGTGGTGTGTGCTTGCATATACCATACTTAGTACAACTGTGCACTAATACTATACAACTCCATACTGTTAGGTGCAGGCACATGCAGATGCTAGAGCTTACGATATGACGCTTTAGCTATCCGAACGAAAAGTATTCATCTTGACTTTGTAGGCCATCATGCTTTAGTGGAGGCTTGCCCATTATATTCTAGAATAGATATAGGTTTGAGTTAGTGTTGTATGTTTCACTGGCGTTTCTTTCCCATTTTATTTTAGATATTGTATTGGTGCCATTTTGGCAAATATACACTTAATGCAGTATTGAACTATTTCTTTCATTTGATGATCTTAATATTAGATAGTTGATTGTGAACATTTATGTGTTTAACTATAATGTCTTATATGAATGTGAAGTAACAAAAATTTCAAATTTTCCGCTAAAATTAACCTACATGAAGTAGGGATGATGTATGTAGGTTTGTTTGCGACCTCTGAGAGGTCAACGAAGCCGGTTTCTTCTAGTGTCTAGACTCATGTCGTGAAAAATTCATCACATAAGGACATTCAAGTATATTTAAAAAGACCTATATAATGACTCAATAACATCTTAAAATCCTAATCGCACAATGTCTTGATAGTGTCCCATAACATCACCTAAACTTCATAGAGATTCTCCAGCACTAGTGGGTATCCAATATAATGAGAATAGGCAAT
The DNA here is from genome assembly GCA_032847665.1 of Solanum chilense. NCBI lineage: Eukaryota > Viridiplantae > Streptophyta > Magnoliopsida > Solanales > Solanaceae > Solanum > Solanum chilense. The sequence goes on along the minus strand of CM064969.1, from coordinate 48,421,610 downwards.
AACCAACATATATCATGTTAGATAGGCATGGAATCCAGAGTTGTAACCTACTCCGATTGAGGCTGTTCTACTTGTCAATAGTAGAACTTGCACACATCCCAAGTCGGCACATGGTTAAGGAATATGAAGGGCTTCTTTGTACTGTACTTGCATCCTTAACTACAGAGACTTCCCAAACTATACCCACTCAGTGGAAGCCTTTGTTCTCATAGAGAATTTTAATAAAGGAGTACATGAATAAATTTCATATCTAGTTCACAACCCAATAACATTACAACTTACTCAAAAGGTCCCCTAGGGTTGCCTTACAATGGTTAAGAGGATAGATTGATGGTTTTCCTAATTATTATTTCATGTTATTCTAGCCAATCAATCCCTAAGTCCACCATTCACATAAGAAGGACAACATTACGATTTCCACTTCAAGGATATTATAACCTTAAAACAAGTTTGAAGGTTTTACATAAAGGACCTTCTATAAATATTCAAGGCTATTCATACATAGAAGAAAAAGAGGATTTAGTATCCATATTTAAAAGTCATATTCTCATTATACATGAATCAAGTAAGGGACACTAGTCTACTAAAACAAGAGACAACATACTTCACTTTTAAGATATAGCATATCTTTATAGTAGCACATGAGGATCATCAACATAAACATCACAAGACTCATATAGTCAATTAGGAAGAATCACACATCCACTGTAAGACTAGATTCATATAGACATAGTAATAATCTAACATGATCACCTAAGGTCAATAGAAGAACACATACTTTCACATTACTTGAAAGTAGATAGATATGATCTTACTCCACATAAATCACTAAATAATCATCATAATATATTAATTAATTCATGCAAGGCCATGGTTATTATAGTAAATAAAGTAATGTTGACGAGGCCACATAATTCACAAGTAAAACACATAGCACAACCATCATAAGTGGACCATGCCAATTACAACATAATTGAAGACCTAATTTACAGAAAATAAAGAGAATTAGGGTAGCGTACCGGCAATCCATTATCACAACTTCAATGAATAACTAAATCATTCAATACAATACCAAAAGGCCATTACCCATGCTCATGATCATCTATTCAATACAAAGATCATGATACTCAATGAATCAAAATCATTTAAACATCGATTTATTAATATAAGACTGACTATACATCAATCTAATACGATTCTCACATCATTCAATAGTATTTTTATTTACTATAATTCATAAGCATTGAGACACACATAACACCGATAATATAGCCAATTTGAATTGTTTTGGTTTTTCATGGTTTTATGAAGATTTTATGTTATAGTCATCAAATTAAAATCAATTGAATCAATATTCATTTATTCAAAAAATTTAATGCAAGAACCAATGGCTAGATCAAATGTACGAAATCTTTAGTTTGAGAAAATCTTTGGAAATGAGTTTGAAGATTGGCTCCTTGATAATAGAAGTTTCAAGGATGAAAAATCATACCTCAACTAATGTTATTACACGTAAAATGAGAGAAATTGATGTATAAATCAACCTTCAAGCATCAATCTCCTTCATGCTTCAATGGAGATACGGAGAGCTCTTTAGAGGTTTTGGGTTTTGATTTTAGAATATTTAATTCATGTAGGTAGTTAGGACTTATTAACCCACTTAAAATGCCTAGAATACTCTTAGAAAATCGTTCAAAAATTTATTTGGACGTGGGATAAAATTACCACTTCACCACTTACATTTAACAATAATTGGCGCAGGTTGCAGAACCAACCTATGACTGCTCATCGACAAGGCATAGGTCGACATAGTGTTCGTCCTGGTTTCCCATTGATTGGGGAAGAGGATTGCCTTTGGGGTCTTAAGATCCATATTCAAATTCTTGAACCATTACAACCATCGAAGTGGCGTCGACAAAGCTTCACGTCTTCGATTGCCTCCCTCGTTTGGGGCTGGTCTAGACAACCTTACGCTCTTGTGAAGGGTCCTTCCTAAATTACCCTTCATTAGTTCTTGTGGATATTTGATTTTTCCAACCAAACTATGCTCGTATACAAGTTTTGGACCTCTCACAACAATTTCATCAAAAACGAACAGATAAAACTCAACGAAATATGCTAAGACCCACAAGTTCGTTTCAAGGCAAACCTTTCGAACGTCATTGACATTCTTGGAAGTTTGACCTTAAAACATCATGAAATGTCATATAAGGACCTCTTCACCTCATAATACACATATAAACACAAAAAAACACAAAGCGCATATAGGTGACTTAGTCATCGAACGTCTTGGTCGTCCCTTGACGTTTGACTTCCAATTCACTTAAATCTATAGACACTTCCTCATTAAAATATTACAAAACATTTTATAAACATAGACCCTACTTAAAAACATGTTAGGATCTAGTTTTACTTATGCTGTTTTATAGGTATTAGAATCTCCTCCACTTGGACAACATTCGTCCTCGAATGACACTTGCCCTTGTTCGAACACTTCCAAAAGTAGAGACTCAGTTATCAGGTCATAAACATACCAAATAACACATTAAACCATACACAATTTAGGATAAAATATCAATTTAATGTAATCAATAGACTCACAACACAACAAGAATATAGAAACTAATGTTTAACTCATCATGCCATTAAGACTCTCATTCTTCGTTATAGATAGCAAGAAATCGTTTTATATTTATGATCATACTCATATACATCATTTATATACACTTAACAAAAATTTTCAACAAATGAAACATTTCGTCAATTTTGCAAAAATATCACAATTGAGCTAAATTCCCTAGCCGTGAAGATACTTCAAAATTAAAAAAATTCTAAAATTTAGGGAATTGATGATGGAGACATGTTAATATGAAAACCATGTAAACACAATTTAGAAAATAAAAAGAACTCCATGATATGCACCATTCAAGGAATAAATGATATTCAATTCTAACAGGACTCCTAAACAAAATGCAACAATGCAACGTGCTACTATATCTCTTTACTCTCAAGCTTGAGTTGAATAGAAGAGAGGAGGCAAGCAATCAAAACTCCACTAGACACCATACTCCCCCACATAAAAAAGAACTCATGACAATTAAAAGAATGAACTATAACTTAACATCATCATCAGCGTCATCCGACTTTGATCCTCTTACCCAGAGTTCGTAGATACAATTCTTCATTCGAGCATCATTAATCGGAACACTTGGATTAACTTGCTTACCTTCCTTTCCTGTAGCCGCAATAGTAGTGCAATCCCTCACTTTATGTTCATCCTTACGACAACCAAAGCAATACCCCGTATCAATTAGACATTTCCCATAGTGCCTCTTTCCACAAGTGATACAACTAGGCTTACCATTTTAAGAACCACTTCCCTTCTCAAGTTTTACCTTAGGATCTCTAGGTTCATCTTGAGTTTGAGCCCTCTTTTTTAGCATGGGTTTGTTTTATTCACTTTTTCACCTAATTTTAATATTTCTAGTTATCCTCTTAAGTTTTGAATCCTCTATGTATTGAGCATACACAAAAAAAAGACTAGGTAGAGTCATATAATCGTGGAGCATGGACTTACGAAACTCTTCTTTCACAAGGTCAGAAACAGCGCTTACAAACCAATTCATCTCATCCCTACGTTTAGACTCCAAGGATGGAGCATACCTTGTAATATTCTGGAAAAGTTACATGTGTAGTGAAGAGCCGAATAGGTTTAAGAATGTGTATTGGGGGTAGATAGGAATCGTAATGCCCAATATTAAGAAATATTGGTTATAGTAAAGAAAATTTGCTAAGGGATATTAGCCAATTTCTATATAATACCCAAATAAGCAAAATATTGGGAATATTAGAAATATTAGCTTAAAGGGTTTTAGGCAATTTTCTAACATTAATGAGCTTGTTTAAGAAATGCACCTCCAATGAAGACCCTAAGCTCAAAACATTTATTCACAATTTAGCACTTTAGATACGAGGCATCCAAGTGTCAAGCGTAGGTACCATTCCATATGACCATTTAAAAGGATCATGTAGATTAAACAGTGCCCAAGGACATAGTGAGGATCCTTGGGACAATAACTAAACATTCCCAAGTGAACCATCAATAATATTTAGTTATGAAAGTGAGACATACCCATGTGCAAGACAGGTGAAGAACCTTTCAAAGAAGGGAACGACCCTTTCCGAATTCGGGTAGGGTAGTTAGGGGGGAAAACGTACACAAGGGACCACTCCATGTGGGGACAAACCTCCCTACAAATTCTAGACTCTAACCTAATTCCCTAAATAATTAAATAACCTACGACAAACCGAATTGGACCAATTAGTGCACCCGACAACTTAGTATCAAAATCGGGTTGTCACTAACCTAGTACTACTTAAAGAGACAACCTATTATCTAACCTAAGATGGTCCAAAAGGTTAGTTATTGTCCTAAAAAATTATTGGTACTTTATTAATTCCCCTAGGCTACCTAATTAATTAATTTAGAAAATTAATTTATTAATTTAAAAGGTCAATAACCGAAAATAAAAAGGAAATTTTCAGATTTCGATTAAGAATAGAAAGGGACAACCCAGTACTTAACCTAGGATGGTTTAAGGAGTTAGTTAAGATCCTAACGATTTGAGGGTACGTTATTAATTAACGTGGTATACTTAATTAATTAATTTAGCAATTTAATTAATTAATTTAAAGGAGCAAAACGGCAATCAGAAATCAATTTCAAGATTTCGGTTAAAAAAGAAAAAGACAATCTAGTACCTAACCTTGGATGGTTCAAAGGATTAGTTATGGCTATAACGTCCTAAGGGTACTTTAGTATTTATCCTAGGTCACTTAATTAATTAAATTATCCATTTAATTAATAAAATTAAAGGGATCATATCGAAATTGTTACACTAACCTAGTACAACTCAAGAAACATCCTAGTTGTTAACCTAGGATGGTCCTCAAAAGTTAATTCCTTTCTAATGATTTAGTGTCACTTCAATATTTAACCTAGGTACCTTAATCAACTACATTAGAAATTTAATTAATT
>CM064969.1:48389372-48412372 GCA_032847665.1 Solanum chilense | reverse complement strand
AGTTGTTAACCTATGATGGTCTTAAAGAGTTAATTTCTTTCTAATGATTTAGTTTCACTTCAGTAGTTACCCTAGGTACCTTAATTAATTAAATTAGAAATTTAATTAATTAATTTTAAGGGGCAAAACGAAATTCTTGGAAATTTTTTTAGATTTGACCAAGTATTGTGTTTTCCTTGTTCTAGTCAATCTAGGAGGGACTTTTTAGTAGTTGATTATTTAAATTTTTTAATGAAATTATTAAACCCTACGTTGAATGAGTCAATATCAGTTATTAAACCTGAAAGAACTTTCAAACTCATAGACAAAAAAATGCAAAAACAGTAAACAACGAACGCAAGAAAAAGGCAGAAAATTTAATGATTTCTCTAGGGAGACTTCAAGGTTTCTACTAGGTTTCGTTCAAGATGGTATTCCTAAATTATGTTCTACATAAGGTATGGGTTTATCTCCTGGAATTATTTCTCCAAGATAAATTTCTTTCCAACGAATCAAAGATCTTGAAAACTAGGGTTGTTCACTTGTTCTCGTCGAACTCCTTTGTCTCTAGTATCCTTTTCGATCTCATGTTTAATATGTTAGAGATTGTGTTTTTGGTATGTGGTTGTGGCTGATTATATATCTAATTTTATGGAATTATTAATTTCGATTAACCTATGAAGTTGTGATCATATAAAGTTAAGTGCTTAAAACGTGAATCATGAATCAACGATGTGTTAGTACACATGGAATTGTTGTAAGTGTTGTTGTGTTTTTCCGAATGTTGCATTGATGTTATAGTGACGTTATGAAGATGTTAAATTCATCAAATATTAATATGATGCTGTCTAATATGTCTTAAAATGTTACCCTAAAGTCATGAATGAAGATTGGTTAAGAGAAATGTAGTATGTTAAGATGTGTCCGATAATTTTATTTATGAAGATGATTAGAGTTTTTTGTGCGTACCTACTGCAAATGTGACTTGTTGATGATGTTGTGTTCGTTAAATGGTCATATTATACTTTTAAATATGTTTAAAAACGTTACGCCTAAAGTTATGTTAAAAGGTTGGCTAACAATATCTCCATGAAATAATAATTTGAGTGATTCTTTGGCTTATGCCAATAAAATGGCAAACAATACATTGTCCAAAAGGGATGCATCCAAATGGCTATAAAATTATGTTAAATTATTAAAAGATTGGCTAATGAAAAATATACATATCAAACCAAGCATTAAAGAATGTAAAATTTGGCCGATGCAAACAATGAAGGTTATGTAATCAATACCCAATTATTTATGCTATTACTAATTATATCACAATATAATGGCTCACGATACATTGTCTAAATGTGATGCATGTAAATGGATATAATATTATGTTAGAAAATTTAAAGATTTGCTAATGGTTCATACATATTAAATTTAAATATGAACATATGTAAATTGACACATGCCAACAAAAATTGTTATGTAGTTTAATATTCAATGGTTGAGGCCGATACTAATCATATGCAATATTGTCTAGTTATAGTATCAAATGATAATATAACAACTTCTAAACTAATTTAATGAACCTATAATCATGGGATGCCACTCATTGGGACAACCCCCGACAGGCTCTAAAAAGAATGACATATGAACTCATGAAACTCATTGAATGAAGTGTTCATCGTCCATAAATGATGATATAAATCTACTACACTAAAGTAAGTAATGTGAGTCATAACATAATTAAAGGGGTCTAAAGTAAGTAAGTGAAAAGAATGAGGTGTTAAAGGAAGTGAGACAAGTCTCACTTACACCTAAGCTACTATGTTTAAAGAAAACTCGCGTAGGAAGGTGTTAGATGGTGTGAGTCATTATCATTAACACCAAAGGATTATATGTAAGGAAAATTCACATTTCATAAAACTTAACTAAGGGTTACCAGTCATCAATAGAGTAAGTAAATCTTAATTTAGAATAAAGCCTCCATAATGCTTGAGTCAATACTAGAAAATAAAGAAGAAATGAACATTCACGTAAATTGATGAATAATTATGAAAAGCAAATCTGCTAGTGTTAATGAATGTGGTGACATATGATAAGAGGCTAATGTGAAAGATGAGATGAATCTTAAATGAGCCTAAGTAAATGTTATCAAAACGTACTCACCTATTCGAGTGTAAAGCTAAAGAAGACACCAGTCTCTATGACCACTCTAACGAAAGTATTTAGATTAACGTATACTTAATACTAATGATTAGATGAGAAATCATCTATTGAGCTATGATGTCCTCATACTAGAAGCCAGCTTCCATGACGTATGAGTCAAATCTAATGGAACGTTATACTTCGCACCGATAGGCTAGCTATGAGTGGTTGTGCCTTCTTTCGGGAAGAGTGGAGATTCATGTAACTCTCATGAGATGAGACTTTTCGACATGCCGGGTATGGTTCTCCTAAAATCCTTTAGTCTTTGAACCTATAGTGTCAATATAGGGATCTAGCAGGGTTACACTCCCTATATACGATAGCATGTTTGGGCCACTTTGGCTGGTGATTCAACCTCTTTTCGGTGTGGGGAAGATACTGGATTTCATGATTCTCACATGATCTATGCCGTTTATGGTTAAAGTTTCCAAAGAATGAATGTGGCACGCCTCAAAGTATGAAATATAATGAAATGAACGATATCGAAGGGGTTTATGCACGACAATCAGGGGGTGAAATCATATTCAAGTAATGACAGTATGTCATTCTTGGTCATTGCACTTTAATGATCCCAGTGTGAGTCTTAAACATCATCCTAGGTATAGCTGGTGTTTACATCAGCCTACGAATGAATGAAATGAATAATGTGAAGTACGAATGAATGAATGAAGCAGACTCTATGTTTTCTGAATAAGGCCCTGGAGTTGAGGTCCCACATGTTGGGCCCTCACTTGAGACGTCTTAATCTTACATAAACGATTCCAAAGTCTCGTGTATATGAAATGTACATTATATAAAACATGAAAGTAATAAAATCAATGGCATGATCAATAGAGAATTGCTTATGAAAGGTAATGAATATATCATGTAAAGAAAAACACGCTATAAGGTAGGGAAATCAATCCTAAGTCCTTGGATTACTTACTTGATTCATTGTGGGTATGGGATTATAATTAATAATTGCACTTGTAAGTAAAACATAATATCAAAAGAATTATTGAAATACGCAACAAGAAGAAGAAAAAGACTGAAAAATAAACGAAGGCTAGTGCCAATATGGAGTATGAAGAGATTCCTCAAGGTATATAAGAAAAGTTAATAACCAATTATTGGACATAGACAATAAAAATTTACTTATAAGTACATTCATACCCTATTTGAGAATGAAATATTTATCATGTCAAGAAGGTACCAAATAATGGAGCATGGATTATGAATCAACTAAAGAATGGGCAAAGACAATAAATAAGGTGATATATATATATATATATATATATATATATATATATATATATATATATATATATATATATATATATATATATATATATATATATATATATATCTACATATCAAATCATACCTAAAGGAAATAAGAATGCAGATTCTAATGTAGAGTAGCCAAATTATCTCCTTCGTCTTTTGAACTGCTTACTCAATTTATTGTAGGAATGGGACTACAATGAACCATTAAACTTGTAAGTGAAACATAATATTGAAGAAGATCATTGAAATACATAAAAAGAAGAAGAAATAATATGAAAAATAATATAAGTGTGAAAAATAGGGCTCTTGAGTTTGCACTATCAAATTTCCAAATATTCGCTCGAGTTGTTCTAAATTTATGTGGATAATACTAATGTTTTGTAATCATAAACAAAATGTGTTTTTTGCTTTGAATTCATTAAAATACATCATATTCATACCACAATTCACATCTAACGATTTAGGGAAGTGTAGTAACTTGGCTTTCCAGAGATAGCACGTTGTTTAGGAAGAACTTTCATTTATCATGAATAGCATTATGTGTATGTGTGCATACACACATACTTAGTAGAAGTTGTGTACTAACCCCTACTATTTACTATTTTGTAGATGCAGATTAAGGGACAAATTGATAAGTGTTGTAATGATTTGGACATCAACGTTTCTCTAAACCATTTGGTAGGTCCTCTTGATTTCGTGGATGCTACAATTTTAGTATAGTCTTACTTCTATAAATATCAAGTGGATGGTGTCCCTAGCATTTCTTTTGTACTTTCATTTCGATGCTTTTGTAATAAGGCCATGTTTGGCAAACATATTAATGATATATTCTTATTCTATTTTGAATTGATTCTAATGATAGATGGTTGCTACATTCATGATGAGCTTAGTATATGATGAAATCATCCAATAACTGTATGAAGTCTATGTATTCTTTATAGGTTTAAAAGCTTTAATGGTTCTACTAAAATTAACCATATCAATGTGATAAATGCAAGATGAGGCTTGTTTGCGACCTCTGAGAGGTCAACGACACCAGTTGTGATTCGGATTCAAGAATATGGGTCGTGACAAACATAATATCAGAGCATGAGGTTAAATTACCTAGGATCTAAAGCTCAACACAGCCACCTTACGTATTTTCTAACTTATGGCTGTGAAGTGGGCCACAATCATGATTTAGAGTATACGCGATGATAGGAAATTCTCCCTTCTTCTACTCTTTATTGTACTATCTAGAGCTTCGATACTTTGTTTCAATATAAGTATCTAACTTCCTCATTGTGTGAATGCGTAGACGAATACGCACAATAATTGGGATGACCAAGCTGTCTAAGGCGCCATGCTCAAGATCTGGCTTTCCCAGGATGGGGTCATTATTGAAATGCCTAACGTGGACGAAAGAAGTATAGTGAGTGTGGCTGTTCGCATGAATGTGTATGTGTGGTAAGTTATTAAAGCCTGTTATGAGTACGATGAAGAGGATAAGGCTAAGTTGGATGCACACCAACTCAAGGATATTAGGAAGGTATGAATTTGCTTCATAAGTGTTATGCTACAATAGGCTATAGAAACAAGGTAGTAAGGTATCAGTTTCCAAATGAGTTACATTTTATATGGAAAGGGCGTGGTTCAAATCCAACAACCCAAATATTTTCAAATCTTAAGGCCAACAAGATGTTATCTAAGGGGTTAGGAGTCGATGATAATCTTTCTTACGAAGAGGTTCTCATTGAAATTTTAGATCGCCAAGTGAAGTGGCTGAAGAACAAGGAGTTTTTCACCGTTAAAGTATTATGGAGGAACCACCTTGTTGAGGGAGAATCATGGGAGGGCGAGGCCGATATGAGATCTCGTTACCACACTTGTTCAGTTCTTGAGGTTAGATATAATCTTCCTAAGTGTTGATTTGTTTAAATAAACTCATATCTTTAGTACATTAGTTGATTTTGGTGTCTTAAGTCCATAATCGTGTGTTTTATACTTGCACTATATGAGTTAAAATGAGTTCATGCTTTCATTAATGTTGCTGTTTTTGCGTAGCGTAGATATGATTTTGTGTTGAATGAGTTTTGACGTGCATTAATTTATGTGCGATGAGAAGGATGTTTCTCAATCTCAATTATGTAGCATTAGATAAGCTTTTATTAATATGCATCATTCCGAGTAAGTGTGAATCACTTATTCACAGAGAGTAAAGATTCAAGCATGTTAAAGTATTTTTAAAAATCACCCTCTTTATATTAAAATGATGTGTAGTGTCATTCGGGAACGAATGTTCCTAAGGGGGGGGGGATAATGTAACCTTCCGGAAGAGTTACATGTCTAGTGAAGAGCACAATAGGTCTTTAATAATATGTGTTGGGGGTACATAGGCATCCTAATACACAATATTAAGAAATATTGGGCATAGTATATAAAATTCACTAATGGGTGCGATGAGAAGGATGTTCCTCAATCTCAATTATGTAGCATTAGATAAGCTTTTATTAATATGCATCATTCCGAGTAAGTGTGAATCACTTATTCACAGAGAGTAAAGATTCAAGCATGTTAAAGTATTTTTAAAAATCACCCTCTTTATATTAAAATGATGTGTAGTGTCATTCGGGAACGAATGTTCCTAAGGGGGGGGGATAATGTAACCTTCCGGAAGAGTTACATGTCTAGTGAAGAGCACAATAGGTCTTTAATAATATGTGTTGGGGGTACATAGGCATCCTAATACACAATATTAAGAAATATTGGGCATAGTATATAAAATTCACTAATGGGTATTAGCTAATTTCTATATAATACACAAAATAAGCAAAATATTGGGCATATTAGAAAATATTGGCTTAAAGGGTGTTAGCTAATTTTCTATCATTAATGAGCTTGTTGAATAAATACACCTGCACTGAAGACCCTAAGTTAAAAACATTTATTCACAACTTAGAACGATAGATACGAGCCATCCAAGTGTCAAACCTAGGTACCATTCCACATGACCATTTAAAAGATTCATCTAGATTAAACTGTGCCAAAGGACATAGTGACGATCGTTGAGACAATAAGAAAACATTCCCTAATTAACCATATATAATAGTTAGTTATGAAAGTGCAACCAACCCATCAGCAAGCACATGTGAAGAAGCTGCCAAAGGAGGGGACCACCCTAACTCCATTCGGTTAGGGTAGTTAGGGGGGAAAACGTGCACAAGGGACCACTCCATGTGGAGCCTAAAATCCCTACAAATTCTAAACTCTAACATACTACCCTAAATGACTAAATAACATATTACTAACTGAACTAGACCGATTAGTGCACCTGACAACCTAGGACCAAAACCGGGTTGACACTAACCTACTACTAGTTAAAGAGACAACCTAGTACCTAACGTAGGATGGTCCAGAAGGTTAGTTATGGTCCTAAAAACTTATGGATACATTAGGGCTATACCCGAAAATAAAAATGAAATTTTCAGATTTCGATTAAGACAAGAAAGGGAAAACCTAGTACTTAACCTAGGATGGTCTAAAGAGTTAGTTAAGATCCTACCTACTTTAGGGTACTTTATTAATTACCCTGGTATACTTAATTAGTTAATTTAGCAATTTAATTAATTAATTTAAATGGGCAAATGGAAATCACAAAGAAATATCAAGATTTCGGTTAAAAAAAGAAAAAGACAATCTAGTACCTAACCTAGGATGGTTCAAAGGATTAGTTATGGTCATAACAACTTAGGGTACTTTAGTATTTATCCTAGGTCACTTAATTAATTAAATTACCCATTTAATTAATTAAATTAAAGGGTTCATACAGAAATTATTACACTAACCTAGTACAACTCAAGAAACATCGTAGTACTTAACCTAGGATGGTCCTAAAGAGTCAATTTTTTTCCAATGATTTTGCGTAAATTCAATAGTTAACCTAGGTACCTTAATTAATAAATTATACATTTATTTAATTAATTAAAAGGTGCAAAACAAAATTCTTGGGAAAAACTTCAGATTTGATCAAGTATTGTGTTTTCCTAGTTCTAGTCAATCTAGGAGGCGATTTTTAATAATATGTTAGTTTATTTATTTAATTAAATTATTAAAACCTAAGTTGAATGAGTCAATATAAGTTATTAAACCTAAAAATCACGTTCAAACTCATTGAAATAAAGGACGCAAAATAAGTAAACATCGAATGCAAGAAAAAGGCAGAAAATTTATCGATTTCTCAAGGGTGATTTCAAGGTTTTTTCAAGGTGGTATTTGTATATTATGTTCTACATAAGTTATGGGTTAATATTATTTACTTATTTCTCCAAAAGCACTTTCTTTTAAACGATTCAAAGTTATTGAAAACTAGGGTTGTTCCCATGTTCTCGTCGAACTCCTTTGTCCCTAGTATCCTTTTCGATTCCATATTTAATATTTTAGAGATCATGTTGATGGTATGTGTAGATGGATTATTTTATATGTAATTTTCATAAATTATGAATGTCGATTAACCAATGAAGTTGTGATCGTATAAAGTTAAGTGCTTCAAACGTGAATCATGAATCGATGATGTGATAGTTACACCCGTAATTGTTGTAAGTGTTGATGTGTTTGTCCGAATGTTGAATTGATGTTATAATAACGTTATGAAGGTGTTAAATTCATCAAATATTAATATGATGCTTTCCAATATGTATTAAAAACTTAACCTAAAGTCATGAACCCAGATTTATTAAGAGAATGATACTATGTTAAGATGTACCCGAAACTGTTATGTATGGAGATGATTACGGTTTGTTGTGCATACCTATAGTTAATGCGACTTATTGATGATTTTATGTTCGTTAAATGATCATATTATGATGTTCAATATGTTTCACAACGTTATGCCTAGAGTTATGTTATAAGCTTGGCTAAAAACATCTCCATGAAATCATAATTTGAGTGATTGATTGGCTTATGCCAATAAAACGGCTAACAATACATTGTCCAAAAGGTATGCATCCAAATGGCTATAAGATTATTTTAAATAAATAAATTATTGGCTAATGAATAATATGCATATCCAACCAAGCTTTACATAATGTAAAATCTTGCCTATGCCAATAAAGAAGCTTATGTAATCTATACCCAACTATTTATGACAATTCTAATCGTATGACTATATAATGTCTAGCGATACATTGTCTAAAAATTAGGCATGTAAATGAATAAAATTTTATGTTATAAAATTAAAATATTGGCTAATGATTCATAAGTATTAAATTTAAATATGAACATACGTAAAATTGGCACATGCCTACAAAAATGGTTATGTAGTTTAATATTCAAAGGTTGAGGCCACTACTAATCATATGTCAATCTTTTGTACTTAGGGTATCAAATGATAATATAAGAACTTCTAAAGTGATTCAATTAACCCAAAATCAAGGCATGCCACTCATTGAGATAATTCCCAACATGCTCTAAAAGAATGACATATGAACTCTTGAAACTCATTGAATGAAGTTCTCATCGTCCATAAACAATGATATGAATCTACTACACTAAAGTTAGTAAGTAATGTGAGTTACAACATAATTCAAGGTGTCCAAAGTAAGTAAGTTTCCATAATGGAGTGTTAAAGGAAGTGAGACAAGTCTCACATAAACCTAAGCTACTATGTTAAGAGAATACTCACGTATTAAGGTGTTAGAAAGTGTGAGTAAGTCTCAATAACACCAAAGGATTATATGTAAGGAAAATTCACATTTCATCAATGTTAAACAAGGATGACCACTCATTAATAGAGTAAGTAAATCTCAATCTAGAAGAAAGCCTCCATAACACTTGTGTCAACACTAGAAGATAAACAAGAAATGAACATTTACGTAAAGGGGTGAGTAATTATGAAAAGCAAATGTTCTAACATTAATTAATGTGGTGACATAATGATAAGAGGCTAATGTAAAACATGAGAGAAATATCAAATAGGCCTAAGTAAATGTTACCAAAGCGTACTCTCCTATGAGAGTGTAAAGCTAAATAAGAGATCAGTCTCTATGAACACTTTAACGAAAGTATTCAGATTAATAATGTATACTTAATACTAATGATGAGATGAGAAATCATATATTTAGATATGATGTCCTCATACTAGAAGACAGCTTCCATGACGTGTGAGTTGAATGTAATGTAACTTTATTCTGAGCACCGATAGGCTAGCTATGAGCGATGATGCCTTCTTTTAGTAAGGACGGAGGTTCTTGTAACAATCATGAGATGAGACATTCCGGCATGCTGGCTATATGTGTCCTTATATCTCCTAGTCTTTGAACCTATACCGCCAATACAGAGATCTAGCATGTTTCAACGCCCTATATACACTAGCATGTTCGGGTCACTTTGGCCGGTGATTCCACCTTTTTTCGTATGGGGAAGACACTGGATTTCATGATGCTCACATGATCTATGTTAGTTAAAATAAAAGTTTCGAAAGAAATAATGAGGCTTGCCAAAAATTATGAAACATAATGAAATAAACGATATTAAAAGTGTTTGTGCAAGACAATAAGGAGGTGAAATTAGATTCAAGTAATGACATTAGGTCATTTTTGGTCATTGTACTTCATGATCCCGATGGAGTCTTAAACATCATTATAGGTATAGCTGGTGTTTCCAACAGCCTAGGGATGAATGAAATGAATATTGTGAAGTACGAATGAATGAATGAATGAAGCAGACTCTATGTTTTCTAAAAAAGGCCCTCGGATTGATATCCCATATGTTGGGCCCTCACTTAAGATGACTTAATGTTACATCAACGATTTCAAAAACTCGTGTATATGAAATGTATAATATATAAAACATGAAAGTAATTAAGTCAATGGCATGATCAATAGAGATTTCTTGTGAAAGGTAATGAATATATAGTTTAAAGAATGACTCACTATAAGGTAGGGAAATCATTCCGATGTCCTTGGATTACTTACTTGATTTTTTGTGGGTAGGAGACTACAATGAATCATTGCACTTGTAAGTAAAAATGAGGATTAAAAGAATTATTAATATACACAACAAGCAGAAGAAAAAGACTGAAAAATAAAAAAAGTCTTGTGACAATATTGGAGTATGAACAGATGCCTCAAGGTATATAAACAATGTTAATCACAAATTAATGGGCATAGCCTATAAATATTGTCTTATAAATACATTCATACCCAATTTAAGAATAAAGTATTTATATTGTAAGTAAGGTAGCAAAAAATGGACCATGGAAAATAAATATTGACAAATATATATATAATTATACCCAAAGGAAATAGTAATGAAGAATCTGAAGTAGAGTAGCCAAATCATCTCCTTCGTCTTTTGAACTGCTTACTCGATTCATTGTAGGTATTACACTACAATGACCCATTGCACTTGTAAGTGAAACATAGGATGGAAGGATATCATTGAACTGCATAACAACAAGAAGAAATAGACTAAAAAATAATTTGTGTCAAAAATACGGCTCTCGGGTTAGGAATATAAAATTTCCAAATCTTTGCTCGAGTTGTTCTAAAATTATATTGATGATACAATTTTAGTATAGCCTTAGTTTTAGAAAAAGCTAGTGTATGGTGTCCCTAGCGTTTTTTATGATGTCTTGTTATTCTATTTCGAATTTATTCTTATAATAGCTTGTTGTTACATTTATGTTGAGCTTAGTATGTGATGAATTAATGAAATAACTATATGAAATCTATCTATGCTTCATACATTTAAAATTTTTAAAGGTTACGCTAAAATTAACCATATGAATGTGATGAATGCAAGATGAGGCTTGTATGCGACCTCTGAGAGGTCAACGATGCCAGTTACGATTCAGATTCTAGAATCCGGGTCGTGACATACCTAGAAAACATACTGAACTTCAGGGAATACTCGTAAACACTATTATTGTCTTTCTTGAGATTAATGAACTCATCAACCTTCACCTCCCTCCTTTCACAGGGAAAGTACTTTCATATGAAAACCTCGTCAAACTCTTCTCATTCTATAGCACCAACTCAACTGGCCTATTGTATTTCCGTTGGGCATACCACACTTGAGCCACCTCCCTCAATTGGTACGAAAGACAAGTCCGCCTTCTCCTTACAAGTCACCCCTATGATACTCACCATCTTGTACGCACAATCTAGAAACTCATGGGGCTCCTCCCCACCATAGAGAAAATAAAGATAATAGAATTCATCCTCACAAAATCTCTGTTCACTTGGGTAGTCAAAGCTTAGGATAAAGTAAGTAAAGCCTCTCTAATCTCCCTATTAGTCATTTCCGAGGGAACCACCGGAACCTTATTACCTTAACCTCCATTAGGGACTGGAGCCTCTCGCCCATAGATGGTTCACGAATAACACCGATGGTCAAGACGCTTCAATAAGTGACTTGATGAGATTTTTTGATTCCTCGGACAAATTTCATAACCTATGCTTTGATACCACGTATTTCATGACCCGCATGTATACCTTAGGAGTTAGGGAATTCTTAGGTCATGGCACGGCGTAGTTGACCTCTTGGAGGTCTTGCACAAGAAATTTCGTATCATTTATTGCATATACATATATGTAAAGTAGTACGGAATTAAATTTTTTTACAACATTCGAATAGTCTTTAAAAATATATTTCATAGAAAAAACAAAGGAAATGTTAAGTCTCATATTATGTAAACTTAGAGACAAGAATCCTTGGGACACGGCCCATACATAAAAATATAGTACTACTAAGTCTATTACAATGCTTCAAAATAATAAATCAAAAGAAATATATGCCCTCTAGTCAAATGAGGACATAATGCAAACTTTGTTGGAATGATAAATAGAATCCCATCTTTCCTTCTAGACACCTTCTCACCTTCCACCTACACCTTTAGACATTACAAAAATGTATGGAATTAGTACAAACACTGGTACTAAGAATGACTTAATGCACAAAATCATGAAAATGAACATTTAATAGAAATATGCTCTTTTTGGTTTAAACGTCATAGTATAATCATAAGAACAACATTTAACACCTTAAAATAGATAAGATAATATAAGAATTTTACCACATTTTTAAAAATATTACAGTAAGCCTTGACAATTTACTGTAAACTAATTCAACATTACAATTAATACATTTAGCATACAACCCTCTCACTAATGGCTATCCTAACACTAACAAACAATACACCGTACACACAAACATGAGTTCCTCCTAACAAAGGTGATTCTAATGTTCTCTTGATTGCGTTGTGAAGCGACCGTCCATACAATCCCTTTACACAACTAAGAGATCCTTTAGATTACCTAGGATAAAATCATTCTCATTTCATAACATAACATAAATATAATATGACATTCTACTCACAAAGGTTATCAAAATACCATTCATATGTCCCCTTCACACTATAACTACACTACCTTTAACTACTCTATGTAAGTACTTACTCATTTACATGCTTTCAAACATAAATAATTATTTTTAGTAGTTCATTCAATAGACATTCATCACATAAGGACATTCAAATAATGATATCGAAGATGACCTAAAAACTGACTCACTTACATCGTAAAATCCTAATCGTGCAATGCCTTGATAGCGTCCTATACCACCCCCAAAACTTAATAGAACTTCTTCAACACTAGTGAGTATATCATATGATGAGAATAGACAATAGCCGACATAAACCATGGTAACTAGGCATAAAATCAAGAGCTGTAACCTACTCCGATGGAGGGTATTATACTTCCCACTGGTAGTACTTGGACACATCCCATGTAGGCCTATGGATAAGGAATATTAAGGGTTTCTTTTTATTCTATCCTCATCCTTAACTAGAGCTACTTCCCAAATCATACTCACTCGGTGGTAGACTTTCTTCTCATAACATATTTCAATTAATGAGTACATGAAGAGGTTCCATATGTAGTTCACAACTCAATCACATTACTCCTTATCGAAAAGGTCCCCTAGGCTTGCTTTACATTGGTTAAGATTATAGCTTATGATTTTCGTAAGGATTATTTCATGTAATTCCAGACTATCAATCCCTAAGTCCACGATTCTCATGACAAGGATACCATTACGTCTATCGACTTTAAGGATATCATAAACTTACAACTAGGTTGAAGGCTTTACATATTGATCTTCTTAGAAACATTCAAGGTCACATGTCAATAAGACATTCAAGACTAAGAGGCTTCACCATCCTAAGTCAAAAGACATATTATCATTAGACATGTATCAAGTATGGGACACCAGTAGTCTACTAAAATAAGACACCATATAATTCACATAGAGCATATAGCATATATTTTAAGTAGCACATAAGAAAAACCATGTAAACTTTAGGTCACTCTATACACCTATATAGGATAATTGAAATAACAATCACAAGACTCATATAGTCAATTGACAAGAATCACATATCCACTCTAAGACTACACAAATAACGACATAGTACTAATCTGACATAATCACCTAATGTCAATAGAAGAACACATACTTTCACATTACTCACAAGTAGATAGGTAAGATATTACTCCTCATAAATCACTACAGAAATCATCATAAGATATAAATTTATGCCTACAATGCCGTGATTATTATTATACATAAAGTAATAGCGACGAGTCAACATAACTCAAAATTAAAACACATAGAACCTCCACCTTAATAGGAACATACCAATCACAATATAATTCAAGAACTTAATTTCATAATAAATAGAGAATTAACAGATTTCTCAATTTGCTCAACTTGAAGGGGAACTTCCTAATCCATTCTTCCTTCTTCAAACCTTCTAGAGGTCATCCTTCTAGTATTCATCTCATATAAACACAAGAGAAGATGTTAGGAATAGTCACTTACCACCTCAACTCTATAGGCACGACACAAGATTAATGAAGAAAGTTAAACTCTATCGTCCTATATCCTCTCTCCCATAGATGTGTCGCGACTCACACCCATGGTCATGAATCTACTAGACGTGACTTTATGAGACTTTTGTATTCCTCAAACAACTTTCATAACATATGCTCTGATACCACGTTTGTCATGACCCTCATGATTATCTTAGGAGATAGGGCATTCTTAGGTCATGGCACGAGGTACTTGACCTCTCGGGGGTCTTGTACAAGACCTGTTGTATCATTTATCGCATATACATATATAAAAACTAGTGCATAATTATAACTTTTAAAAACATTATAATAGTATTTCATAAAAAAAACATAGGATATATTATGTCTCATATCATCAAACCTTAGACACTATAATACTTGGGACGCGGTCCATACATCAATATATAGTTCTTCTAAGTCTATTACAATCTTTCGAAACAAGAAATCAAAAGAAATCTAATGTCTTCAGTAAAATGAGGACATATTTCAAACTTTTCTTGAACGATAACTAGAATGTAACCATTCCTTCAAGACACCTTATCACCTTCCACCTACACCTTTTGATATAAAAAACATATGTAATTAGTACAAACACTCGTAATAAGTATGACTTAATGCACAAAATCATAAAAATTAGCATTTAATGGAAATATGTTTTTTTTGTTTGAACATCATAGTATAAGAATAAGAACAACATTTAACACCATATCCTTGCCAATTTACCGTGACTAATTCTGTGAACCTATAAAGCATACAACCCTCTTTCTAAAAGATATCCAGAGACACACTTATTATACACCATAAGCATAACTATGAGATCCTCCTACAAAAGATGACTCTAAATTTCCCTTGAGTGAGTTGTGAAGCGACCGCCCATGTAATCCCTTTAGATAAACCTAAGATATCCTTTCGATTACCCAGGATAAGATCATTCTCATTTCATAACATAACGTACATATAATATGATATTTTTCTCACAAAGGTTATCAAAAAACATAATTAAGTAAATCAAGAAGATATGATCATACATCCTCTCAAAGATTACCTAAATAATCCTTCAGACTACCAAAGTTTATATATTATGTCTAATGTATCAACCAAATTTCCTATCGAGATTCATTCTTATGACTTACCTAGGTAATACATGAGGTGACCATTCATGTGCCCCCTTCACACCTTAACTAGACAACCCTTAACTACTCTAGGTAAATAATTATTAATTTACCTCCAGTCCAACATAAGTCATTATCATTATTAGTTCATTTAAGAGTCATTCATTAAAAAAGGAAATTCAAGAAATTGTCTTAGACATAACCTAGGGACTGACTCACTAACATCTTCAAAGCCTAGTCGTGCAGTGTCTAGATATTGTCCCATAAAACTATCAAAACTTCATAGAACTTCTCAAACATTAGTCGGTATGCTATATGATGATAATAGGCAATAACCAACATAGATGATGGTAGCTAGGCATGGAATGCATAGTTGTAACCTTGTCCGATGGGGGGTGTTCTACTTGCTAGTGGTAGAACATGGACACATCCCATATAGGTAGATGGGTAAGGAATATGAAAGGTTGTTTTGTAATGTAGCCTCATACTTAACTAGATCTACTACCCAAAGCATACTCAATCAGTGCTAGCCTTTGTTCTCATAGAGTATTTAGATAAAGGAGTACATGAAAAGGTTCCATATGTAGTTTACAACCAAATAACATTAGATTTTATTAAAGAGGTACCATAGGGTTATCTTACAATAGTTAAGTTTATAATTTAAAGATTTTCCTAAGGACGATTTCATATCGTTCTAGCTAATCAATCTCTATGTCCACCATTCGCACAAGAAAGATATAATTACGGTCTGGGATTTCAAGGATATCACAACCTTAAAACTAGGTTGAAGGCTCCACATTAAGGATCTTATTAGCAACATTCAAGTTCACAAGCAATCCATACATACAAGACTAAGAATCTCTTGCATCGGAAGTAAAGAAGTCATATTCTCATTATACATGTATCAAGTAAGGGACACAAGTCTACCAAAACAAGACACAATATACTTCACATATAACATATAGCACAACTTTTAAGTAGAACATAAGAAAAACCAAGTCAACTTTAGATCACCCTATACAATACTATAGGATCATGAACATAATTATCACAAGAATAATAAAGTCAATTAGGAAGAATCACACATACACTTTAAGACTACACACAGAAGGACATAGACATAGTTTAGTATTATCAACTAATGTCAATAGAAAAACACATACTTTATCATTACACACATGTAGATATAGATCATCTTACTCCTCATAAATCACTACACATATCATAATATATCAATTAATGCCATAAAGTCAATGATCATTATAATACATAAAATAACACCGACGAGGTCACAAAATTCACAAGTAAAAGATATAGCAACGCCACCACTAGTAGAGCATACCAATAATAACAAAATTAAAGACCTAATTTACATGATACAAAGAGAATTATGGCAGCATACGTCCAATGCATTCTCACAACTTCAATCAATCACTGAATCATCCAAGATAAAACAAAAAGGCCCTTAACAATGGTCATGATCATCAATTCAATACAAAAATCATAATTCTCAATGAATCTAAATCAATTCAATATATATTTATCAATCTAATACAGACAATACATCAACCTAATACAGTTCTTTCATCATTCAATAGCCTAAGGAAAACTACAGTAGAATTCATAAGCATTAAGACTTGATCATACTACCTATAACATAGAAAATTTAAAGAGTTTAGGTTTTTCATGGGTTGATGAATATTTTAGGTGAAAATAATCAAATTAACATCAATTCAATAAATATTAAATGATTCAAAGCATTTTATGTAGGAACACATGGCTAGATCACAAGTTACAAATCTATCTTTTGATAAATCTTTGAAAATCACTTTAAAGATTTGATGCTATATGATAGAATTTTCAAGGATGAAAAAATATACCCATAAAAAGTCTAATCAACGAAAAATGAGAGATATTTGTTGAGAAATCAAACTTCATCAATGGAGTTCTAGAGAGATGTTTAGAGACTATGGTTTTGAATTTAGAATAATAAATTCATCTAGGTAGCAAAGACTTATAAACCCTTTTAAATTACCTAGAATTCCCTGAGGAAACCGCTCAAACATTTATTTGTAGGTGGCATGAAATTTCCACTTCACCTCTGTCACGACCCAAAACCGAGCCGCGACTGGCAACCACACTTACCCTCCTATGTGAGCGAACAAACCAATACAAACCCATCATTTCAATATAATATCAACAGAAAGTAATGCGGAAGACTTAAACTCATTAATAAAATCAATTCAATAACTTCTAAAAACTCAACATCTATTATTCCCCAAAATCTGGAAGTCATCATCACAAGAACATCTATGATCAAATTATTAAACTAAGAGTATCTAAGAAACTAAAATACATAAAAAGCTAGTCCATGCCGGAAATTCAAGGCATCAAGACTTGAAGAAGAAGATCCAGTCCAAGCTAGAAGCATTAGCTCACCCTGAAGTCCGGTGTAATGAGGACTGGCTAGAGTTGCGATTGAGTTGAAGACGACGGTACGTTTGCTGCACTCCACAAATAACAAAGAAAGAAACAAACAAGTAGGGGTCAGTACAAAACACGGGTACTGAGTAAGTATCATCGGCCAACTCAAAATAGAAAGCAATATATGTCAGTTAATATCATAAATCGACTACAATACTCCACATGTAGCAATAACAAGTACCATAATCATTAATAAGTACCAACAAGTTCATCCATGAGGACTCAAGCCTCAATGCCATACTCATTTGGGAATTAGGTTCATTATATTGAGTATATTAACATCATTCAAGATTCATTATCTTTCTTCCTCTTGTGTCGGTACGTGACACTCTGATCCCCTACTACTATGTGTCGGTACGTGACACTCCGATCCCCTAATTCTACGCGTCGGTTTGTGACACCCGATCCCTTAATACTATGTGTCGGTACGTGATACTACGATCCCCTACTACTATGTGTCGGTACGTGACACTCCGATCCCCTAATTCTACGTGTCTGTTCGTGACACCCGATCCCTTAATGTGTCGGTACGTGACACTCTGATCCCCTAATTCTACGTGTCGGTTCGTGACACCCGATCCCTTAATACTATGTGTCGGAACGTGACACTCCGATCCACTAACATCGTTCTATAAATTCATCAAGCCTTCTCTTATATCAAGGCATCATCAATCCCATTAACAAAGTGAATTAGGGTTTCTTTCAAGATTTGGGATTCTATAGCTTCATCATGCTTATTTTATCACAATCATATAATCATATTCATGCAAGCATACAATTAAGCACATAGAAGGGTTTACAATACTACCCAACACATATCATTCGCTATTAAGAGTTTACTACGAATAGCATAGAAACAACCATAACCTACCTCCACCGAAGATTAGTGATCAAGCAAGAAATTTCCCCAAAGCTTGGTTCTTCCCCTTGTTTTGTCTCTCTCTATCGATCCTCTCTCTCCCTTTGTTCTTTTTATTTTTCTTATTCAAACCCTCTTTCTTTTACCCTAATTAACATATAATTAAGTGTAAAAGGTGACAATAATAACCCACTAATTAACTTAAGGTTACCTCTTTTATCCCCCAAGGAATTGAGTTATTAATATAAACCCACGAAATATATAATTATAGCAGGAATATTCCAAAACGCCCCTTTAAAACTTAACAGAAATCCGACCCCGCCTGGGATTAGGCAACCTGTGACGGCCCGTCGTGCCTGCGACTGTCCGTCTTGCAGGTTCGTCACAAACTTCAGAGACCCAATTTCCTTGAAGAGTCTGTGACGGTCCATCGTACCTACGACGGTCCGTCCTGCACTTCTGTCAAGACGTTCAGAGAATTGTTTCCAGTACCAAATTCTCAAGAGTTGAAGTGTTTTGAAATGGAACCTCACAATGGCCCGTCGTGTCTGTGACGGTCTGTCCTGCAGGTCCGTCACAGAGTTCAGAGAGTCGATTTCAACACTCAAATTTCAGAATTCTTAAGTTTTTTGGAACGAGACACCCTCGACGGTCCGTCGTGCCCATGACGGTCCATCGTGGGATCCGTTGTCTTTGCCAGTTTTTCCAGAAATAAAATCTGCTGCTCAAAATGACTAAAAAGGTCATTACAATAGATACCAATTTACCCATCGTTCGTCCTCGAACGATCAAAAGAAGAAAAACAAGGACGAGAAGAAGTACCTGAATCTGTAAACAGGTGTGGGTATCGTTCTTGCATATCAGCCTCCTTCTCCCAGGTGGCCTCTTCAACTGGTTGATTCTTCCATTGAACTTTGATGGATGCAATCTCCCTCGACCTCAACTTGAGAACTTCTCTATCTAAAATAGCCACATGTTCCTCCTCATAAGACAAATTTTCATCAAGCAGAACCTAATCCCAACGAATGATGTAATTTCCATCCCCATGGTATCTTTTCAACATGGACACGTGAAATACCGGATGCACTCCTGACAGCCCTGGAGGCAAGGCTAATTCATAAGCCACCTCCCCTACTCGCTTAAGTACTTCAAATGGTCCAATATACCTTGGACTTAGCTTACCCCTTTTTCCAAACCGCATCACCCCTTTCATGGGTGAAACCTTCAACAAGACTTGTTCACCTTCCATGAACTCCAAGTCTCTAACCTTTCGATCCGCATATTCCTTTTGCCTACTTTGAGCCGCTAAAAGCTTTTCTTGAATAGCTTTCACCTTTTCCAATGAATCCCTCAACAGATCCGTAGCCCAAGGTCTGACCTCAAACGCATCAAACCAACCAATGGGAGACCTACACCTCCTCCCATACAATGCTTCAAATGGAGCCATGTCAATAATGGAGTGATAGTTATTATTGTATGAAAACTCCGCTATGGGTAAGAAGTTATCCCAATGGCCACCAAATTCTATCACACATGCACGAAGCATATCCTCCAACAATTGAATCGTTCGCTCACACTGACCATCGGTCTGAGGATGAAATGCAGTACTAAGGTCCAATCTAGTACCTAATTCAGCATGCAATGTTCTCCAAAACATAGAAGTAAACTGCGTACCTCTATCTGATATGATGGAGAGTGGAACTCCATGTAATCGAACGATTTCTGAGATGTAGATTTTGGCTAACTTCTCTGCATTGTAGGTCACCTTGACCGGAATGAAGTGAGCAGACTTAGTTAATCTGTCCACAATTACCCAAATAGAATCAAACTTCCCCAATGTCTTTGAAAGACCAACCACGAAGTCCATTGCAATTCTCTCCCACTTCCATTCAGGAATGGGCATTCTCTGAAGTGTTCCTCCGGAACTCTGGTGTTCATACTTTACTTGTTGACAATTTGGACATTTGGAAACAAAATCGACAATGTCTCGCTTCATTCTACTCCACCAAAAGTGTTGCTTTAGGTCACGGTACATCTTGGTTGCGCCAGGATGTATTGAATATCCGGAACTATGAGCCTCTGTAAGAATAGTGTGGATCAAATCATCAACACGGGGCACACATACCCTTCCCTTAATTCTCAAAACACCTTCCTCATCAATTATTGCTTCTTTAGCCTCTCCTCGCAACACCATATCCCGAATTCGACTTAGTTTCTCATCATCAAACTGTTTTTCCTTGATCTTGTCAAGAAAAGAAGATCTCGCCTCCACACAGGCCAAAAATCCTCCCTTCTCATTTACTTCTAGCCTCATAAAATCATTAGCCAAGTTTTGGATTTCTCTAGCCAACGGGCGTCTAGAGACTTGTAAGTGGGCTAAACTTCCCATGCTCCCTGCCTTTCTACTTAAGGCGTCTGCCACAACATTAGCCTTTCCTGGGTGATACAAGATGGTAACATCATAGTCCTTTAGTAGTTCCATCCATCTCCTCTGTCTCAAATTCAAGTCTCTCTGAGTAAAGACATACTGTAGGCTACGATGATCCGTATAGACTTCACACTTAACCCCATATAGATAGTGTCTCCATTGCTTTAGTGCAAATACTATCGCAGCCAACTCCAAATCATGGGTCGGATAGTTACGTTCATGCACCTTTAATTGCCTCGAAGCATAAGCAATCACATTCTTCTCTTGCATTAGCACTGCACCCAAACCAGAATAGGATGCATCACAATAAACGATGAAGTTTTTACCCTCTACTGGCAAAGTAAGAATTAGTGCAGTAGTCAACAAGGTCTTGAGTTTCATAAAGCTTTCCTCACATTCATCCGACCATACAAATGGAACATTCGGTTTAGTCAAGTTCGTCAATTGGGAAGCAATGGAGGAGAATCCCTTGACAAATCGACGGTAATAGCTAGCTAACCCAACAAAGCTCCTTATATCCGACACGTTAGTAGGTCTTACCCAATTCTTCACGGTCTCAATCTTAGAAGGATCCACCATTACTCCATCCTTAGAAACCACGTGCCCCAAAAAAGACATTGAATCTAGCCAAAACTCACACATGGAGAATTTGGCATAAAGCTTTTTCTTCCTCAACAACTCTAACACCATTCTCAAATGCTCCTCTTGTTACTTCTTACTCTTTGAGTATATCAGTATATCATTAATAAACACGATCACAAAGAGATCCAGATATGGCTTGAAAATCCCATTCATCAAGCTCATGAAAGCAGCAGGGGCATTCGTTAGACCAAAAGACATTACCACAAATTCGTAATGCCCATACCTAGTTCGAAAAGCACTCTTTGGCACATCCGTTGCCCATATTTTCAATTGATGGTAACCGGATCTCAAGTCAATCTTAGAGAAGACAGAAGCACCTTGTACCTGATCGAACAAGTCATCAATGCGAGGAATGGGATACTTGTTCTTAATAGTCACCTTATTCAGTTGTATGTAGTCTATGCACATCCAAAAGCTCCCATCCTTCTTCTTCACAAATAACACCGGAGCACCCCAAGGAGATGCACTTGGTCGAATGAAGCCTTTGCTCAACAACTCTTGAAGTTGGGCCTTTAACTCTCTTAACTCCGCGGGGGCCATTCTATAAGGGGGTATAGAAATGGGGCGAGTACCCGGTTCCAGATCAATGCAGAAATCAATATCTCTATCCGGTGGCATACCAGGAAGATCTGCAGGGAACACTCCAGAAACTCACGGACTACCGAAACCGACTCAATTGAAGGTACTTGAGTAGTGTCATCCTTGAGATGTGCCAAGAAAGCTAAACACCCCTTACTAATCATTCTCTTAGCACGAAGAAAGGAGATGATACAAACCGGAGTTGAAGTGTAGTCGCCCTCCCACACTAACGGATCTGTCCCAGGCTTGGATAAGGTCACAGTTTTAGCATTACAATCAAAGATCGCAAAATTCGGAGAAAGCCAAGTCATACCCAGAATTACATCAAAATCAACCATTTCTAAGATAACCAAGTCTACGTAAGTATTACTCCCCACAAATGTCACCAAACAAGACCTATATACTTTTTCAACTATCACAGACTCACCCACCGGAGTAGACACACGAATAGGTATGTCAAGCAATTCACAATGTAAATTAATACCATTAGCAAATGAGGAAGATACATATGAAAATGTGGAGCCAGGATCAAATAATACAGAAGCCATGCAATCACAAACCAA
>CM064969.1:48369172-48387172 GCA_032847665.1 Solanum chilense | reverse complement strand
TAGTTATTGATTTGATTTTTAATAATGAGTTTAAGTCTTCCGCATTACTTTCTGTGATATTATATCGAAATGTTAAGGTTTAGATTGGTTGGTTCGCTCACATAGGAGGGTAAATGTGGGTGCCAGTCGCGGCCCCGGTATTGGGTCGTGACAATATCAAGACTAAACCAAATGGTAATAAGATAAATAACTTAGATACAACTAAAATAATCCTAATTGCTTCACACATCCAGAAGAGTAAGAAAAAAGGGACAAGACACATTCTATCACGTACTCGTAGAATAAAAATTATACAAATGGATGGAAACATAACAATAATTGAGATTCTACTACTAACGTGTGATCCATAAATCACAAGAATATCCTAGGAATCTGATACCAACTTTGTCCCGACCCAATTTAGAATTATGACCGACACTAAGGAGAAGAGTTCCAAAGCAACCCTTAGCCAAAAATCTACAGAACATCAAAAAGAGTTTCCTATGTTTTTTGGCCTATTCTGAAATTGCCTGTATAAGAAATCAATAACGCAGCCAGCCAATCTCATCTTTTTCCAACCTTATTCATCAATAAACTATTTGAAAAGTAAATTACTGATTCTAACTCCAAAACATAACTCTCATACTAGACACCTATTTGCAGTACGAAATGCTACTCATAAATTCTAATAAAAAAAGACTATGGAGTGACTCTAAGAATCCAAAAAAATGTCTATAACAACTAATAAGCTTGTTGTCCAAGTGAACAAGGGTGGGGTTCACCATAAATTATTAACTCCAAAGCTCTAGACCTTACAAAAGTAAGTTTTATTGTCTGTAAAAAAATATACCGAGGAGTGGGATGCTAGATGAGTAAGTAATAATACATAACCACATAAATTTTAACGAGGGACAAGTCATAAAACAAGCTAGTTCAATAATCATAACGATGTAATAATCTTCTTTCACAAATCATAGCAATATTCAATCTTTTGTGCTTTATATAATCAAAATAAATATAAATACTTAATAGTGAACTTAGAGAAACCATTCCATATTAAATCTTATAGTTATAAACTTAGAAAAACACTTTCATATCAAATCATATATATGGGAGATTTCCAAGTATGAATGTTCTAGTCAGATTGGCCTTTACTTTTAGAAGTAACCATTAACAGTGAACTCCTCGTAAAGTAGTTAAATATTCATATATGTAGATCCCTACTCGAGGGATATCAGTAACGGTATACTAGTTTCACATCCCACTAGCAAAAGCTATATAAGAAATCATTAATTACAAGGTGCACCAGGTCTAACAATCTCGTCGTTAGCTATGGGATTCATCAAGGTCTACACCCATTAATATCCTTTTAGTAATCAGTAAAACATTTCAAATTCAAACAAAGAATTTAAATTATATCAAATCATATCATTTTGAAGTTAAACAATCACCTGTCAAACTACTATTTCTCAAATATGGCTAAAACCTTTTAAATAACAGTAATTATAATTTGTAAGAATGAGACCGTCTCAAATAATCTTTTCACTATTTTTTCTAGTAAAACACTTGTCCCACGTTCAAGTTCAACACATTTAGTAACACGTTTACTTTATAAACCATGTTAAAATCATGCAACTTATAAAACATCAATGGTGGTAAGACTACTACTCCCCGTACTTGTGCTAAAAATACCGAACTCATCACTCGAGTATCTTTATGAATCCCTTTGGTTAATTTATAATCACATTCATATGAATTTTGTATTAACCTCTTCATACATGATATTTCATAATAAATTAAAAACCCCAGCCCTAGATGTTTCATGAATGACGCAAAATCTATCCAATCACTTAACTGGGCCTTTAATAACATAAAACAACCTCCCATTGATTAACTTCACATATTAGTAAACCAACACAACCTTGCAGCCCATCAACTTTTACTTCATATTTGACGAATAACAAGGTTTTTAGTTCAAATCATTACTGCACTCCTTCAAATCATGAAAATATGACAATTCTCACTATTTATTTTAACTCGTGATTTCTGAAACTCTCAACTCCAGTTTGCTATGGAAAATTCAGATCAAATATGTAAATAAGTTCAGAAACTTACCTTCATCTTCTGCTTCTCCCGTTAGGTAAGAATGAACGCTTACTGATTCTCTTCTTCGCTCCTTCTCTTTTTAAAATCTATTAAAAATGCCATGGTGGAAACAAATTTCTCCATGGATATGGAACTTGAGAATGCTTGCTTGTTCTTGCATCTTATCTCACAGAAATAACTGACACGTGAGAACCGATGACAATGATGAACGTTGGATGGAAATTATTTTCTTTTTCATTTCTCTCTACTAAAAATTGCGGTGTGGCTTCCTAGGGATTTTAGCCTAATCTCCTTTTTTTTTTAATCTAAATACTTATTTACCCTTATCTAAAATTATGGGGTATTACATTCTCCACACCTTAAGAAATTCAATCCATGAATTTTAAAGTAAGTATGTACTTGTAAGATGAAACAAGAGAGGATATTTGACTTGCATATCAATTTTCAACACTCAAGTAGCTTCTTTAATAGTATGATGTCACCGTAAAGCTTTCATATTTTGTAAGATTGAGACCGTCTCAAATAATCTTTTCAGTATTTTATCTAGTAAAAGACTTGTCCCACGTGCAAGTTCAAAACATTTAGTAACACGTTTACGTAATAAACCATGTGAAAATCATTCAATTTATAAAGCATCAATGGTCCTAAGATTACTACTGACCGTACTTGTGCTGAAAATACCGAGCTCACCACTCGAGTATCTTTATGAAGCCTTTGCCAACTGAAGAGGTCCAACAACTTCAAACAGAGCGAACACCGTCTTTCTTAATCAATTCCTTTCAATATAATTGACCCATTACACGATTCATCTTAGTGGACTCGAGATGCATGATATATCTAGAGTTTTGAGCTTCCTTAAATATTGGAACATCACAATCGATGTAGACCTGCTAAGCATATAGGATGCCCCCCGGTTAGTGATGGGCCTTTATGTTGTCTGGTTTTATCCAACATGTCAATAAAGCTAGCTATGACTCTTTGAATAGTGATAAACATCTAAAAGATACCACCCTTTTCTCTTGCACCAGTATTATTTCCACCCTTGTAATGAGTTTAACTACCTTATAGTGGACCCTTCCATGAACCTGCTTGTTACTTGTTATTTGTCATAAATTGGGATAGACTATTACTTCGAAAGTACGCATTTTATGTACCTTGTATGGACTATGTCTGGACTATTCCTTGTATCTCAATATCAAGTCTAAATGTAATGGTAATAAGATAAATAAGTTAGATATAGATAATAGAATCCTAATTCCTACATACATGCGGAAGACTGTGAAAAAAGAGACAATACACATCCTATCATGTACTCATAAAATCACGATTATAGAAATGGTCGGTAACATAACCATAATTGATATTCTACTAATAATGTGTGCTCCATAAAAAGAATAACCTATGGATATTATATAAACTTTGTCACGACACAATTTATAATCGTGACTGGCAATAAGGAGAAGATTTTCAAAGAAAGCCTTAAAACGAAATCTGCAAAAAATTGGACAGAGTTTCCTCTGTTTTTTGGCCTATCCTAAAATTTCCTGTAACAAAAATCAATAATGTAGCCAAAAACTCATCTTTTTGCCATATTATTCATCAATACACTATTCAAAGAGTATATTACTGATTCCAACTCCAAAACATAACTCTCATACTAGATACTTGTTTGCAATAGAAAGGATACTCATAACTTCTAATAAAAAATCTACTTATGGAGCAACTCTAAGAATACCAAAAAATGTCTATAACATCTAATAAGCTTGTTATCCACGCGAACAAGTGGGGGGTCACAAGAAATTATCAACTCGAAAGCTCTAGACTTCACCAAAGTCACCTGTATTCTATGTAAAAAATATATAGCGAGGAGTGAGAATACTTAACTATAATAATCATAATGATGAAATAATGTTCATACAAATATCATAGCAATGTTAAATCTTTTTTGCTTTATATAAGCAAAATAAATATAAATACTAAATAGTAAACTCAGAGAAACCTTTCCTTATCAAATCTTATAGTTTAAAACTAAGAAAAACACTTTCATATCAAATCTTATATCTAGGAGATTTTTAGAGAATGAATCGTGTAATAAAATGGCCTTCTCTTTGAGAAGTAACCAGTAACAGTGAACTCCTTGTAAAGGAGATTAATAATCATATTGGTAGATCACAACTCGAGCGAGATTAGTGATGGTCTAACTATCCCGCCGTTAGCTAAGGGATTTATCAAGGTCTACTTCCATTTTTATATTTTTTTTTGGTAATCAGTAAAACATTTCAAAATCAAACAGAGCATTTAAACTTTATCAAACCATATCCTTTCAAAGTTCAACAATAACCTATCAAAACATATTTATTCAAAATAAAGTGTAAAACATTTTCAATAGCATTAATCATATTTTGTAAAAATGACATAGTATCAAATAATCTATTCGGTTTTATATCCGGTAAAAGACTTCTCCCACATGCAAGTTCAAACCATTCAGTAACACGTTTACTTTATAAACCATGTGAAAATCATGCAAGTTATAAAACACCAACTGTGGTAAGACTACTCACCGTACTTGTGCTGAAAATACCAAGCTCGCCACTCGAGTATATGTATGAATCCCTTTGGTCAATATATAATAACATTCATATCAATTTCGTATTAGACTATTCATACATGCTATTGTATAATAAATTAAAACACACAGCGCTAGAAGTTCCACGAATGACTCAAAATTTGTCTAATCACCTAATTGGGGCTTTAATCACATAAAACAACCTCCCTTTAATTATTTTTACAATGTAATAAACCAACACAACCTTGCTGCCACTCAACTTTTTCTTCATATTTGCTGAATAACAAGGTTTATAGTTCAAATAATTAGTGCACTCCTTCAAATCATGAGAATCTGAAAATTCTCTCTTTTTATTTTAACTCGTGATTTCTTATATTATCAACCCCAGTTCTATAGCTATTGAAAATTCAGATTAATTAAATAACTTGTTCAGAAACATACCTTCATCTTCCGTTTCTCTCTTTAGTTAAGAAAAAACGCTTACTAATTCTTTTCCTCGCTCTTTCTCTCTTCCAAATCTATTAAAATTTCCAAGGTGGAAACAAATCTCTCCACTGATATGGAACTTCAGGACGATGTCTTGTTCTTGCATCTACTTTAACTTTTTCTTTATTGCTACTAACACAAATAACATACAAGTGAGAATCGATGACAATGATGAATGTTGTAAGGAAATTTATTTTTTCTTCGTTCTCTCTACTAAAAATTGCAGCGTGGCTTGATAATGCTTTTACACCAATCCTTTTTTTTTAACTAAAGACTTATTTACCCTTAAGTAAGATTATGGCGCATTACATAATTTCTTGTGACATTAACTAGCTTTGAAATCGATCACACAACCTCTCAATAAATCGTCTAAGGTCTGAATGGTACACTCAGCCTAACCATCCGTCTGTGAATGAAATGTTGTACTAAGGTTAACTTGAGTACCAAGACCCTTCTGAAATGACTATAAGAAATTAGTCATAAACTTAGGACCTCTATCTGAGTGATCGACAAGGGACCTCGTGATACCTCACAATTTCATTAATTGTAAACATGGCACAGTTCTCTACCGAATATGTAGTCTTTACCGCTAAGAAGAGAGAAGACTTAATCGTTCAATCAATCATCACCCAAATGGAGTCATTCTTTCTGCGAGTACAATGTAGTACTTTTATGAAATGCATATTTATCACATCCCGCTTCCATGTAAGAATATCGATCTCTTGAGTCATACGTCGTGGTTTTTGATGTTTGACCTTCACTTGCTAGCAATTTGGGAACTTACTCACAAAGTCTATTATATCCCTCTTCGTGCCATTCCACCTATAGACTTTTTGCATATCGCGGTATATCTTAGTGGCACCTGGATGAGTAGAATATCTAGAGTTATGGCCTTCTTCAAGGATATACTTTATCAAGTCACCCACATTAGGAACACACAATCTACTCTGGTAGCAATGTACACCATCTACCCCTTGGGAGAAAGCCTCCACTCTCTGATTGTAGATTGCACTCTTAAGTTCAAGCAAGATTGTTTCATTTTCTTGCTTTTCCTTAACCTCCACTACAAAAGAAGATTTTGCCCCATTCTGAACTTATACACCACTGTCTGATATGCTTATAAAGTGAATTCCTAAGCAAGCAAGCGTGTGAAAATCCTTCACTAGCTCATTCATTTCTTCCTCACCATGGGCTAAACTACCCATAGATAGTCTACTATGAGCCTCTTCTACTACGTGTGCCTTACGAGGATGATAATGTACACCCATATCATCATTATTAAAGAAATCAAGCCATCTCCTCTAACGAAGATTCAACTCTTTCAGGGTAAACACATTTGGAAGGCTGTTATGATTAGTGAACACCACTGCTGCAAGATCGAGGTCATGAGTTGGATAGTTCTTCTCATGTAACTTAAGTTTTCTCGAGGCATACATTATAACCTTATCTCATTGCATCAACACACAACCAATCCCAACTATGGATGCATCACAATAGATAAAATACGAATCTAAACCCTCTAGTAGAGTCAAGACATGAGCTATAGTCAATCTAGTTTTCAATTCTGCAAAACGTTTCTCACAATAATCTGACCGTTGAAATTTGACCATCTTCTGAGTCAACCTAATCAATAGTGAGGCTATGGATGAAAATATTTCCACAAACCTTCTGTAATAACAAGTTTAACCTAACAAACTTCTTATATCTGTAGCAGAAAAAGGTCTGGACCACTGTTTCAGTGCTTCTATCTTTTGCGAATCAACCTGCATCTCTTCACTAGATATAATTTGACCAATAAAAGCAATGGATTGCACTAGAAATCACATTTTGTAAACTTTTCAACTAACTGGTAATGTTTGGATGTTTTCAAAAGAATTCTCAAATGACTTGCATGGTGTTCCTCACTCATACAGTAAATGAGGATATCATCAATTAAGACGATAACGAACAAGTTCAAGTACTATTTGAACATTTTGTTCATCAAATCCATGAAAGTTGCAGGGCCATTAGTTAGTCCAAATGACATAACTAACAATTCATAATGACCATACCGAGTTCTAAAAGTTGTATTCTGAATGTCACTATCTCTAACTTTGAGATGATGATAACCTGATTTGTGCTTTATCTTTTATAAGTGACTAGCACAATAAAGTTGGTCAAATAAATCATCAGTTTTGGGGATGGGATAATTATTCTTTATTGTGACCTTGTTAAAATTACTATAGTCAATGAACATTATGAGAGAACCATATTTCTTCTTTACAAACAACATTGGTTCACTCCATGGTGAAATACTAGGCCTAATGAAGCCCTTATCTAGAAGGTCTTTCAACTACTCTTTCATTTCCTTAAGCTCTGCAGGAGCCATTCTGTACAGAGGAATAGAAATAGGATGGATATCTGGAAGAAGATCAATTCCCTTTAGGGAGGGTCTCCGGGAAGATCTTCTGAAAACACATCTAGAAACTCACAAACTAATGGAACTTTCTCAAGAGTTTGGGTTTCAAAGCTAAAATCCATTACTTGAACTAGATTATAGAGATAACCCTTCTAGATCATCTTTCAGCCTTAAGGTAAGAAATTAAGCAATCCATAGGCGCTAAGTTACTATCATTCCATTCTAATATTGGTTCATCTAGAAACTCACAACGAACAATTCTAGTTCTACAATCGAATAAGGCATAACAGGAATGTAGAAATCCATTCCTAGAATGAAATCAGAGTCTACCATTTCTAACTCTATGATATGTGCTGACTTGACTTTCTGAGGGACTTTGGTAGGCAATTTATGCATACCCGTTTATCCATAACTTGGTCACCGATTTAAGTAGAGACTGAGAAAGGTTTTGAGAGAGTTTTTGGACTAATACTTAATTAGACTCCTATGTAAGGAGTTACAAAAGAAAGTGTAGCCCGTGGATCTAATAATGCATAAATATCAAGGTCAATGACATGTAACATACTAGTGACTACATCACGAAAACCTTCCTGCTCTTGGCGAACCTGAAGAGCATAAAACCTGTTCTGACGCTGACCGCCACCTATACCATATTAGTTGCTTTGCTGAGTCAGCCGACTTGCTGGTGCTGCTGATTTCAAAGAATGAGCTCTACCATTTCCACTTCCTTAACACGGTCTAGAAGGATAACCCATTTATATGTGACCATACTCACAGCACCCAAATAATCCTTCTTTTCCTGCGAGAAACTCTCCTAGGTTATGTAAGTCATTGTTCATGAAATATTTCCCTATGACTTAAAGGCTGGTGCTCTACCCTTCTGCTCAGACTTGTTCTTGGAGGATGGAACACTAGTTGATGAAGGGTCTGGTGATGGAAACTTCTGCTGACTCTGCGAGTGATTTCTACCACCCAATTTATGTTGGTAATAGTCATAGTTCCCAGTCCAACCCTACTTAATCTTCTAAGCTTGTTCCATAAGATTATCACCCTCAACCTATTGTGCATGAGCAATAATCCTAGAGATATTCATATCTCCCACTAACATAGAATTTCTGCACTAAGTTTTCACCAAATCTTACACACCATACAAGAACTTATTCATTTGAGCCCTGGAGTAAGCAACCATGTGAGGAGTACACCTGGAGAGTTTATTAATCTTCATCCCATACCTTTTTACCGTCATGTTTCCATTACTTAAGTTCATGAATTCCTGAGCCTTTGCTTCTCTAAACTATATAGGGAAACCCTGTCGAGAAAAGTCTCACTAAAGTAATCCCAAGTGATAGGAGCTGCATTTGCATCCCTATTCTCCTTCCACTAAGTGTACCAGATTTGAGCAACGTCCTTCAACTGGTATGATACCCACTCAAAGATCTTCTTGATCTCATCCAAGAATTTATTAGTATCCGCATTAGACTGTGATCCTAAGAACTCAGGCGGATTTATCCTAACAAAGTCACAGACTTTTGCTGCTGCTAATCCATCATTTTTATTCACAAGAGCATGAACCCGATTGTTCTTGTTTGTCATAGTGTAAGACAACATCTGTATGACATTCCTGAACTTAGCATTGGAGACTTCTTGATCTAGGACTGGAGGAGCTACGTTTGCATTCCTGGCATTCACAGTTCTAGCTTTATCTGTACGAGGAGGCTTGATCTTAAATGTAGAATGTCAGGTTAGAATGGGATAAGATCATATCTTACGTACGATAAGAGTAACGAGAAGTGATGTTTTCCTAAAACGCTTTATAGCCTTCTTCTCCTTAGATTTGGTGTACTCCACACCCGTAAAAAGGACTTTACTTAGTGCAGCTTTTCTGACATCCTAGGATTCTTGAACCTAGTAATTTGATACCAAGTTTTGTCACACCTCGATCTACCCCCGAGATGCGGACATGGAAAGTAGGACCACAAGTGATCCCAAGCTAACCCTACTAGCATGATCATGAGCATGCTAAACATAATAAATTTAATGCGGAAGCTAAATCTTAATTTATACTTAAAAGAGGGGGAATACCCATATTCTATAACTGCGATGAATGAAATAATAATGATTTTAATACAAAGAAGTTATTAACTCAATCCTAATATGAAACTATGTATGAAAATAGCCTCTAAACTTACTAGAAATACTGGGACAGCCCCCAACAAAGTCTTGCAAAACTGAAACTTTAAGAATAAATACTTAAAAGTAACTCATGACTATTTTCCTCGGAGTATGAGAAATCACCACCGAAACTACTGAACTAGAGATCAAAGAACATTCTAAGCGCGATCTAGATGATGAGAACCTAAACCTATATCACGAGCAGATGTAGTGCACGTATGAATTAGAAATTGAAGGTACTGAGCATGTAGTATAATATAAAGAATAAATAATACATAACCAAAAAAGCAGAAAATCATGTAATATATAATAACCGGAATATGATATACGGAATTATGATCTTACTGGATGCAATGACAAATTTATAACATGTTGAAACTGAATATTTAATATATTGATAAATGCTCAATGTATAGACTTTCACTAAATTGTTGGATCGAATAATAACCGATAATAAAACCACATGAGCTAAATGTAGTGTCCGATGTATATGCATCATCGAGAGGACCCAATATATCCTACCAAAGGTATAACGGCATGCTGGTGTGATCATTTAACTGATTTCCCACAGAGGGGACTTACAACCCACTTGGCTAGTTGTTCTGTGAGGAATCAGGTAAGTAGTACCCTAGTCCAACTAGATATTATTCTACTCCTAAGGAATTCTGTAAATTAACTGATTATGACTGTGTTTTTTTGTAAATAATGGATACCTCAAAACTGAACATGCAAACTTAGAATGGAACATTTAATCTAATAATAATGCATTAAAAACTATGCATGTTACTGAAATACCTGACCAAGCATGTGAATTCATGAATTTAAGAAATATAAAGTTGGGTTCTGAAATTCATGCGATAATCTTAGTAGTAACATGATAATTTTATTTAGAACATATATTTTAACTATATCATGAAGTGTTGCACAAATTCTACTATACCTAGGTTAAATCATGATAAGTGAATCAAGAACTGACTGAAAACTATGGACCCAATGGGTGAAAGGAACCCACTAATGAAATCCCACATACTTGGTGATGAGATTCATGGAGAAACTCTTAGATTTTGTGGCTGGAACTACTAGAAACTTTCTTCATTCTTAAACTAAGGTT
The DNA here is from genome assembly GCA_032847665.1 of Solanum chilense. Taxonomy (NCBI): domain Eukaryota; kingdom Viridiplantae; phylum Streptophyta; class Magnoliopsida; order Solanales; family Solanaceae; genus Solanum; species Solanum chilense. The sequence continues at coordinate 48,376,354 of CM064969.1, read as the reverse complement.
CTTGAGTTTTTTCGCCTTTCTAGCTTCTAATTTTCTAACTTTTGATATTGGATTTTTACTTAGATAAGTTCTTGTTATGTTTCTAGGCTTAAAGTGACTAAAATCTGAATATTTAGGGTCAAAATGATGTATCTAAAGTTTCAAACAAAGTGGGAGAAGACCAAAAGACCCCAGGGTTAGTTACTGTTGGACCAACTGACGACCATCATTTTATCGACAGTCCGTCGTACCATCGACGGTCCATCATTTGATCCGTAGGTTGGATCTGTTCGACAGACCTTTACCAAAATAGGCATAACTTTTTACTCGCATGTCTGATTTTAGCAAGGTCAGTTACAAAATAAAGCTAATTTAGTTATGTATCTATGAATTGGTCATGCAACACCGAATTAATTTTGTGCTAAGAGTTATGACCATTTTAATTCGACCCAACCGTATTTCCTCCTGAACTGTCGACTAATTCCTACCTACGTTCAGACCTACAGACTGTGGGTCCACCTACGGAGTGTGCTGGTAATTTGTGGCTCATGTCATAGAGTCGATAAATGTGATATCGATTAACGGTAACATACTACAAATCGTAGACTGACCTATGGACCATAGGTTCGTCCGTTGATCATGAATTAATGAAATTTTCCTAGGCTTAGATTTTTGGGGTTTCTGACCCCATTAAAAGATGTGCAGCACAAAATATGGGTCAGTCTACTGTCCGTCCATGGCCCCGGTAGTTGTACTTGCAGATTTTTTCTGGAAAGCTGATTTTTGGTCTGATTTTTATATGGAGTGTTATAGGCAGTGAGTGTGTCAAGTCCCCACGTCGTGAGGCCAAATTTTCCTAGAAAATGCTGGTCGGGGACACGCAAGGGGCTTCACATCTTCACTGTCGCAAGCTTCTTAGGAAGCTTGCTTGCCAATGTATGGGTCCTCCTCAAGGACCATTCGGGCGGGCCTTGGGGAGTCGTGACCAGACGTTAAGAACATTTTTACTATTCTACCTATTCAAAGTATTTCTACAAGTTTTGGACTTCATTTGTGACACCCAAACCTTTAACAACATAGGGAGGTCTACTAGTTCGATTTTGCTTGTTTCCGGACTTTAATGTCTTTTTTTGTCGTTTGGGATCTAGCATTTCATAATTCAGTATAATACGTTAATATAGGTCTCGAAAAATCATTTTAACCATTATTTTATTGGAGAATATCTTTTCAAACTCATGTAACTTTTGGAGTATTATTGTAGCTCTAACCGTTCCATAAAAATTTAGCAGCATAAATTCTTAAGATATTCTAAACATAAAAACTCAACAAAGACTACGATAAGATATAAACATTTACTAGTTCATGGACCAGTATAACATGCATTTAAAGATATTCTAAAACCAGGCTTTATAAATATTCATCCCCTTAAACATTCCAGCTATTTTATCTAGATACTCCAACTAACCTTTGTTATAATTTAACAATGTGACTTCTATTAATGTTTCAAATAGACATATTCGATATAAATTTTTAAAATCTTTTATGTGGGAGTTCACATATATCTTTACGTACTTACATTAACAACATAAAATATATGTCATATCCTTTAATTATATGCATTTGCCTTAATCAGCCACAATAACTTAAGATTTTTTAAACTTGAGGTTGATGAATATAATTAATGGAGAGCATATTTTATATGGTTAACTTAAATACATAATAGACAAATGAAAAAAAACATAAAAGTTTTTACAAAAATTGAATAGAAAGTGTCTGATATATTGGAATACTTTATTATGCTTTGAGGTGTTCAATTGAAACATGACTTAGTTAGAGTTTCTAAATAGAATATGCTTAGAGTTTTAAGGGTGTGGCTATGTGTGAGGTGTTAAAACAAATACTCAGCAAATACCTCCTTAAAATACATATTTATGTACTCTATTGGTACAAAAGATTTTTGTTATTTAATAAATCAAGGTATGATTTACGATTTTTTTTGCCACTATTTGTTTTTCTACTCAACAAAATTTGATTTTTACTCCTCCAATGTTTATCACTGATGATATTTTTTCATAGTCTTGTTTCTATTACAATCTATTGTTTCGGGTATTACCTATTGTTTCTTGTTCTTATATAATGTTTTTTTTCAAACTGTTTTTCTCTTGGGTTGGGGATCTACTTCACCTTTGGGTAGTTCCATGGATTTCATACACTCTACCCTTCCTCGACCCACTTTGTTGGAATATACTTGGTATGTTATTTTTGTTGTAGAGTATTTTTTGGCTAACACAATCTTCATCTTCCCTTTAATTTTCGTGCTTTCTTTATATCTCCTGATTCATATATGGTTTTGCTGGGTTTGATGATGACTTTGTCAATGTTAATGCAACTACAAAGAACTATTTAAATGCATTTTTATATGAGATGCAACTAAAAATTAGTAAATTCTGTCGAACTTGTACCTTGGCCTCAGAATAAATGTGTTGTTGTAGGGAAACTGATCCCACTCTCAAAATCAAAGTGATAATATGCACAGATCTCAGACTCTTCCAATTAACATGGTACATTAGGTCTAACTTCACATCTGTAAGTCAAGTTGTTCTATTTTTGCCTTGGATATTTGTTAATATTATTGATGTCCACTAGGAACACCATATAAAATTAACCAGCATGGTATCTTAAGATATTCTAATTTAAAGACTTCATTAAGGAATATATTAATTCTACAAGCTCATGAAAACTAGGGGAATTAGGAGAAACTCCTAAAATTGTTGTCATGTGATCGGGAGGTTACGGGTTCAAATACATGGAAACAAGCCATGTAAATAGTGTAAGGGCTGCAGACAATAGACCCTTGTGGTTCGGCGCATTCTCGAACCCCTTAGAAAGACATGCATTGTAAGATATTGTAATACAACTAGTCATCAAAGAGATTTGATTAAGATACACACACTTCTGCATGTTCATGGACCAGCCTTCCATTTTAAGATATTCTAATGGGAAGACATAGGTAAATGGAGTTCATCAACATATATATATTCCATCAATAAGGTTACATTTAATTTTTTTACATGGAAACCATCTTTTTTGGAGAATACAAATTTTGTATTTTGTGCAATTCATTTTTAATTGAGATCACAAAAGGTTGTTAATTACTATATTATTCCTCACCTTCATCACATTTAATGTTTTTTTGTTTTTTTTCGATAATAATAACACACAATATAATCTTACAACTTAGGTTTGGAGGTAGGATATATGCAGATTTTATCTCTAACTTTACTTGGTAAAGATATTATTTCCAATAGAACCTCAATTCAAAAGGAATGTTATCAAAGTAAGAGCGCAAGAAATATATAAAAACCAAATAACACAACACAAAGGAAATAAAACAACAAATAGCGTGACACATAGAAGAATAGGACACAACAAAATTACTGAATACTACTGCAATGATAAGAAGAGGAAAAGGAGGAACCCCCCCCCACACACACACTCCACTCTCCCACCTAATGTGCGACAACACTCGACAACCTAAAAATTTTTCTGCCCTGTAATCACTTTCGGCTCTTGCCTTACAATTTTTAGGCCAATGCCTTAGGTCCCCAATTTTTGGGGAGCTCAAATTTCAATAAATAAAAAATAATATTTATTTATTTCATAAAAAATTATTTATGATAAAATATGTGTGTGTGTATATTTATGTGTGTATATGTGTGTGTGTATATATATATGTGTGTGTGTGTGTGTGTGTGTGTGTGTTGTTATATTTTTTTGCTAATAGACATGTTAGTTATATTTTTGTTATCTCTTTATTCACTTCTTTTGTTTAAATCATTGATAATTAGAGTAAAATGTTGTTAAAAACATGAATAAATAGCCGAAAGTATTGAACAAAGTAAAATACATTATTCTTTCATTTCTTTGTAACTTTTCATATTAAAGCAGGATATGCTAAGTTATCAACTTTTTGAATCATATGCTATGATTCTAACCCCTAGATAACTTTATTTTAAATTTATCAATTAATTATGTATAGAAGTTTATTATCGATTCATATAATAATTTACTCAATAAAATGATGTTTTTAATGTTCAATTGATAAAATTTTGCTTCAAAATAATTATAAAAAAAATTGATTTTTTTTCATAAAAAAGATATTAATTAATATGTTACATCTAAAATTTTATGAAAATAAATAAATAAAAATAAAACTTATATGAATTTTAGACCTTTAATTAAAATTTCATTTTAGGCCTCGAATTACGTTGAGTCACCCCTACCTTTAATAATTCACTCTCATACCTTCCTATCTAATATTATTTCCTTGGTATGTTGGATCTATGCTAAGTCATATGTAATCACCTCAACACAATTTCAAGTATACCTCTACCTCTCTTAACTCTTGCTACAACCAACCTCTCACATCTCCTAATTTGTGTATGGTCGCACCTACTCTTAGCATGATTGAACCAACTCAGTCTCACTTTTCTCATCTTGTCCAGCATGAATCCACTCTCACCTTGTACCAAACAACTTTATTCCTACTCACCTCTCTCATAGTGTGCTCTCACATACCTTTGAGCATCCTGATCTCAATTATCTTCATCTTCTGGATGTGAGCTTTCTTTAGTTACCATCACTATGCCCGTACATCTCGGCCTCATAAGTTTTACATAATTCAAATTCTTATTAATCCTATTATTAAACAAATACATTGTACGAAAAAAAATCTCATATGGGTTGATGAAGGGACTCTCTGTAACAACCCATGTGGACTCTTCAACTGGCTGATCCTTCCACTGAACCTTGATAGATGCAATCTCCTTTGATCTCAACTTGCAGACCTCCCTATCTAGAATAGCAATAGGCTCTTCCTCATAAGACAGATTCTCATCAAGAAGAATTGAATCCCAACGAATAATATAATTTCCGTCACCATGGTATTTTTTCAGCATAGACACATGAAATAGTGGGTGCACTCCTGACAACCCTGGAGGCAATGCCAATTCATAGGCCACATCCCCCACGCACTTCAGAACGTCAAATGGACCAATATACCTCGGACTAAGCTTACCTCGCTTACCAATCCGCATCACACCTTTCATGAGTGAAACCTTCAGCAAGACTTGTTCACCCTCCATAAAATCCAAGTCCCTAACCTTTCGATCTACATATTCTTTCTGCCTACTCTGAGCTGATAGAAGCTTCTCCTGAATGAATTTTACTTTATCTAACGATTCCCTCAAAAGATCGGTACCCCAAGGTCTCATCTCAAATGCATCAAACAAACCAATGGGAGACCTACATCTCCTACCATACAGTGCCTCAAATGGGGCCATATCAATAATTGAGCGATAGCTATTATTGTATGAAAACTCGGGTAAGGGTAAGAATTTATCCCAATGACCACCAAATTCTATCACACATGCACGAAGCATATCCTCCAACAACTGAATCGTTCGCTCAGACTGACCATCGGTCTGAGGGTGAAATGCAGTACTAAGATACAACCTAGTATCTAATTCAGCATGTAATGTTCTCCAAAACATAGAAGTAAATTGCGTACCTCTATCTGATATGATGGAAAGTGGAACTCCATGCAATCGAACAATTTCTGAGATATAGAGTTTGGCTAACTTCTCTGCATTGTAAGTAATCTTGACCGGAATGATCTGAGCGGACTTAGTTAACCTGTCAACAATTACCCAAATAGAATAAAACTTACCCAATGTCTTTGGAAGACCAACCACGAAATCCATTGCAATTCTTTCCCACTTCCATTTAGGAATGGGCATTCTCTGAAGTGTCCCTCCGGGCCTCTGGTGTTCATACTTTACCTACTGACAATTCGGGCATTGGGCAACAAAATCAACAATGTCACGCTTCATTCTACTCCAACAAAAATGTTGCTTTAGGTCACGATACATCTTGGTTGCACCAGGATGTATAGAATACCTTGAACTATGAGCCTCTATAAGAATAGTGTGAATCAAATCATCAACACGGGGCGAACATACCCTTCCCTTAATTCTCAAAACGCCTTCCTTATCAATTATTGCCTCTTTAGCCTCTCATCGCAATACCATATCTCGAATTCGGCTTAGCTTCTCATCAGCAAACTGCTTTCCCTTAATCTTGTAAGAAAAGAAAATCTTGCCTCCACACAGGCCAAAAATCCTCCTTTCTCTAGTACTTCCAACCTCATAAAGTCATTTGCCAAAGTTTGAGCATCTCTAGCCAATGGGCGTCTAGAAACCTGTAAGTGGCCTAAACTACCCATGCTCCCTGCTTTTCTACTTAAAGCATCTGCCACAACATTAGCTCTTCCTGGGTGATTCAAAATAGAAATATCATAATCCTTCAATAGTTCCATCCACCTCCTCTGCCTCAAATTCAAATCATCCTGAGAAAAGACATATTGTAATCTACGATGATCTGTATAAACTTCACACTTGATCCCATATAGATAATGTCTCCATTGCTTTTGTAACGACCTGTTTAGTCGTTTCGAGCAGCAGATTTTATTTCTGGAAAAACTGGCTGAGACAACGGATACCACGACGGACCGTCATGGGCACGACAGACCGTCGAGGGTGTCTCGTCCCAGAACACTTAGAATTTTGAAATTGGGGTACTAAAATTGACTCTTTGTAATCTGTGACGGACCTGCAGGACGGACCGTCAGAGCCACGACGAACCGTCGTGAGGCCCCGTTCCAAAACACTTTAACTCTTGAGAATTTGGTACAGGGAACGATTCTCTGAACGTCGTGACAGAAGTGCAGGACGGACCGTCACAATGGAGAAGGACCGTCACAGAATCCTTAGAGAAAAATGGATTTCTAATATGTTGCGACGACCTGCATGACGGTCCGTCGCAGGCACGACGGGCCGTCACAGGTTGCGCAAATCCAAGGCTGGGTCGGATTTCTTCATATGTTTTAAGGGACGTTTTGGACTATTCCTGTTTTAATTATAAAGTTAGAGGGTTAATGTTAATAAGTCTAATTACTTGGGGGTTAAAAGAGGTAACCTTAAGTTAATTAGTGGAGTATTATTGTCATCTTTTACACTTAATTATATGTTAATTAGGGTAAAAGAAAGAGGGTTTTGAATAAGAAAAAGAGAAAAAAAACAGAGAGAGAGAGAGAGAGGATTGATCGATCGAAGAGGAGGAAAAGCACAAAGCTTGGGAAAATTC
>CM064969.1:48321950-48366872 GCA_032847665.1 Solanum chilense | reverse complement strand
TTGAACCCCCAAGTAATTAGACTTATTAACAATAACCCTCTAACTTTATAATTAAAGCAGGAATAGTCCAAAACGCCCCTTTAAAACCTAACCAGAAATCCGACTCCGACTGGGATTACGCAACCTGTGATGGCCCGTCGTGGCTGCGACGGTCCGTCATGAAGGTCGTCGCAAAGGTCAGGAATTCTATTTTTCACTAAGGAGTCTGTGACGGTCCGTCACGCCTGTGACGGTCCGTCCTGCACTTCCGTCACGACGTTCAGAGAATCGTTCCCTGTACCAAATTCTCAAGAGTTGAAGTGTTTTGAAACGGGGCTTCACAACGGTTCGTCGTAGATATGACGGTCCGTCCTGCAGGTCCGTCAGAGATTACAGAGAGTCGATTTTAGTACTCAAATTTCAGAATTCTAAGTGTTCTGGGACGAGACAACCTCGACGGTCCGTCGTGCCCATGACGGTCCGTCGTGGTATCCGTCGTCTCAGCTAGTTTTTCAAGAAATAAAATCTGCTGCTCAAAACGACTAAACAGGTCGTTACATTATTATGAGGGAGAACCCTCTATTTATACTACTAAATTGGTGAAGTGAGAAAATCTTGAAATTTGCCAGGAATGGGGACAGTAATGACATGTTCACTTTGCAAAGGACCAAATCATAACAAGAGAAATTGTCCAAAAAATCCTAAACCTAACTCTACACCAACACCCACTTAAGAGGAGGTACATTCATATTAATTTGCTTTTAAAAATTATGATGGATTACTTGTTAAATTTAATGTCTTGTTGTGTTCGTTTTCCAATCATATTAGTCCACCACTGGAAAAAAGAGGGGTAGAGGTCATTATGAAAGAACAAGCACCAATAAAACTGGTACAAGAAGAGGTGCAGGAAGTGGTTACAAGAAGAGGCCTAATGTTATTGGACAAGGTGTATTTTTTGTTGATACTGGATATACGTGTATAAATGTAAGTGTCATATAAACTGTCAAAATTATATTTGTCTTCTAAATGTGAGTTCCAAAATAACTATGTAGTTGATATTGCAGCAAGGATTGCCTAGCAGAAGGAGGGTTAATAATGGTGTGGTAAGTTCATCACACGTGACAGGTGATATTGGTTTTAAACCTATCAAGGGACTGAAGTGGAAAGGCAAACAGGCCATGACTCAAAGAGAACTTAAAGTCGAAAGTGTTATGCGTCGTATTCAAACAAGATCAAAAGTTGATGGCATTCAAACAAGGTCACTAGCCAAAGGAAAATCACTCTCAAAGAAAACTTCTTAGTTGTGTGGTTGTGTGGGTGTTCAACAAAACTTGAAATAGTGTTTTATGTGTTGATGAATCTGTGGTTGTTCAAACAAACATAAAGTAGTTACTGTTTAGTGTTTTGGTGCTTGTGTGGTTGTTCAACTAACCTTAAAGTAGTAATTGTTTTATGTTTTGCTAGTTAACTTCAATTATTGTGGTTGTTGGTTGAAACAATGAAACACTATGATGCTTCCTTTTTATGATCAAGAAAGCACTAGTTATGTTATTTTTGTTGCCTTCATGTTATTATTTCATGGTATCATAGTACCCATTACACGTAATTGTATTGATCAGCAAAAACAGCAAAAACATGCATTAATAGAACACCAAACCAAACTAATACACAAAATGAGTACCCTAGAACGAAATGATTTTGCCTTAATAACAATTGCATTTAAAAAAATTCAACGACACACTAAATAAAACAACAATATCACATTGCATATCAAACTAATACCCAAAATCAGTTTCAATATCCATTTGCACATGAGTTGTTCTTCTTTTTTGTTGCTTTTCTTCAACAAACCCAAAATTACAATATTCGCTTGGGTCGGAAATTCAGGATCATACCAATCAAAAAACTTACAAGAATTTCGAAATGGGGACTGCATTTCATAAAATCAAAGTTAAAAAATGAAATTGCATAATAGGAACTTGTAAAATAAAAGGCAAAAAAGGAGTAACATTACATACCCCATAGTGTCTACAACCGAAAAATCTACGTCCGGGATTGTCATTTTTCCATGAAATCTTCAGAATTGGAGGAGCCCCACATAAACAAACAAGTCTCCTGTTATTGTTCATGAATTTAGCAATAACAATTAAAACAAAAAAAGTGAGAAAAATCTGAAATTTGAAAAGGGAGAAGGGATAAATAGGTAGAGAATAGAGAGAGAAAAATTCTTAAAATAACCCAAAGATTAAATAAAAAATAGATTTTTACGTATATTACCGTTGTAACTTTATGATGTGGCAAAAAATTGTTGTCTCACGCGCGCCTTGTAGAGTTTGATTTCAGTTTCAATGCCAGGTGGACGGAAAAGGTGTACGTGTAGGATGAATAAGAAAGTTCTGGGGGGTAATTGAAACAAAATAAAATTTAGGTGTACATTGAATAAAAATCTTCAAGTTCAGGGGGGTAATGAATACTTTTGCCTACATTTAATAGTAAGATGTGCAGGTTGGAGACCAAACATATGACTGCCATCAACGGGGCGTAAGTTCACAAACGGATTGTCCAGGCTCCATGTCGATTGGGACAGAGGCTGGATTTTGGGAGAATATGATCCCTAGGAAAAGTCTTGAACCATGACCACCATTAACGGGGATTCTACCATCTTACTGGCTGTCGATTGCCTCCATCTTTTGGGGTTGGTCTAGATAGCCTTACGCTCTTGTGAAGGTTCCTTCCTCAAGGACACTTTGTTGTTCCTCGGGGATGTTTTCTCGCATTTTTACATCCTGAATATGGTCTTATATAAGTTTAGGACCGATCACATAAATTTCATTTGAAATGAACACAAAAAACACAATTAAACATACTAAGACACACAAGGTCGTTTCAAGGTAAACATTTCGAATGTCATAAATGTTCTTTGACGTTTGACCTCCAAACAACATGAAACATGAAACACTTCCTATTAATACTATTATTACTCATATAAGGACCACATAAAATATTGATACACACATAATCACATAAAAACACATAAGGCATATAGGTGATTGAGTCGTCGGACGTCTTGGTCGTCCATTGACGTTTAAATTCTAATTCACTTAAATATTTGGAAACTTCCTCATTACCAAGTTATAAACCATTTTAGTACATTAGACATCATTAAAAAACATTTTAGGCTCTTTTTTGTCCTAATTAATTTTAGAGGTTTGTCTTCGAACTATCTCTTATGGCATCAACTTTCTCTATAGCCTCATAGATAATCCCAGGACCAAGGAGTGAGGACTCACCAACCTCAAACCATCAAACAGGATACCTACATCTTCTACTATAAAGATCTTCCAAAGGGTCCATGTAGATTCTCGAATTGTAAGTATAGTTGTAGGAGAACTAAATTAGTGGTAAGTGATCATCCCAACTTCCCTTAAAATCAATAACTTAGGCTCTTACTATATATTCTAGGGTATGTATTGTACGTTTTGCTTGCCCATCTATATGAGGATAAAAAGTTGTGCGACTGTTTAACTTGAGTACCTAATCTCTTTTGAAATGCTTTCAAAAAATTAGAAGTACATTGGGCATCTCTATCCGAAAAGAAGGACAAGGGAATCCCATGAAGACTCACAATCTAATTAATGTAGTCATTGCACACTCTTCAGTTTTACATATAAAGGGATAATGTGGGAAGACTTGCTCAGCCTATCAACCATAACCCATATTGAACCATTCAACTTCCAAGTAGGAAAATTCATGATTTGGGTTAAACTACCTGATTATAGATGCTCACATTTAACTTGTTGGAAATATTAACACTTTGCAACAAACTCCGCTATATGCCTTTTAAAATTGTCCCTCTAATAAACCTCCCAAAAGTCATGATACATTTTGTTGGCACATGGATGTATAGAATAAGGGGAACCATAGCATTCTACTAGAATTAAATTTCTCAAATCCTCAACATCCGGTACGCATAATCTCCTTTGGTACCTAAGAACACCATCTCCCCTTGCGAGAATAATTTATTGAGCTTACCAAATACCGATTCCTTAAACCCCTTCAATCGAGGATAAATATGTTGCTTAGATTTAACCTCCACCACGAATGATTACTCAAAGTTATGATGGACATCAGACCACCACTTGGAAAATCTTCTATCCGTACACCCAAACAAGCAAACATATGAACATCTTTCACTAGTTCTTTCTTCTCTTATTCAAGATGAAACACACTTCCTATAGTCATACGACTTAAAGAATCCTCACCTACATTTTCCTTGTTGGCGTATTAGAGGACACTCACTTCGTAATCCTTCAAAAGTTCTAACAATCTTCTCTGTCAAAAATTCAAATCCTTTGGTGTAAACACATATTAAAGACTCTTATGGTCAGTAAACATATCAAAATGCACACCATATAAGTAATGTCTCCAGATCTACAAGGCAAAAACTACGGCCGCTAACTCAAGGTCATGAGTTGGATATCTTATGATGAACTTTGAGTAGCCTAGAGGCATAGGCTATTACTTTTCCATTCTGCATGAGGACACATCCCAAGGCCACTCAGGAAGAATCAAAATACATCACAAAGCCTTCATTACCTTCCGGTAAGGTCAAAACCGGAGTGGAGGTAACCTTATCATTAAACTCTTGAAAACCTTCATCACAAGCTTCCGACCAATGAAACTTCACCGCCTTTTGAGTCAAAGCTGTCAAAGGAGAGGCAATAGATTCAAATCCGTCAACAAACCTTCTATGGTACCTAGATAGACCCAATATACTTTTTAAGTCGGTGGGAGTCAATGGTTTAGGCTAATTTATAAATATGTCTTTCTTCTTTAGATTGTTGTCTACACCCTTACGAGAGATAACATGGGCAAGAAAATCAACTAACCTAAACAAAATTTCACACTTACTAAAATTGGCATAAAGTTGGTGTTCTTTGAGAACCTGAAAGACTAAATTCAAATGACTCTCATGCTCTTTTTCATTCTTGAAGTATATCGAAATATCATAAATGAACACAATCACAAAAAAATTGAGGTAATCTCTGGAAACTCTATTTATTATGTCCATAAATGTTGTCGGGGTTTTTTTTAACCCTAAATACGTCACTAGAAATTCATAGTAACAATATGTAGTTAAGAAAAATGTTTTTTTAATGTCTTCTCCTCTCGCCCTAAGTTGGTGGTATCCCGACCTAAAGTCAATCTTTGAAAAGTAGCTAGCCCTATGTAATTGATCAAATATATTATCAATTAGAAGGAGAGGATACATGTTCTTTATGGTGACTATATTGATTTGACGTTAATCAATGCACATCCTAAGGGACCCATCCTTCTTCTTTACAAACAAGACCAGACCACCCCATAGAGAAAAAGTAGGTTAACTGAAACCCTTGTCTAGTAAATCTTTGAGTTGGAGCTTCAACTCTTTCAATTCAACTAGAGCCATCTGACGTGGAGGAATTTAAATAGCATTTGTATCTAGTAACAAGTCAATGTCAAAAATATTTTCCCTTTTGGGAGGAATTTCGTAAAGTTCATCTCGAAATAACCTCCGAAAATTCTCTTTCTATGAGAACTAACTCAATAGTAGGAGTTTCACATTTTATATTTTTAACCCTCACCACATTGTATAGACAACCCTTTTCTATCATCTTATAGGCCTTGAAGAATCAAGTGATTTGACACCTTGGCATAAAATTTCCCCCCTTTCACTCTAAAATGGGTTCTTCGGGAATCGAAACTTCACTACCCTCGTTCTACAATCTATGGATTGAAAACAAGCATGGAGACAATCCATACCAAAAATGATACCAAAATCAATTATTTCATGTTCAATCAAGTCAACAAGAGTAACACTATTGGGCAACATTATAGGACATTTCCTATAGACTCTCTTTGCAACTACGGAATCACCCATTAGGGTACAAACCACAAAGGGTTCAATCAAAACATGGGGAAGTATATCAAATTTCAAAGATACGAAAGGTGTAACAAAATAAAGTGTAGAATCTGGATCAAGCGAAGTATAACATTAATGGAGAACACTTGTAACATACCATTAACTACATTAGGAGATCTCTCTTGTTCTTCCCTAGCCTTAAGTGCATAAAAATGGTTTCATTTTGGAGCTTCGGTTCTAGGACATCTTTATTGAACCTGGTTGTTCCCCTTTCCTTGACTCTTAACACTAGGAAAATCTATGATCGTATGAAAACTTTTGCCACAACCATAGTAACTAGTTGTTCCAACAAGGCATTCAACCACATAATTCTTACCACACGTTCCACAAGTTGGTCTTTTTCTGGAGAATCAACATTTCTCCCATTCTGAGATTTATGGTTCGATCCCCTATGATTTTGAGTCTTGGAGAAATTTTAAAGAACTTGGTTTGAAAAATGCTTCTTAAACATAGGGTTGTTTTTAATGTCAAACCTACACATAGAAGTACTAATTTCAAAAGAACTTCCTTCTTAGCTTCTCTATTCTTCTTTCTTAGATGACTCTCCTCTTCTTTTTGTGCATGAACTATCTTCCTAGAAAGATACATGTTCTCATGAATCGCAGTTGCACGACATTCCTCTTCAAGCTCTTCTGACACTCCTTTTACATAACAGCTCATTTCATCCCTATTTTTCAACACCAATAAGGAAGCATATTTGGACAATTTATTGAACATTAAGGAGTTTTTCTTAACACTCATACCTACTTTACCTTGGATTCCTTTGCTCCCTTGGAAAAAACCTATCAAGAAATACCTTCTTAAGTCTTTCATTTTTAATTAAGGGAACAATAGCCATTATTTATGTTTGACCATGTGAGCTAAACATGGAATCCGATGTCATGAAACCCCACACCGAAAGAAGGTGATCTACTTGCCAAGGTAGAACCAAAACATTAACATAACATTCTAGGTGAAAGAAACATACATCAAGACCTAGGAGATATATTAGAGACGCATAGTTCCACATTAAATGGAAACCGGTATCTCATGAGAGTCATTGTGAACATACCTTCCAACATGAGAAGGGACACCTCTCATATATAGTTCATTGGTGCTATGCTAAAGTCCCTTGTTGAATATCCTTTACGTTATCACTAATAATCAATCTTATCATAGGCTATAGGAGAATAACTCCTTGACTAAACATGATCATTAGCTCATTAGGTTATGGATGAGAATTTCCTTACATCTAAACCCTTCATTAGTGAAATTAAAATTCAATAGTCATATAATCTAAGGAATACAAGAGACATCATAAACTTTGCATTATCGTATCCTTAACATGATTCAACATTTAACATATTCATAGCCCATCATACATGCATAGCAACGTCATACATACTTCAATTGCATTACAACAACAATTATAAGTCAACATCAACATAATAGAGTAATCATGTCTTTTGAAGACTTACTTATTGGTTCCAAGAATCTTCATCAAGAACTTACACTTAATTCATAATAATCATCATATTATATAGAGAAATGCTCGATAACATAACCAATGGAAACCACTCTAGTCATGCACAAGACCAATTCATAGTTACGGTGAACGAAAAGAGATCATTAAAACTATAGCTCCAATCCCCACATTTACCTAACATTAATTGATAGATATAACATAATAAAATCAATTATTTAGGGAGAGAACGTGCTTCACACAAAAACCAACAATACCATATAAATTATTCATCCATACATGTTTAATTATCCATAGAAAATCATAGTTTTTCATCCTTAGTCATAAATCTATAGTTTGGAAGAAAACCCACTTATAAAGTAAAAATTGTTATAAAACTTTTTTCGAAGGACCTTTTTTGGAAATAAATCTCAATAGTTAAAAACACATACCTTATTGATGGTTATTAAATGAATTTTGAATAAAAACCTTAGATACTTTGTGTTCTTCCTAGAGCTTTTCCTGTTTCTCAATGGTTGTTGAATACAGTGAGAGTTTTGATAGAGATTAGAGGGATTTGTTAATTTTTTTAGAGTACATGAAAGTGGTTTAAAACTAACTTAAAAAAATGATAAATTCGTCCCTTAATATACCGAAAATACGCCTCACTTTAATGATTCTTTTTCAGAAGTTTAATTGACTTAAAATGACGCGGACAAATTTGGGTAGTGGTTGCACATCGCCGCGGCAATTCCTTTTCTTTTTTTTGAAAATTTATGTCAAGGAAGTGTCACACCCCAATTACCCCCGAGACAAAGACACTGAACCTAGGACCACGAGTAATCCCAAGCTAACTTTGGTGGCATGATTATGAGCATAATAATGCAGAAGATAAATCATAATTTATAATGAAAAGTAGGGGAATACCCATATTTTTTATAACTGAGATAAATGAAATACTTATTAGTTTAATACAAAGAATTTATTAACTCAATACTAAGTTGAAACTAACTATGTTAGAAAATATCCTCTAAACTTACTAGAAATGTTGCAACTAATCTAGCAAAACTGAAACTAAAAGACTAAATACTCAAAAGGAACTCATGACTATTATCAGCGGAGAATGAGGACTCACCACTAAATCTGCTTACCTGGAGATCGAATATCGATCATAACGTGATCTTGATGCTTAGAATATGAACCTACATCACGAGGAGATGTAGCATACATATATCTCAGTACCTGAAGTTAGTGAGCATTTATTATAGAATAAAGCATAAATAAAACATGATTGAACAAGCACAAAAGCGAGTATAATAATTTGACCATTATATACTGAATTATGAGCTAGCTTTATGCAATAACCAATTTATAACATGCTAAAACCATATACTAAACATATTGATAAATGGTCAACAAAGAGTTTGAATGAACTTTGTAAGCCACGAATAACCAATAATATAACACATGAGATAAATGTATAGTTCGATGTATACGCCCCATCGAGAGGACCCAATATACCCTACAAAAGATATAAAGGCATCCTAGCATGATCACTAAACTGATTCCCCACAAAAAGGACTTACAACCTTCATGGCTAGTAGTTCAGGGACTAATCGGGTTCACTGAACCCTAGTCCAACTCGGTATTATTCTACTCCTATTGAATTATGTAAAATAACTGATTATGACACTGTTTCTGTAAATGATGGATAGCTCAAAACTGAACATGCAAACTGAGAATGCACCATTCAATCTAATCATGATGCGTTAAAAACTTAGCATGTAAATTAACTAACAAAAATACTTGACCTAGCATGTGTAAATCAAGAACTTAGGAAATACAAAGCTAGGATTCTAAAATTTATGAGATAAACTGAGCAATAACATGATAATCGTATCTGGAACATATATTTTAACTAAATCATGATGTTTTGCTAAAATTCTAATTAACCTAGGTTTAATCATGATAATTGCATCAAAAACTAACTGAAAACTACAGACCCAATGGGTAAAAGGAACCCACTAGTAAAATCCCACCTACATGGTGATGAGATTCACATAGAAACACTTAGATTTCTTTGCTGGGACTACGAGAAACTTGCTTCGTTCTTGAACAAGGGTTTTTGAGCTTATTCTCCTTTATTGCTTCTATGTTCTAACTTTTGATTAATGATATTGACTTAGGTAAGTTCTTGTTATGTTTCTAGGCTTAAAGTGACTAAATTATGATGATTTTGTGTAAAAACTGTGTATCTTAAGGCTTAAACGAAGTGGAAAAGACCAAAAGACCCCTATGTTAGTTAATCTCGAACAAACCGACGACCAAGAGTGACGGTGTGCCGTTCCATGAACGGTCCATCCTTTTGTCAGTAAGTTGGGTCTGTTCTGCAGTCCTTTGATAAAATGGGTATTACTCTTTAATCGTAGGTCTAAATTTACCATGGTTGTTGACTATGGAAAGCTAATTCAGTCATGTGCATTCCCCCCTTAAGTGTCTGCTAATTCACACCTATGGTCAGACTATGGACCGTGGGTCTACCTACGAAACGTGATGTTCATCCATGGCTCTTGTCAGAGCGTGGGTAAATGAGGTATCGATCGATAGTCACACACTATAGACTGTACATCCCTCCGTTGATCTTTACTTAACAAAATTTTTCTGGCCTGAGATTTTGCAGTTTTTTGACCGCATTAACGGATGTGCAGAACGGACTGTGGGTCAGTCTAAGTCCGTCGATGACCCCATTTGGGGCACCTGCAGATTTTTCTGAAAAGCTGATTTTTTGTCTGTTGTAGAAACGGGGTGTTACATTATCTCCCCCTTTGGAACATTTTTCTTCGAATAAAGACTAAATTAGCCGGAATATAGGGGGAGAGGTTCAAACCCTACTATTAAACACTAAGTGTTGAGTTTATGCAAATACGCTGAAAATGCAACTGCAAAGGGAGGAAACATGATTCTAAGCCTTAATTCACGCATGAATGACCTCATGGTTGCTTGTACTTTTGCTGTACAAGAAGCATCCTCTACAGACAGACTCCTCTACAAAACCTTGACTGAAGCGACTTCTTTGTTTCTCAACCTTCTAACATGAAAGTCAAGAATCTCATATGGTACATACTTAAAAGAAAGATTATGTTTAACTTCCATACTGTCTAATGGCATTATAGAGGCTGGATAACCCGCACACCTCTTCAAAAGTTAGATGTGGAAGACTGGACGCACTGCTGCTAATTCTGCTGGCAACTCTACCTCATATGACACCTTTTCATTCCTTTTCATAATCTTGTAAGGGCCTGCATATCTAGGACTTAGCTTCCCTTTCTTCCCAAATCTAATCACCCCTTTCATAGGTGAGACTTTCAGAAAAAACAAATCATCATCTTAGAACTCTATCTCACTTCTCCTTACAAATGCATAAGATTTCTGACATTTTTAGGTTGTCTTAAGTCTATCTCTAATGACGTGTACTTTCTCCATAGCACAAAGGACTGAATTTGCCCATATCAAAGCCACTTCACCTACATCAAACTAGCGAACAACAGATCTATATCTACGCCTATACAGAGCTTCATACGCGGTAATATGAATGTTGGAATTGTAGGTATAAGAGAAAGGTTATCATTTATCACGACCCAATTTAGAATTGTGAACGACGTCAAGGAGAAGAGTTCCAAACAAAGCGCTAACCAGAAATCTATAGAAAATCGGATTGAGTTTCCTCTATTTTTGTTCCAATCCTTAAATTTCCTGTAACAGAAATCAATAACGCAGCCAACCAATCTCATCTTTTTCCCACCTTATTCATCAATAAACTATTCGAAGAGTAAATTACTGATTCCAACTCAAAAAGATAACTCTCATACTATGAACGAGTTTGCAATACTAAAGGATACTCATAACTTCTAATAAAAATTGACTATGGAGTGACTCTAAGAATACCAATAAATGTTTATAACAACTAAGCTTGTTATCCACGCGAACAAGTCGGGGGCTCACCAGAAATTATCAACTAGAAAACTCCAGACAATACCAAGTCACCTGTATTCTCTGTAAAAAGATATAGCAAGGAGTGATACTCTAGCTCAGTGAGTAATAATACTTAACAATAACCATTTTAACGAGGGACAAGTCAGAAAACATGTTAGTACAATAATCAAAACGATAAAATAATGTTCTTTCATAAATCATAGCAACATTCAATTATTTGTGCTTTATATGACAAAAATCAATATATATATACTTAATAGTGAACTCAGAGAAACCTTTCCATATAAAATCTCATAGTTGTAAACTCAGAAATACACTTCCATATCAAATCTTATATTTGGGAGATTTTAAGGGATGAATCGTGTAATCACAGTGACCTTCTCTTTGAGAAGTAACAAGTAACAGTGAACTCCTCATCAAGGAGTTAAATATTCACATCGGTAGATCCCTACTCGAGGGATATCAATAACGGTATACTAGTTTCACATCCCACTATGAAAGGCTTAATAAAAAATGAGTAATTAGAAGGTGCACCATGTCTAACGATCCCGCAGTTAGCTATGGGATTCATCAAGGTCTATTCCAATTTATATCCTTTTTGTAATCAGTAAAACATTGCAAAGTCAAACAAAGTATTTTAATTTTATCAAATCATATCATTTCAAAGTTCAACATTCACCTGTCAAAATACTATTTCTCAAATAAATGTAAAACCTTTTCAATAAGCCTAATCATATTTTGTAAGAATGAGAAAGTCTGAAATATTCTTTTCAGTATTATATCCATAAAAAATTTGTCCCACGTGCAAATTCATAATATTCAGTAACACGTTTACATTAAAAACCATGTGAAAATCATCAAAGTTAAAAAATATCAATTATGGTAAGCTTACTACTCACTGTAATTGTTCTGAAAATATCAAGCTCCCCACTCGAGTATCAATCTATAATCACATTCATATCAATTTCGTATTAAGCTCGTCATACATGTTATTTCATCATAAATTAAATCACCTAACCCTAGAAGTTTCATGAACGACTCAAAATCTGTCCAATCACCTAATTGGGGGTTTAATCACGTAAAACAACCTCCCTTTGATCAACTTCACATTTTAATAAACCAACAAAACAATGTTGCCTATGAACATTTTCTTCATATTTGCCGAATAACAAGGTTTATAGTCCAAATAATTAGTGTACTTCTTAAAATCAAGAGAATCTGACAATTCTCTCTATATCTTTTAACTCGTGATTTCTTTAACACTCAACACCATTTATATAGCTATGGAAAATCTAGAGCAAATATATAACTAATTTCAGAAATTCACCTTAATCTTCTGCTTTTCTCCAAGTTAAGAATCAATGCTTACTAATTATCTTACACACTCCTTCGCTGTTCCAAATCTATTTAAATTGAGATGGTGGAAACAAATTTCCGCACTGGTATGGAACATGAGGATGCTATCTTTTTAATGCATATACTTTTACTTTTTCTCCATTGCTACTCACACAATTAACTGACAAGTGAGAACCAATCACAATGATGAAGGTTGGAAGGAAATTTTTGTTTTCTTCATTTCTCTCTACTGAAAATTGCAGCAAGGCTTCCTAGGGCTTTTAGCCCAATTTTTTTTTACCTAAAGACTTATTTACCCTTATCCTTTAGTAGTTCAAACTGGTGTCTAGTATGAGAGTTACGTTTTTGAGATAGAATAAGTAATTTCTGTTACATGAAATTTCAGTATAGGCCCAAAAGCAGAGGAAAATCTTTCCAATTTCAAATCTAATAGCTGTAAACTCGGAAAAAAAACTTTCATATCAAATCATATATCTCGGAGATTTCAAATGATGAATCATGTATTCAGAGTTGCCTTCTCTTTGAGAAGTAACCAGTAACAATGAACTCCTCATAAAGGAGTTAAATATTCATATTGGTAGATCCCTACTCAAGGGATATCAGTAACGGTATACTAGTTTCACATCCCACTAGCAAAGGCTTTATTAGAAATCAATAATTACAAGGTGTACCAGTTCTAACGATCCTGCCATTAGCTATGGAATTCATCAAGGTCTAATCCCATTTATATACTTTTTGTAATCATAAAAATATTACAAAATCAAACAAAGCATTTAAATTTTATCAAATCATATCATTTAAAAGTTCAACAATCACTTGTCAAAATACTATTTCTCAAATAAGGGTAAAACCTATTACATAACAATATTCATATTTTGTAAGAATGAGACCGTCTGAAATAATTTTTTCAGTATTATATCCAGTAAAAGACTTGTCCCACATGAAAGTTCAATACATTCAGCAAACGTTTACATTATAAACAATGTGAAAATCATGCAACTTATAAAATATCAATTGTGGTAAGATTACTAGTCACCTTAGTTGTGCTGAAAATACAAAGCTCGCCACTCGAGTATCTGTATAAATCCCTTTTGTGAATCTATAAGCACATTCATATCAATTTCATATCAACCTCTTCATACATGCTATTGCATAATAAATAAAAACACCCAACCCTAGAAGATTCATTAATGACTCAAAATCTATCCAATCACTTAATTGGGGCTTTAATCACATAAAAAAAACCTCCCTTTGATTAACTTCACATTGTAATAAACAAACAAAACCTTGCACTCTTTCAAATCATGTGAATTAGACAATTCTCTCAATTTATTTTGACTCCAGATTTCTTAAACACCCAACCCCAGTTCTATTGCTATGGAAAATCAGAGCAAATATATAACTATATTCAGAAATTTACCTTCATATTATGCTTCTCTCTTTATTAAGAATCAATGCTTATTAATTATCTTCCTCGCTCCTCCTCTATTAAAAATCAATTAAAATAGCCATGGTTGAAACAAATTTCTCCACTAACATGGAACTTGAGGACGCTTGCTTGTTATTGCAACTAACATGGAACTTGAGGACGCTTGCTTGTTATTGCATCTACTTTTATTTTTTCTCCATTGCTACTCACACAAATAACTGACAAGTGAGAACCGATGACAATGATGAACGTTGGATGGAAATATTTTTCTTCTTCGCTTCTCTCTACTAAAAATTGCAGTGTGGCTTCCTAGGGCTTTTATACTAATCTCTTTTATTTTAAAACTAAATACGTATTTACCCTTATCTAAAATTATGGGGTATTACATTCTTCACACCTTAAGAAATTAAGTCCATGAATTTTAATGTAAGTATGTACTTGTAGGATGAAACAAGAGAGCATACTTGACTTGCATATCAGTTTTAATCACTCAAGTAGCTCTTCCATAGTATGATGTAAATTAACACTTTCACGAACATAATTTCATTGACCTTAACTTTTGTACTTGTTTGGAAACTATAGCAATAAGTTCCTCCTAATATGTTAAGTTCTCATCAATTAGTAAGATTAGTGTTTCAAGTACATGAGAGAAGTATAAGATACATTTTCATTGCAGACATAGAACCTTGAACGATAAAATATATCTCAGAGAAAGTTTCAAACTATAAATGATCACTACTATCACCTTGTCTAGGATCATATATGACCTTACATATCTCAAGATCAATATAACTTTGTTGCTTCTCGCCTTTGCATAAAGGGACTCTTAGGAATTTGACTGTGAACTCTAATTCTTTTCTCCTCTTAGCTGCATAAGACTCGACTTCTTTGAGTTTTGGAGTAAATTCATTCAAAATCTCTCATTAAATGGACATGTTAATATTTGCGTATCACTAGTTTGATATAATAACTTAGCCTCTCCAACTTTAAACCATTCTTTAGGTGAGTGACCTCACCTACTAAACAAGACTTCATATTAAGCCATATGAATGCTTGATCGAGAATATATGTTTGGCAAAACTCAATTAGAGATAGGTAAGCATCCTAACTACCCCAGAATTAGGAGTGCAAAATCTTAACATATACTCTAGAGTTATTATAGTACACTCGTACTAAATGTTCACTGCAAATGAAATATAGTAGTGTAAGATTTAATCTCATGCTCAAGGTTTCTTGAAAAAATTTCCAAGAGATTAGTTAAAAAATAATCTTTTCTTAGATATGGTTAACAAAGGTGATAAATTTCATAGTAACTCTTTTACAATTTCCAATGTGGATGTCTTGTGGCGCTAGTTAGATACAAACCAATGGAGCAGCCTTTGGCCAACTTATGAAGTCCAACAACTTCAAACAGAGCAAACACCGTCTTTCTTAATCATTTCCTTTCAATATAATTGACCCATTACACGATTCATCTTAGTGGATTCAAGGTGCAAGATATATCTAAAGTTGTGAGCTTCCTAAATTATTGGAACATCACAATCTATAGGATGCCCCCCAGTGAGTCATAGGCCTTTATGTTGTCTGGTTTGTCGAACATGTCAGTTAAGCTAGGTATGACTCTTTGCATAGTGATAAACATCTCCACGATAACACCCTTGTCTCTTGTACCAATATTATTTCCACCCCTGTAATTAGTTTAACTATCTTCTAGTTGACCTTTCCATGAACTTTCTTAATACTTGTTACTTTTCATAATCTGGGAGAGACAATTACTTGGAAAATGCGCATTTTATGTACCCTGTCTAGAATATTCCTGATATCTCAATATCAAGTCTAAATCAAATGATAATAAGATAAATAACGTAGATACAACTTAAACAATCTTAATTGCTTCACACACGCAGAAGAGTAAGAAAAAAGAGACAAGACACATCCTATCACATACTCACAGAATCATGATAATAGAAACGGATGGCAACATAACCATAATTGAGATTCTACTACTAACGTGTGATCCATAAATCAAAAGAATATCCTAGGGATCTGATACCAACTTTGTCACGAACCAATTTAGAATCATGACCGCCACTAAGGAGAAGAGTTCCAAAGCAACCCTTAACTAGAAATCTAGACAAAATCAGATGGAGTTTCCTATGATTTTGGGCCTATCCTGAAAATTCCAGTATCATAAATCAATAACGCAGCCAGCCAATCTCATCTTTTCCCATCTTATTCATCGATAAGCTATTCAAACAGTAAATTACTAATTCCAACTCCAAAACATAACTCTCATACGAGACACGTGTTTGCAATACGAAAGGCTTCTCATAACTTCTAATAAAAAAATGATTATGGAGTGACTCTAAGAATACCAAAAAATATCTATAACAACTCACAATCTTGTTGTCCACGTGAACAAATGTGGGGCTCACCAGAAATTATCAACTCCAAAACTCTAGACCCTACAAAAGTCACTTTTATTCTCTGTAAAAAAAATTAAGCGAGGAGTGAGTAGCTAGATCAGTGAGTAATAATAATTAACCACAACAATTTTAACCAGGGACAAGTCATAAAAAAGGCTAGTTCAATAATCATAACGATGCAATAATCTTCTTTCATAAATCATAACAATATTCAATCTTTTGTGCTTTATATAATCAATGTATATATATAAACTTAATAGTGAACTTAGAGAAACCTTTTCATAGCAAATCTTATAGGTGTAAACTCAGATTAACACATTCATATCAAATCTTCTATCTTGGAGATTTCGAAGGATGAATGGTCTAGTCAGATTGGCCTTCTCTTTGAGAAGTTACTATTAAAAGTAAACTCCTCGTAAAGGATTTAAATATTCATATATGTAGATCCCTACTCGAGGATTATCATTAATGGTATACTAGTTTCACATCCCACTAGCAAAGGCTATATAAAAAATCATTAGTTACAAGGTGCACCAGGTCTAACAATCCCGCTGTTAGCTACGTGATTCATCAAGGTCTACACTCATTTATATCCTTTTTGTAATTAGTAAAACATTTAGAAATAAAAAAAAAACAATTATATTTTATCAAATAATATCATTTCAAAGTTCAACAATCACCTGTCAAACTACTATTTCTCAAGTAAGTCTAAAACCTTTTAAATAACAGTAATCATATTTGTAAGAATGAGACCGTCTCAAATAATTTTTTCTGTATTTTATCTAGTAAAAGACTTGTACCACGTGAAATTTCAAAACATTTAGTAATACGTTTACTTTATAAATAATGTGAAAATCATGCAAGTTATAAAACATCAATCTTGGTAAGATTACTACTCATCGTACTTGTGCTGAATATACCGAGCTCGCCACTCGAGTATCTTTATGAATCCCTTTGGTTAATCTATAATCACATTCATATCAATTTCATATTAACCTCTTCATACATGCTATTTCATTTTAAATTAAAACACCCAGCCCTAGAAGTTTCATTAATGACGCAAAATCTGTCCAATCACATAAATGGGCCTTTAATAACTTAAAAAAACCTTTCATTGATTAACTTCACATATTAGTAAACCAACACAACCTTGCTGCTCATCAACTATTACTTCATATTTGCCTACTAACAAGGTTTATAGTTCAAATCATTAGTGAACTCCTTCAAATCAAGAAAATCTGACAATTCTCACTATTTCTTTTAACTCGTGATTTCTGAAACTCCCCACTCCAGTTCTATTGCTGTGGACAATTCAGATCAAATATGTAAATAAGTTCAGAAACTTACCTTCATCTTCTGCTTCTCTCGTTGTTTAAGAATCAGCGCTTACTTATTCTCTTCTTCGCTCCTTCTCTCTTCAAAATCTATTAAAATTGCCATGGTGGAAAGAAATTCTCCACAGATATGGAACTTGAGGATGCTGGCTTGTTCTTGCATCTACACTCACACAAATAACTGACAAGTGAGAACCGATGACAGTGATGAACGTTGGATGAATTTTTTTTTCTTTTTCGTTTCTCTCTGCTGAAAATTGTAGTGTGGCTTCCTAGGGCTTTTAGCCTAATCTCCTTTTTTTTAAACTAAAAGACTTATTCACCCTTATCTAAAATTATGGGGTATTACATTCTCCACACCTTTAGAAATTCAGTCCTTGAATTTTAAAGTAAGTATGTACTTGTAGGATGAAACAGGAGAGGATACTTGACTTGCGTATTAGTTTTCAACTCTGAAGTAGCTTCTTCAATAGTTTGATGTTACTGTAACACTTTCACGAACATAATTTCACTTGACCATAACTTTCATGATTGGAAACTATAGCCATAGGTTCCTCTTCATATGTTTTCTCATCAATTAGTAAGGTTAGTGTATCAAGTACATGAAAGGAGTATGGGATACATTTTCTTTGTAGACATAGAGGCTTCAACGAGTAAAATATTTTTCAAAGAAAGCTTCAAACTATATAACACTACTATCACCTGGTCTAGGAATTTGACTGTGTACTCTAAATCTTTTCTCCTCTTATCTGCATAAGACTCGACTTCATTGAGTTTTTGAGTAAATTCACTCAAAATGTCTCTCATCAAATGGACTTGTTAATATTTGCTTATCGCAAGTTTGATCTAAGAAATTTAGCCTCTCCAACTTTAAACCATCCTTAAGGTGAGTGACCTCGCCTTCAATACCAGACTTCATATGAAGCCATATGAATGCTTGATCGAGAATATATGTTTTAGCAAAACTCAGTAAGATATAGGTAAGCATCCTAAATACCCCAATATCTGGAGTGCAAACTCTTAACATATAATACACTCGTACTAAATGTTCATTGCAAATGAAATATAGTACAATAAGATTTAAACATATGCTCAAGGTTTCTTGAAAAAAATTTCCAAGCGATGATTTGATCAGTAATCTTTTCTCAGATATGGTTAGCAAAGGTGATAAATTTCATAGTAACTCATATACAATTTCCAATTTGGATGTCTGGTGGCGCCAGTTAGATACAAGCCAATGGAGCAGCCTTGTCTAACTAATGAAGTCCAACAACTTCAAAAAGAGCCAGCACTGTCTTTCTTAATCTATTCCTTTCAATATAATTGACCCATTACACGATTCAACGTAGTGGATTCGAGATGCCTGATATATCTAGAGCTGTGAGCTTCCTTAAATATTGGAAAATCACAATCTATTTAGACCTGCTAAGTATATAGGATGCCCCCCCGGTTAGACTTTGGTCTTTATGTTGTCTGGCTTTATCCGACATGTCAATGAAGCTATCTATGACTCTTTGCATAGTGATAAACATCTCAACGATAACACCCTTGTCTCTTGTAGCAGTATTATTTTCACCCTTGTAATGATTTTAACTACCTTATAGTGGACCCTTCCATGACCATGCTTGTTACTTATTATTTGTCATAAATTGGGAGAGACTATTACATGGAAAATGCGCATTTTATGTACCCTGTCTAGTATATTCCTCATATCGCAATATCAAGTCTAAATCAAATAATAATAATATAAATAACTAGATACAACTAAGACAATCCTTATTGCTTCTTACATGCAGAAGAGTAAGAAAAAAGAGACAAGACACATCCTATCACGTACTCGCATAATGACGATTATAGAAATGGGTGGCAACATAACCATAATTGAGATTCTACTACTAACGTGTGATCATTAAATCACAAGAATATCCTAGGGATCTGATACCAACTTTGTCATGACCCAATTTAGAATCATGACTGGCACTAAGGAGAAGGGTTCCATAGCAACCCTTAACTAGAAATCTACAAAAAATCAGATAGAGTTTCCTATGTTTTTGGGCCTATCCTGACATTTCCTGTATCATAAATCAATAACGCAGCAAGCCAATCTCATATTTTTCCCACCTTATTCATCAATAAATTATTTAAAGAGTAAATTACTGATTCCAACTCTAAAACATAACTGTCATACTAGACACCTGTTTGCAATACGAAAGGTTTTTCATAACTTCTAATAAAAAAATGACTATGGAGTTACTCTAAGAATACCAAAAAATATCTATAACAACTAATAAGCTTGTTGTGCATACGAACAAGTATGGGGCTCACCAGAAATTATCAACTCGAAAGCTCTAGACCTTACAAAAGTCACTTTTATTCTCTGTAAAAAAAATATAGCGAGGTGTGAGACGCTAGATCAGTGAGTAATAATACCTAACAAGAACAATTTTAACGAGGGAAAAGTCATAAAACATGCTAGTTCAATAATCAAATGATGTAATAATCTTCTTTCATGAATCATAGCAATGTTCAATCTTTTGTGTTTTATATATTAAAAAAAATATAAATACTTAATAGTGAACTTAGAGAAACCTTTCCATATCAAATGTTATAGTTGTAAACTCAGAAAAACACTTTCATATCAAATCTAATATCTGAGAGATTTCGAAGGATGAATGGTCTAGTCAGATTGGCCTTTTCTTTGAGAAGTAACCATTTACAGTGAACTCCTCGTAAAGTAGCTAAATATTCATATATGTAGATCCCTACTCGAGGGATATCACTAACGGTATACTAGTTTCACAACCCACTAGCAAAGGCTATATAAGAAATCATTAATTCCAAGGTGCACCAAGTCTAACAATCCCGCCGTTAGCTACGAGATTCATCAAGGTCTACACCCATTTATATCCTTTTTGTAATCAGTAAAACATTTCAAATTCAAACAAAGCATTTAAATTTTATCAAATCATATCATTTAAAAGTTCAACAATCACCTGTCAAACTACTATTTATCAAATATGTCTAAAACCTTTTAAATAACAGTAATCATATTTAGTAAGAATGAGACCGTCTCAAATAATCTTTTCAGTATTTTATCTCGTAAAAGACTTGTCCCACGTGCAAGTTCAAAACATTTAGTAACGTGTTTACTTTATAAACCATGTGAAAATCATGCAAGTTATAAAACATCTATGGTTGTAAGATTACTACTCACCGTACTTGTGCTGAAAATACCGAGCTCACCACTCGAGTATCTTTATGAATCACTTTGGTTAATCTATAATCACGTTCATATCAATTTTGTATTAACCTCTTCATACAGGCTATTATATAATAAATTAAAAAACCCAGCCCTAGAAGTTTCACGAATGACGCAAAATCTGTCCAATCACTTAATTGGGCCTTTAATAACGGAAAACAACCTCCCATTGATTAACTTCACATATTACTAAACCAACACAACCTTGCTGCCCATCAACTTTTACTTCATATTTGCCGAATAACAAAGTTTATAGTTCAAATCAATAGTGCACTCCTTCAAATCAAGAAAATCTTACAATTCTCACTATTTCTTTTAACTCGTGATTTCTGAAACTCCCAACTCCAGTTCTATTGCTTTGGAAAATTCAGATCAAATATGTAAATAAGTTCAGAAATTTACCTTCATCTTCTGCTTCTCTCATTAGTTAAGACTTAGCGCTTACTTATTCTCTTCTTCGCTCCTTCTCTCTTCCAAATCTATTAAAATTGCCATGGTGGAACCAAATTCTTCACGGATATGGAACTTGAGGATGCTGGCTTGTTCTTGCATCTACACTCACACAAATAACTTACAAGTGAGAACCGATGACAATGATGAACATTGGATGAAAACTTTTTTCTTTTTCGTTTCTCTCTGCTGAAAATTGCTGTGTGGCTTCCTAGGGCTTTTAGCCTAATCTCCTTTTTTTAAAACTAAAGACTTATTCACCCTTATCTAAAATTATGGGGTATTACATTTCCACACCTTTAGAAATTCAGTTCATGAATTTTAAAGTAAGTATGTACATGTAGGATGAAACAAGAGAGGATACTTGAATTGCATATTAGTTTTCAACACTAAAGTAGCATCTTCAATAGTATGATGTCACCCTAACACTTTCACATACATAATTTATTTTTACCATAACTTTCTTACTTGTTTAGAAACTATAGCCATAGGTTCCTCTTCATATTTTAAGTTCTCATAAATTAATAAGGTTAGTGTATCAAGTACATGAAAGGAGTATGGTATACATTTTCTTTGGAGACATAGAACCTTGAACGAGTAAAGTATATCTCAAACAAATTTTCAATAAAGAGACTCTTAGGACTTTGAGTATGTACTCAAAATCTTTTCTCCTCTTATCTTCTTAAGACTCGACTTCTTTGAGTTTTTGAGTAAATTCACTCGAAATCTCTCTCATTAAATGGACTTGTTAATATTTGCTTATCACAAGTTTAATCTAAGAACTTTAGCCTCTCCAACTTTAAACCATCCTTTAGGTGAGTGACCTCGCCTACAATACCAGACTTCATATGAAGCCATATGAATGCTTGATCGAGAATATATGTTTTAGCGAAACTCAGTTAGAGATAGGTAAGCATCATAAATACCCCAAAATCAAGAGTGAAAACTCTTATCATATACTCTAGAGTTAGTATAGTAAACTCACACTAAATGTTCACATTAAATGAAATATAGTACTATAAGATTTAATCATATGCTCACGGTTCTAGAAAAAATTTCCAAGAGATGATTTGAACAGTAATCTTTTCTCAGATATGGTTAACAAAGGTGATAAATTTCATAGTAACTCTTTTACAATTTCCAATTTGGATTTCTGGTGGTGCCAGTTAGATAAAAGCCAATGGAGAAGCCTTGGCAAATTGATGAAGTCAAACAACTTCAAACAGAGCCAACACCGTCTTTCTTAATCTATTCCTTTCAATATAATTGAACCATTACACGATTCATCTTAGTGGATTCGAGGTGCCTAATAAATCTAGAGTTTTGAGCTTCCTTAAATATTGGAACATCACAATCTATTTAGACCTGCTAAACATATAGGATTCCCCTGGTAAGTCATTGGCCTTTATGTTGTCTGGTTTTATCCAACATGTCAATTAAGCTAGCTAGGACTCTTTTCATAGTGATAAACATCTCTACGATAACACCCTTGTCTCTTGTACCAGTATTATTTCCATCCTTGTAATGACTTTAACTACCTTATAGTGGACCCTTCCATGAACCTGCTTGTTACCTGTTATTTGTCATAAATTGGGAGAGACTATTACTTGGAAAATACACATTTTATGTACCTTGTATGGACTATGTCTGGACTATTCCTTGTATCTCAATATCAAGTCTAAATCAAATGGTAATAAAATAAATAAGTTAGATATAGATAATAGAATCTTAATTCCCACATACATGCGGAAGACTATGAAAAAAGAGACAAGGCACATCCTATCATGTACTCACAGAATAACAATTATAGAATTGGCCGGCAACATAACCATAATTGATATTCTACTAATAACGTGTGCTCCATAAGTCACAAGAATAACCTATGGCTCTTACATAAACCTTGTCACGACCCAATTTATAATCGTGACTGGCATTAAGGAGAAGATTTCCAAAGAAAGCCTTAACCCGAAATCTGCAGAAAATTGGACAGAGTTTCCTCTGTTTTTCTGCCTATCCTAAAATTTCCTGCAACAAAAATCAATAATGTAGCCAACCAATCTTATCTTTTTGCCATCTTATTCATTAATAAACTATTCAACGAGTAAATTACTGATTCCAACTCCAAAACATAACTCTCATACTAGAGACTAGTTTGTAATAGAAAGGATACTCATAACTTCTAATAAAAAAATAAATATAGAGCGACTCTAAGAATACCAACAAATGTCTATAACATCTAATAAGCTTGTTATCCACGTGAACAAGTGGGGGATGACAAGAAATTATCAAATCAAAAGCTTTATACTTCACCAAAGTCACGTGTATTCTGTGTAAAAAATATATTGCGAGGAGTGAGAATACTTAACCACAATAATCATAATGATGAAATAATGTTCTTTCAAATATCATAGCAATGTTAAATCTTTTGTGCTTTATATAAGAAAAATAAATATAAATACTAAATAGTAAACTCAGAGAAACCATTCCATATCAAATCTTATAGTTTTAAACTAAGAAAAACACTTTCATATCAAATCTTATATCTAGGAGATTTTCAGAGGATGAATCGTGTAATAAAGTGGCCTTCTTTTTGAGAAGTAACCATTAACAGTGAACTCCTTGTAAAGGAGATTAATAATCATATTGGTAGATCACAACTCGAGTGAGATTATTGATGGTCTAACGATCCCGCTGTTAGCTAAGGGATTTATCAAGGTCTACTTCCATTTTAATTTTATTTTTTGTAATCAGTAAAACATTTGAAAATCAAACAGAGCATATTAGCTTTATCAAACCATATCCTTTCAAAGTTCAACAATCACCTATCAACATAATTTCTCAAAAATAAGTGTAAATCCTTTTCAATAGCAGTAATCATATATTGTAAGAATGAGACCGTCTCAAATAATCTTTTCAGTTTTATATCCAGTAAAAGACTCCTCCCACATGCAAGTTCACAGAATTCAGTAACACATTTACTTTATAAACCATGTGAAAATCATGCAAGTTATAAAACACCATTTGTGGTAAGACTACTCACCGTACTTGTGCTGAAAATACCAAGCTCGCCACTCGAGTATCTATGTGAATCCCTTTGGTCAATATATAATCACATTCATATCAATTTCATATTAACCTTTTCATACATGCTATTGTATAATAATTCAAAACACACATCGCTAGAAGTTCCATGAATGACTCAAAAATTTTCCAATAACCTAATTGGGGCTTTAATCACATAAAATAACCTCCCTTTGATTATTTTTACAATGTAATAAACCAACACAACCTTGCTGCCCATCAACTTTTTCTTCATATTTGCGGAATAACAAGGTTAATAGTTCAAATAATTCGTGCACTCCTTCAAATCATGAGAATATGAAAATTCTCTCTTTCTATTTTAACTCGTGATTTCCTAAATTATCAACCCCAGTTCTATAGCTATGGAAAATTCAGATCAAATATATAACTATGTTCAGAAACATACCTTCATCTTCCGCTTCTCTCTTTAGTTAAGAATAAATGCTTAGTAATTCTTTTTCTGGCTCCTTCTCTCTTCCAAATCTATTAAATATTCCACGGTGGAAACAAATCTCTCCACTGATATGGAACTTGAGAATGATGTCTTGTTCTTGCATCTACTTTTACTTTTTCTTTATTGCTACTCACACAAATAATTTACAAGTTAGAATCGATGACAATGATTAATGTTGGAAGGAAATTTGTTTTTTCTTCGTTCTCTCTACTAAACATTGCAGCGTGGCTTGCTAGGGATTTTAGACCAATCTCTTTTTTTTTAACTAAAGACTTATTTACCCTCAATTAAAATTATGGGGGATTACATAATTTTGTTTTGACCTTAACTAGCTTTGAAATTGATCACACAACCTCTCAACATATCCTCTATGGTCTGAATGGTACACTCAGCTTAACCATCCGTCTGTGGATGAAATGTTGTAATAAGGTTAACTTGAGTACGAAGACCCTTCTAAAATGACTATCAGATATTAGACATAAACATAGGACCTCAATCTGAGTGATCGACAAGGGACCTCGTTATACCTCACAATTTCATTAATTGTAAATCTTGGCATAGTTCTTTACCGAATATGTAGTCTTTACCGCTAAGAAGAGAGAAGACTTAGTCATCCAATCAATCATCACCCAAATGGAGTCATGTTGTGTGCGAGTACGATGTACTACTTTTATGAAATGCATATTTATTACATCCTGCTTCCAAGTAAGAATATCGAGCTCTTTAGTCATATCTCGTGGATTCTGATGTTTGACCTTGACTTGCGAGCAATTTGGGCACTTTCTCACAAAGTCTATTATATCCCTCTTCGTGCCATTCCACCAATACACTTCGTGCAGATCGCGGTATATCTTAGTGGCACCTGGATGAGTAGAATATCCAGAGTTATGGGCTTCTGCAAGGATATACTTTATCAAGTCACCCACATTAGAAACACACAATCTACCCTGGTAGCAATGTACACCATCTCCCCCTTGGTAGAAAACCTCCACTCTCTTATTGTAGATTGCACTCTTAAGTTCAAGCAATATTGATTCATTTTCTTGCTTTTCCTTAAACTCCACTACAAAAGAAGATTTTTCCTTATTCCGAACTTCTACACCACTGTCTGATATGATCATAAAGCGAATTCCTAAGAAAGCAAGACTTTGAAAATCCTTCACTAGCTCATTCCTTTCTTCCTCACCATGGGCTAAACTACCCATAGATAGTCTACTATGAGCCTCTGCTACTACGTGAGCCTTACCAGGATGATAATGTACACCCATATCATCATCCTTATAGAACTCAAGCTATCTCCTCTCATGAAGATTAGTGAAGCCTATTATGATCAGTGACCACATCTACATGAACACCGTACAAGTAGTGTCTCCATATATTGAGTGCAAACACCAATGCAGCAAGATCGAGGTCATGAGTTGGATAGTTCTTCTCATGCACCTTAAGTTGTCTAGAGGCATACATTATAACCTTATCTCATTGCATCAACACACAACCAAGCCCAACTCTCGATGCATCACAATAGATCACATCACAATCTGAACCCTCTGG
The DNA here is from genome assembly GCA_032847665.1 of Solanum chilense. Classification (NCBI taxonomy): domain Eukaryota; kingdom Viridiplantae; phylum Streptophyta; class Magnoliopsida; order Solanales; family Solanaceae; genus Solanum; species Solanum chilense. Next base: position 48,340,157 of record CM064969.1, on the reverse strand, counting down.
TATAGTCAAAACTTGAGCTATAGTCAATCTAATTTTCAATTCCTCAAAAATTTTCTCACAATAATCTGACTGTTGAAACATGACCGTCTTCTGAGTCAACCTACTCAATAATGAGGCTATGGATGAAAATATTTCCACCAACCTTCTGTAATAACCCACTAAACCTAAAAAACATCCTATATCTATAGCAGAAAGAGGTCTGGACAACTGTTTAAGTGCTTTTATCTTTTGCGAATCCACCTGCATCCTTTCACTAGATACAATTTCACTAAGAAAAGCAACGGATTGCACCAAAACTCACATTTTGTAAACTTTTCAAATAACTGGTAATCTTTGGAAGTTTTCAAAAGAACTCTCAAATGACTTGCATGTTCATCCTCACTCCTACAGTATATAAGGATATCATCAATTAAGACGATACCGTACAAGTTCAAGTACTATTTGAACAATTTGTTCATCAAATCCATGAAACTTGCAGGGGTATTAGTTAGTCCAAATGACATTACTAATAATTAATAATGACCATACCGAGTTCTAAACATTGTTTTCTAAATGTCACTATCTCTAATTTTGAGCTGATGATAACCCGATCTGTTCTTTATCTTTGATAAGTTACTAGCACCCTGAAGTTGGTCAAACAAGTCATCAGTTTTGGGGATGTGATACTTATTCTTTATTGTGACCTTGTTCAAATGACTATAGTCAATGAACATTATGAGAGAACCATGTTTCTTCTTTACAAACAACATTGGTTCACCTCAAGGTGAAATACAAGGTCTAATGAAGCCCTTATCTAGAGGGTCTTTCAACTTCTCTTTCATTTCCTTAAGCTTTGCAGGAGGCATTCTGTATAGAGGAATAGAAACAGGATCGATATCTGGAAGGAGATCAATTCCCTTTCGGGAGGGACTCCGGGAAGATCTTCTGAAAACACATCTGGAAACTCACAAACTCAGAACGAAACAATTGTAGTTCTACAATCGACTAAGGCATAACATGAATTTATGAATCCATTCCTAGAATGACATCAAAGTCTACCATTTATAACTCTACAATATGTGCTGACATGAATTTCTGAGGGACTTTGATAGGCAATTTATGCATACCCATTTATCTATAACTGGGTCACCGATTTGAGTAGAGACTGAGAATGGTTTGAGAACGTTTCTGGACTAATACATTATTTGAGTCCTATGTAAGGAGTTACATAAGAAAGAGTAGCCCGTGGATCTAATAATGCATAAATATAAAGGTTAATGACATGTAACATACTAGTGACTACATCACGAAGACCATCCTGATCTCGGTGAGCCTGAAGAAAATTAAACATGTTCTGACGCTGACCACCACCTATACAAAATTAGTTACTTTGTTGAGTCAGACGACTTGCTGGTGCTGCTGATGTCGAAGAATGAGCTCTACCATTTCCACTTCCTTGACACTATCTATAAGGATCCATAATATGTGACCATACTCACCGCACCCAAATAATCCTTCTTTTCCTGCGAGACATTCGCCTAGGTGGTGTAAGTCTTTGTTCATGAAATATTTCCCTGAGACTTACAGGCTTGTGCTCTACCCTTCTGCTCAGACTTGTTCTTGGAGGATGGAACACTAGTAGATGAAGGGTCTGCGGATGGAAACTTCTACTGATTCTGGGAGTGATTTCTACCACCCAATTTATGTTGCTAATAGTCATAGTTCCCAGTCCTACCCTTCTTAGTCTTCTAAGCTTGTTCCTAAGATTATCACCCTCAACCTGTTGTGCATGAGTAATAAGCCTTGAGATATTCATTTCTCCCAATAACATAGCATTTCTGCATTCAGTTTTCACCAAATCTTACACACCATACAAGAACTTATTCATTTAAGCCCTGGAGTCAGCGACCATGAGAGAAGTATACCTGTAGAGTTGGTTAAACTTCATCCCATACTTTTTGACCGTCATGTTTCCATTACATAAGTTCATGAATTCCTGAGCCTTTGATTCTCTAAACTATATTGGGAAAACCCTATCGAGAAAAGTCTCACTAAAGTAATCCTAAGTGATAGGAGCTGCATTTGCAACCCTAATCTCCTTCCACTGAGTGTACCATATTTGAGCAATGTCCTTCAACTGGTATGATAACAACTCAAAGATCTTCTTGATCTCATCCAAGAAATTATAAGTATCCTCATTAGCCTGTCATCCTAAGAACTCAGGAGGATTCATCTTAACAAAGTCACAGACTTTTGTTGCTGCTGATCCACCATTTTTATTCACAGGAGCATGAACCCGATTGTTCTGGTTGGTCATAGTGTAAGACTACATCTGTGTGGAATTCTTGAACTTAACATTGGAGACTTCTTGATCTGGGACTGGAGGAGCTGCGTTTGTATTCCTGGCATTCGCAGTTCTAGCTTTAGCTCTACGAGGAAGCATGATCTTAAATGTAGAATGTCAAGTTAGAATGGAATAAGATCATATCTTACAAGAAGTGATGTTTTCCTAAAACATTTTATAGCCTTCTTCTCCTAAGATTTGGTGTACTCCACACCCGTAATAATGAATCTACTTAGTGTAGCTTTTCTAACATCCTAGGATTCTTGAACCTAGTACTTTGATACCAAGTTTTGTCACACCTCGAAGTACCCCCGAGATGCGGACATGAAAAGTAGGACCACAAGTGATCCCGATCTAACACTACTAGCATGATCATAAGCATATTAAATATAATAAATTGAATGCGGAAGCTAAATCTTAATTTATGCTGAAAGAGGGGGAATACCCAAATTCTATAAATGTGATGAATGAATTACTAATGATTTTAATACAAAGAATTTATTAACTCAATACTAATATGAAACTATGTCTGAAAATAGCCTCTAAACTAACTATAAATGCTAGGACAGACCCCAACAAAGTCTAGAAAAATTGAAACTTAAAGAATAAGTACTTAAAAGTAACTCATGACTATTGTATTCAGAGTATGAGAAATCACCACCGAATCTACTGAACTGGAGATCGAAGAACAATCTAAGAGCGATCTATATGATGAGAACCTAAACCTAAAACACGAGCAGATGTAGTGCACGTATGCATTAGAAATTGAAGGTACTGAGCATGCAGTATAATATAAAGCTTAAATAATACATTATAAAACAAGCACAAAAGCATGTAATATCTAATAATCAGAATATGATATACGGAATTATGAGCTAACTCGATACAATGACCAATTTATAACACGTTGAAACTGAATATTTCATATACTGATAAATGGTCAATGTACAGAGTTTGACTAAACTGTTGGAGCCACTAATAACCGATAAAAAAATCACATGAGCTAAATGTTGTGTCCGATGTATATGTGTCATATAGAGAACAAAATATATCCTACCAAAGGTATAAAGGCATGCTGGCGTGATCACTAAATTGATTTCCCACAGAGGGGACTTACAACCTACTGGGCTAGTAGTTCTATAACTAATCAGGTAAGTAGTACCCTAGTCAAACTATAAATTATGCTACTCCCAATGAATTATGTAAATTAACTGATTATGACTGTGTTTTTTGTAAATAATCGATAGCTCAAAACTGAACATGCAAACTTAGAATAGAACATTTTAACATTTAATCTAATAATAATGCATTAAAAACTATGCATGTTTAATTGTATAACTGAAATACCTGACCAAGTATGTGAATTCAAGAATTTAAGAAATAAAAAGGTGGTTTCCGAAATTCATGCGATAATCTTAGTAATAACATGATAATTTTATTTGGAACACATATTTTAACTATATCATGAAGTTTTGCTTAAAATTCTACGATACCAAGGTTAAATCATGATAAGAGAATCAAGAACTGACTGAAAACTATGGACCCAATGGGTGAAAGGAACACACTAGTGAAATCCCACATACTTTGTGATGAGATTCATGGAGAAACAGTTAGATTTCGTGGCTGAACTACTGGAAACTTGCTTCGTTCTTAAGCTAAGGTTCTTGAGTTTTTTTGCCTTTCTAGCTTCTAATTTTCTTACTTTTTATATAGGATTTTGACTTAGGTAAGTTATTATTATGTTTCTAGGCATAAAGTGACTAAAATCTTACGATTTAGGGTCAAAATGATGTATCTAATGTTTCAAACAAAGTGGGAGAAGACCAAAAGACCCCAGGGTTAGTTACTGTTGGACAAACTGACGACCATCATTCTATCCACAGTCCGTCGTACCAACGACGGTCCATCATTTGATCCGTAGGTTGGATCTGTTCAACAGACCTTTACTAAAACAGGCATAACTTTTTACTCGCACGTCTGATTTTAGCAATGTCGGTGACTATATAAAGCTAATTTAGTTATATATCTATGAATAGGTCATGCAACACCGAATTAATTTTGTGCTAAGAGTTATGACCATTTGAATTTGACCCAACTGTATTTCCCCTTGAACTGTCCGCTAATTCCCACCTATGTTCAGACCTACAGACTGTGGGTCCACCTACGGAGTGTGCTGGTAATTTTTGGCTCATGTCATAGAGTGGATAAATGTGATATCGATCGACGGTAACGGACTACAAACCGTAGTCTGACCTATGGACCATAGGTTCGTCCGTCGATCATGAATTAATATAATTTTCCTAGGCTATGATTTTTGGGGTTTCTGACCCCATTGACAGATGTGCAGCACAAAATATGGGTTAGGGTAATCACTACATAAATTATAATGAATTAGGAAGTAATGGAATGGGAATATACAACACTGTGGAGGATTGAATTTTTTCTCCACTTCTATGTTCTAGGTTAAGCGCATATAGAGTTGTAATTTTTGATCCTCTTTATCATATTATGATTCTCGTTCTGAGATATTAAGATATGTAATTAAATATTAGGTATATTATATTAAATGACAACTAATAGGGTTTTACTGTTTGGAGAAGTTATGACTTAACCCCAGGCTTGAAGCTTAGGAACTTGATTATAGAGTTGGGTGTTGTTAGTTTCGAAATCTTATTGTGGTCATGTACTTGAATAGATTGCATTGATTTTGAAATTAAATGGAAGGGGAAGACTCAAGTTTCGGAGTGAACTCTTGATTTGTTGAGGCAAGTGGATTTCTAAACTCTTGTTAAGTATATGAAATGCGTGTATTTCCTTGTGGTATATTTTTTTGGAGTATGGGGATTGGTAATGGGTTGACTTGTCCACATTGATTAATTCTAATGATGAAAAAAAAGGGATAACAAAAGGCAATGTGCTTAATTATTTATGTCTGATGTGTTGAGAAAGGGATTGAAACACTTGATGGGACGATATAAGCAGTTATGATGCATTACATAGGCCTTTGATGGTGACTAGAGGGTATGAGCTTATAGTAGATAGAATTTTTGGAGTGACTACGATGTTTTTAGTTGGCATGAGATATGTGATGATTGGAAATGGTATAGTTAAACATGGTATGTGAAAATTTGTGTAGACTTGACTGTGGGTATGATTTAATGGCTTTATTTCGATAAGAAGGTAGTATCGAATTCGGAATTAGTGTTACCAACCTTAGGTGGAACTTGTATATTTCATGGAATATTTACATGAAAAGTGACGGAGCCATAGTTTAGAAAATATAGAGGCAACAATGTGTTACTAAGAAGACTTTGATACTAATGACTTAACACAACAACTCTGAATATGAGAATTTATAAGAGAGCGAACAGTTGTTCGATAGACATCTGATTTATCTTATCATAGATATCATTGGAGTATTAAGATGTCTCAATTTGAGGCATTGTATGGGAGGAGGTGTAGAACTCCAATTGGTTGGTTCGGTACTTTTGAGGTGAGACCTTGGGTACTAATATTGTAAAGGAATAGTTGAGACAACTATCCGTTTTACCCCCGCCTTCTATTGATCATTCGAGGACGAACGATGGGTAAATTGATATCTAATGTAACGACTCATTTATTCAATTTGAGCAATAGAGCATTTTATTTCATAAAATAATTTTCGATAGATTCTAAATGGGTATTTTTGACTATTTGTAATTATAATTATAAAAATAATGGGATAGTTTTAATAATTTATGTAATTGAGGGTTAAAGAAGATAACATTATAATTAATAGTGGGTTCCTTTTACCACTTTTATAATTAAATATATAATAATTAGGGTAACAATAATCAATAGAAAAAATAATAATAATAAAAAGTGGCGCATGGTTGTCCAAGGATATGCGAAGGCGGCTTTAGGTGAGAATGATTTCACTCAATTTTTTCTTAGTGCATTAATTGTATGGATAATCATTAGTGAAGTAGGAAAATTGTAAAGTGTAAAAGTGTGGCCACAATTTGTAAGAATATGTTTATTGATTGAGTGAGATTTTGTATAGAAGTGAGGAAATTAATATTTTGACAATGGTTAGTGAAAACTGGCTAATGCCAATAAAATAATATTGTAAGTTCTGCATATTCCATATATACAGGTCATGTAGTTTGGATTGTTGTTTGTTCGTATGCCACTAGTTTTATAACCAGTGGCTTCCATCTTTATATGTTAATATTTTGTTCTCACATTATAAATTATACTTTAATATATTAAGATAGGTATTTAATTATAGGTGTATTGTATTATTAAAGTTATGCTAATTGGAGGAATTAAGACTTCTCCTTAGGTTTGAACGTTAGAAAAAGTGATTATAAATTAGGTGAGTTGTTGTTGGGTTTAGGATGGTCATAAAATAATATGAGTGTTTATAGACTCTATAACTTATAAATTATGCATATATACTTGACAGAGTGAAAACGTTCAGAGACATTGAGGAAAAGAAAAGTATTGGAGAAGTAGCTTGCTTGACTTCAGTTCTTCGGTGGAGGTAGGTTATGGTTTATGCTATTTGATATTAAACTCTTAATAGTGAGTGATATGCATTGAATGATATTGTGAAGTTTTCTATGTACTTGATTGTGTGACTGTGTGGCTTGGTCATGTATTTTTTTTGTGATTGGTCTGAAATCTAGAGACCGTGGAATGTATAATCTTAAACTATCTCTATTGAAGTGATGCCTTGAATAAAGAAGGCTCAATGAAATATTATTAACGAATGCAAGAGTGGTGATTTTAAAAGATAAATTAATGATATTCTTGGATCGGAGTGTCACGTTCCGACATGATATTCTTGGATCGGAGTGTCACGTTTCGATACATTATTCTTGGATCGGAGTGTCACGTTCCAACACGGTAATATAAAAGGAAAAACATGTTGAATTAATGGAAAGTACTCAATCTCAAAGAACTCAACTCCCAAAATGGTCGGGTTAGGAGGCATGAGTCCTCATGTGTGATCTTGATAACGTTGACTTATTACGAGCTTACTTTAATGTTGTTGACACTTGTCCATGTTGTTTGTTGTTTATCACCTGTTAAGTGCTATGGTTGAGTTCATACTATTATTTATTGTATATTAGTTCCTATTTTGGGTTGGCCGATGATACCTACTCAGTACATGTTGCCCCCGTACTGAGTCCTACTTGTGTTTTTCTTTGTTTTCCTCTTATGAAATGCAGCGAGTGTACCTATGACTTCATATTTCCCTCAGCTCTAGCCAGCCTCCCACATATCAAGTTCCAGAGTGAGCTATTCATTCAATCTCATGTTGGATTCTTTCGGTCGTGACATGATGTCCTATACTTTCGGACAATTATCATTTTATTCTTTTATTTTGGTGTGTTTGATATTATTAGACTTAGTATTGGAGATTAGATGTCCTTGATGTGATGACTTTCAGGTTTTGGGAAATGATATTAGTAAGATTTTGAGTTTCCATGTTATCTTTGTATTTTGTAAGTTATGTTAAATTGGTTGGTTCTCCCACTTAGGTGATAAGTGTGGGTGCCACTCACAACTCGTTTTGGGTCGTGACAGTCACTCTACGGTCCGTCCATGGCCCCGTTGGTTGTACTTGTAACTTTTTCTAAAAAGCTGCTTTTTGTTTTTTTTTATACGGAGTGTTATAGGCAGTGAGTGTGTCAAGTCACCACGGCGTGAGGCCAAATGTTCATAGAAAATGCTGGATGGCGACACGCAAGGGGCTTGACATCTTCGCTGTTGCAAGCTTCTTTTGAAGCTTGCTCTCCAATGTATGGGTCCTCCTCAAGGACCCTTCAAGCGGTCCTTGGGGAGTCGTGACAAGACGTTCAGAATATTTTTACTATTCTACCTATTAAAAGTATTTCTAGAACTTTTGGACTTCATTTGAGACACGTAAACCTTCACCAACATAGGGAGGTCTACTAGTTCGATTTTGCTAGTTTCCGGACGTCAATGTTTTTTTTTTGTCATTTGGTCTCTAACAATTTACAATTGAGTTTAATACGTTAATATAAGTCTGGAAAAATCATTTTAACCATTATTTTATTGGAGAAGATCTTTTTAAACTCATGTAACTTTTGGAGTATTACTGTAGCTCTAACCTTTCCGTAAAAATTTAGCAGCATAAATTCTTAAGATATTCTAAACATAAAGACTCAACAAAGACTACAATAAGATATAAACTTCTACTAGTTCATGGACCAGAATTACATGCATTTCAAGATATTCTTAAACCAGGCTTTATAAATATTCATCCCCATAAACATTCCAGCTATTTTATCTAGATACTCCAACTAACCTTTGTTATACTTTAACATTGTGACTTCTATAAGTGTTTCAAATAGACACATTCGATATGAATTTTGAAAATCTTTTATGTGTGAGTTCCCATATATCTTTAGGTACTTAAGTTAACTACATAAAATATATGTCATATCCTTTAATTCTATGCATTTGCCTGAATAAGCCACGATAACTTAAGATTTTCTAAACTTGAGGTTGATGCATATAATTAAAGGAGAACATATTTTATATGGTTAACTTAATTACATAATAAACAAATGAAGAAAACATAAAAGTTTTTTCAAAAATTGAACAGAAAGTGTCTGATATATTGGAATACATTATTAGGCTTTGAGGTGTTCAATTGAAAAATGACTTAGTTAGAGTTTCTAAATAGAATATGCTGAGAGTTTTAAGGGTTTGGCTATGTATGAGGTGTTAAAACAAATAGACAGCAAAGACCTCCTTAAAATACATATTCATGAACTCTATTGATACAAAATATTTATATTATTTAATAAAACAAGCTAAGATTTCAGATTTTTTTGTCACTATTTGTTTTTCGACTGAACTTAATTTGATGGTTACTCCTCTAATGTTTATCATTGATGATATTTTTTCATAGTCTTGTTTCTATTGCTATCTATTGTTACAGGTATTACCTATTGTTTCTTCTTCTTATATAATGTTTTTTTTCAAACTGTTTTTCTCTTGGGTCGAGGATCTACTTCACTTTTGGGGTAGTGCCATGGAATGAATACACTCTACCCTTCCTCGACCCACTTTGTTGGAATATACTTGGTATGTTATTTTGTTGTAGTGTGTTTTGTGGATAACACAATCTTCATCTTCCCTTTCATTTTCTTGCTTTCTTTATACCTCCTGTTTCATATATGGTTTTGCTGGGTTTGATGATGACTTCGTAAATGTTAATGCAACTACAAAGAACTACTTAAATGCATTTTTATATGAGATTCAAATAAAAATTACTACATTCTGTCGAACTTGTACCTTAGCCTCAAAATAAATGGGTTGTTGTAGGGTTACTGATCCCACTCTCAAAATCAAAGTGATAATATGCACAGATCTCAGACTCGTCCAATTAACATGGTACATTTGGTCTAACTTGACATTAGTAAGTAAAGTTGTACTATTTTTGCCTTGGATATTTGTTAATATTATTGATGTCAACTGGGAACACAATATAAAATTAATTAGCCTGGTATCTTAAGATATTCTAATTTAAAGACTTCATTAAGGAATATATTAATTGTACAAGCTCATGAAAAGTAGGGGAATTAGGAGTAACTCCTAAAATTGTTGTCATGTGATCGGGAGGTTACGGGTTCAAATACGTTGAAACAAGCAATGTAAATAGTGTAAGAGCTGCACACAATAAACTCTTGTGGTTCGGCGCATTCTCGAACCCCTTAGAAAGACATGCACTTTAAGATATTTTAATACTACTAGTCATCAAAGGGCTTTGATTAACATACACACACTTCTGCATGTTCATGGACCAGCCTTCCATTTTAAGACATTCTAATAGAAAGACTTAGGTAAATGGAACTCATCAACATAGATATACTCCATACATAAAGTTACATTTACTTTTTTCACATGGAAACAATCTTATTTGGAGAATACAAATTTTGTATTTTGTGCAATTCATTTTTAATTGAGACCACAAAAGATTGTTAATTACGATGTTATTCCTCACCTTCATCACATTTAATTTTTTTTGTTGTTTTTCGATAATAATAACACACAATATAATCTTAGAACTGAGGTTTGGAGATAGGATATATGCAGATTTTATCTCTACCTTTACTGGGTAAAGATATTATTTCCAATAGAACCTCTGCTCAAAGGAATGTTATCAAAGTAAGAGTGCAAGAAATATATAAAAACCAAATAGCACGACACAAAGAAAATAAAACAATATATATATATATACACACACATACACACACACACACACACACACACACACAGATATATATATATTATATTTTCTTTGCTAATACACATGTTATTTATCTTTTTCTTATCTCTTTATTCACTCCATTTCTTTAAATCTTTGATAATTATAGTAAAATTTTGTTTAAAACATGAATAAATATCCGAAAGTATTGATCAAAGTAAATTTGTAGCTTTTCATATTAAAGTAGGATAGACTAAGTTATCAACTTTTTGAATCATATGATATGAATCTAACTCCTAGATAACTTTAATTAAAATTTATCAATTTATTACGTATAGAAGTTTATTATCGATTCATTCAATAATTTACTCAATAAAATGATGTTTTTGATGTTCAATTGATAAAATTTTGCTTCAAAATAATGATAATAAAAAAAGAATTTGATTTTTTTATATAAAATATATTTATTAATATCTTACATTTAAAATTTTATGAAAACAAATAAATACAAATAAAATTTAAATGAATTTTAGACCTTTAATTAAAATTCCATTTTAGGCCTCGAATTGCGTTGAGTCACCCCTACCTTTAATACTTCACTCTCATACCTTCCTATGTAATATTGTTTCCTTAGTATGTTGGATCTATGCTAAGTCTTATGTAATCACCTCGACACAATGTTTTTCAAGTATACCTCTACCTCTCTTAACTCTTGCTACAACAAACCTCTCACATCTCCTAATTTGCGTATGGTCGCACCTACTCTTAACATGATTGAACCACCTCAGTCTAACTTTTATCATCTTGTAAAACATGAATCAACTCTCACCTTGTACCAAATTACTTTATTCCTATTCACATCCCTCTTAGTGTGCTCTCACATCCCTTTGAGCATCCTGATCTCAATTATCTTGATCTTCTGGATGTGAGCTTTCTTGATTTACCACCACTCTGCTCGTACATCTCTACCTCATAAGTTTTACATAATTAAAATTCTTATTAATCCTTTTATTAAACAAATACATTGTACGAAAAAAATTCTCATATGGGTTGATGAAGGGACTCTCAATGTCAATATTATTATAATAGAAGTATTTAATTTGGCCTCCATATGCAAGTCAACAACTTCTAATAATGTAAGCTAGCTGGGCACACCATGTGAAAAGGTTGAAACTTGAGATTTATTTCAATGTTTTATATTCTATTCTAAACTAAAAATAAACGCTCAGCAGAGGCTTCACTATTAACGTACAGGTGTCAATTATCACCCCTTTGCATATGGTGGCTCCGTCTTTGCTTCGGGGAGGGAAAAAGTTAATGAACACCCTAAAATAGAGAAAGTTTGTTATAAAACATTGTTGCATATTTAGATACAAATTTATCAGAAGTATATTAAATACATTGCTAGCTCTGTTCAGGTTTCATGTAGGACTTATTACGTGAAGAATAAGCATAGACAAGTAGAAAACAATGAAAGGTATGCAGCCAATGAAACAGATAGTAACGGTGAGACCAACAGAATTTTATAATGTAACATGCATACCTGTTGAATATGCAACTACAACAGCTTCCATTACTTAAATTTGCAATGCAATTGGCATATTATAATGATGGATAATAACCGTTAACTCTGTGAGAGCTGATATTGCATTTGCTTCCATGGCAAAATAGGCAAATACAGCACCAGAGGAGCATGTAAAGGCAATGGTGTCCAAAACAACAAATACAAGGAATGTTGTTCTCCTTAATAGAATCGACATCCCTTTAACCTCTTGCTAGTGTAAAACCAGCTGTGAAGGTCATTGTCATTAATAGAATTGCCAAAACTAAATGCATTTTAGTTGTCTTCATAATAATTTTTTACTACTTTTTCATCTCCCCTTGAGCTGTCTTCATGACCATTATCTTTCGACTCAGGCAATGGTGGTACCACCAAAATAATCCCGCTTGTTGTAGAGAATAAGCCTGATAGGACTATATTTACAACCTCGTACATGAGCATTCATTTTTATTTAGGCTATTATATATCTAAATTTGTGATATTGGTAATTCCAATGCTTTCTCTGGAAGAAACATTATATAGGAAAACAATATCAGTCTTTGTAGTCAACTCTCTACTAAGTCATTTCTTAATAGTATTATTTTAGAATACATGAAATATACAATTATTTATTTGGTTTGTAAGACTAACTCCAAGATGTTAGTTTTGAATAATGAATTGTGAAAACCAATTAATAACATCAATAAACATTAGAAGACACTCAATTAATGAAGAGAGAAGTAATACTATTAATTAAAAGATGATAAGTTGGAATTATGAATTTCGCAAACCAATCAATAACATCAATAAACATTAAAAACACTCAATTATTGAAGAGAGAAGTAATAGGTTTTTCTTAGATGGCTTGACAAAATAGTCCATGAGAAAGAAATAAGTATCATCAGGAGGTATGTAAATTTAAAGAGAATTATTGGTTTTGATTATACTCATAGTAAACGGAAAGAACAAGTAAAATAGGTTAGTTGGTTGAATTCTACCTAGTAACCTCCTCCCCACCCCTTCCTTCTTGATAAACTCCATTTATAGTTCAATGGATAAAAAAGCCCGACAATCTCTTGAGGCTATATGAGATAGGAAGTTAAAAAGATTTAACTGGGTTTGGGGTAGGCATGGTAGAACTTTTTTGTATTGTTATCTTGTAGCATGCAACATATAATATTGCTTTATTTGGACCTTCAATATTTATTTTTGTAATCTTAGCATCCTTTATTTATTATTTCTCCACAATCTCTTCACGTCCTCAATAGAAATGTAGGAGTAAGAAATTTCATCAACGATGTTCAGGAATTTTTAGAAAAATAAGTGATTTGTTATTAATTTAACCTAGTGATTCTACCATGAACGATCCCAACATTTGTCAGTATCAAATATAAACAATAAAGTTTTTTCTTCCTTTTGATGCATTGATTTTATATGATAAAAATATATGATTATTATTTTTAAAATAAAATATTGATAGAACAAATGTGTCTAGATTTACGAAACATAAATCACACCAGCAGAAAATATAAAAAGAAGAAGATAAAAAACTGTAATGACCTGTTTAGTCGTTTTGAGCAGCAGATTTTATTTCTGGAAAACTGGCTGAGACGACGGATACCACGACGGCCGTCATGGGTACGACGGACCGTCGAGGGTGTCTCGTCCCAGAACACTTAGAATTCTGAAATTTGAGTACAAAAATCGACTCTCTGTAAACTGTGACGGACCTGCAGGATGGACCGTCACAGCTACGACGAACCCTCGTGAGGCCCCGTTTCAAAACACTTCAACTCTTGAGAATTTGGTACGGGGAATGATTCTCTGAACGTCGTGACGGAAGTGCAGGACGGACCGTCACAGGCGTGACGGACCGTCACAGACTCCTTAGTGAAAAATAGAATTCCTGACCTTTGCGACGACCTTCATGACGGACCATCGCAGGCACGACGGGCCGTCACAGGTCGCGTAATCCCAGTCGGAGTCGGATTTCTGGTTAGGTTTTAAAGGGGCGTTTTGGACTATTCCTGCTATAATTATATATTTCATGGGTTTATATCAATAACTCAATTTCTTGGGGAATAAAAGAGGTAACTTTGAGTTAATTAGTGGGGTATTATTGTCATCTTTTACACTTAATTATATGTTAATTAGGGCAAAAGAAAGAGGGTTTGAATAAGAAAAAGAGAAAGAACAGAAAGAGAGAGAGGAGTCAATCAAAGAGGGAAAAACACAAAGCTTGGGAATTTGCTTGTTCGAATTCAATTCTTCGGTGGAGGTAGGTTATGGTTTTCATGCTATCTTATAGTAAACTCTTAATAGCGAATGATATGTGTTGGTAGTATTATAAAGTCTTCTATATGCTTAATGTATGCTTGCATGAATATGATTATGTGATTGTGATAAAACAAGCATGATGAAAACTATTGAATCCTAAATCTTGAAGGAAACTTTAATCTACGTTATTAATGATGATGCCTTGGTATAAAAGAAGGCTTGATGAAATATTAAAGTAATAGGATTGATGATGCCTTGGTATAGAGAAGGCTTGATGAATTGATAGAATGAGATTAGTGGATCGGAGTGTCACGTTCCGACACATAGTATTAGTGGGTCGGGTGTCACGAACCGACACGTAGAACTAGGGGATCGGAGTGTCACGTACCGACACATATTATTAGGGGATCGGGTGTCACGAACCGACACATAGAATTAGGGGATCGGAGTGTCACGTACCGACACATAGTAGTAGGGGATCGGGTGTCACGAACCGACACGTAGAATTAGGGGATCGGAGTGTCACGTACCGACACATAGTAGTAGGGGATCGGAGTGTCACGTACCGACACAAGAGGAAGAAAGATATTGAATCTTGAAAGATGTTAATATACTCAACATAATGAACTTAATTCCCAAAATGAGTATGGTATTGAGGCTTGAGCCCTCATGGATGAACTTGATGGTACTTATTGATGATTATAGTACTTGTTGTTGCTACATGTTGAGTTATAGTTGATTTATGATATTAACTGATATATACTGTTTTGTATTTTGAGTTGGCCGATGATATCTACTCAGTACCCGTGGTTTGTACTGACCCCTACTTTTATGTTTTCTTCTTTGTTATTTGTGGAGTGCAGCAAACGGGCCGTCGTCTTCAACTCAACAGTAAATCTAGCCAGTCTTCACTACATCGGAAATTCAGGGTGAGCTAATGCGTCTAGCTTGGACTGGATCTTCTTCTTCAAGTCTTGATGCCTTGAACTTCCGGCATGGACTAGCTTTTATTTGTTTTAGCTTCTTAGACATTTTTAGTTTAGTAAATTGATCATAGATGTTCTTGTGATGATGACTTCCAGATTTTGGGGAATGATAGATGTCGAATTTTAGTAGTTATTGAATTGGTTTTTATTAATGAGTTAAGTCTTCCGCATTATTTTCTGTTGTTATACATTGAAATGTTAAGGTTAGATTGGTTGGTTCGCTCACATAGGAGGGTAAATGTGGGTGCCAGTCGCGGCTCGGTTTTGGGTCGTGACAAACTTGGTATCAGAGCATTAGGTTCGTTGGTCTCATCACACAAGAACGAGTCTAGTAGAGTCTTAAGGAACGGTAGGGGGACGCCTTTACTTTTCTTTGAGAGGCTATAAGACTTTAGGAAAATTCCATTCTTTCTTTCGTGCTACTACTTGAGTCTCAATTGGTATCTAGGTGATACAAATTGGTATCTGACCATCTTCACTCTATTTCGCAGATGGTTAGAACTAGAGCAACGACCGCACCAGCAGCGACACCGGCAAGATAAGATGCGTCTGAGCCAGCCACTGGGGCTGTAGCTCGAGGAGGATCAGTGGCAAGAGGCCGTGGTAGAGGTCGTGGGAGGACGTCCTCTAGAGGAAGAGGACGAGCACCTAGCCCATCTGGTACTAGGGCGGTGACACCTCCACCGACTGAGGAAGTAATAAGAGAGGGTGAGGAAGGGGAGAATGAACAAGTGCAGAATGAAGAATTACCACCCCAACCTACCCCAGAGATGATCAATCAGGTTCTTGCTTATCTTAGCGGGTTATCTGATCAGGGTCAGGCCCTCCAGTGGTTTCTGCACCAACACCTCCGATTTCAGAGGTACAACATGCAGCCACTATGGCTCCTCGT
This sequence comes from Solanum chilense, assembly GCA_032847665.1. Taxonomy (NCBI): domain Eukaryota; kingdom Viridiplantae; phylum Streptophyta; class Magnoliopsida; order Solanales; family Solanaceae; genus Solanum; species Solanum chilense. The sequence goes on along the minus strand of CM064969.1, from coordinate 48,323,912 downwards.
ATGGATGCCTCATTGGAAATAGGCACATTTCCTCGTCTGACTACAGGGATTATAATGACAAATGATCAGCATGAACTTTTCAGTAATTTATTGAAATTGAAACCTCCAGTCTTCAAGGGTGCAGAATCTGAGGATGCTTACGATTTTCTGGTTGATTGTCATGAGCTACTACACAAGATGGGTATAGTAGAACGGTTTGGTGTTGAGTTCGTGAGTTATCAGTTTCAAGGGAACGTCAAAATGTGGTGGCGGTCACATGTTGAGTGTCAACCAACAGAGGCACCGCCTATGACTTGGGCATCATTCTCTAGTTTGTTTATGGAGAAGTATATCCCAAGGACCTTAAGGGATAGGAAAAAGGATGAGTTCTTGAGCCTAGAGCAAGGTAGGAAGTCGGTTACTGCATATGAGGCTAAGTTCCGTGCATTATCCAGGTATGCCACCCAACTTTGTTTCAGTCCACAAGAACGGATTCGCCGTTTTGTGAAGGGGTTGAGGTCAGAATTGCGGATTTCAGCCTTACAGGTAGCGGCTACGGCAAAATCCTTCCAAGAGGTGGTAGACTTTGTGATAGAGGTGGAAGGAGTGAAGCCAGATGACTTCACCACGACATCGATATCAAAAAGGTTTTGAAAGGGAGGTGAGTTCAATGGTTCTTATACGAGAGGACAAAGTTCTGGAGGTTACTCAGTCCGACCAATTCAGTCTTCACTACAGACTGTAGTTGGGGGTCCACCTCAGACCGGTCAACACTTCTCCGAGAGACCTACGCCTGACTCCAGAGAGTGTTATGGATGTGGGGAGACTGGACATATTAGGAGGCATTGTCAAAAACAGAGTTACAGACCCCCAATAGCTAGAGGTAGAGGTGGTCATGGTAGAGGCCATTTTTCTGGAGGACGTGGTGGTCAAGGTAATGGTGGTCACCAAAATAGCCGAGGTGATGGGCAAACTGGAGCCACTACGGCGCAACATGGTAGGGGCAATGGACAGACTGGTGATAGGGCCCATTGTTACGCTTTCCCTGGGAGATCTGAAGCGGAGGCATCTGATGCTGTTATCACAGGTAATCTTTTGGTTTGTGATTGCATGGCTTCTGTATTATTTGACCCTGGCTCCACGTTTTCGTATGTATCTTCCTCATTTGCTAATGGTCTTAATTTACATTGTGAATTACTTGACATACCTATTCATGTTTCTACTCCGGTGGGTGAGTCTGTGATAGTTGAAAAGGTATATAGGTCTTGTTTGGTGACTTTTGTGGGGAGCAATACTTATGTAGACTTGGTTATCTTATAAATGGTCGATTTTGATATAATTTTGGGTATGACTTGGCTTTCTTTGAATTGTGCGATCTTGGATTGTAATGCTAAAACTTTGACGTTAGCCAAGCCTGGGACAGATCCGCTAGTGTGGGAGGGCGACTACACTTCCACTCCGGTTCGTATCATCTCCTTTATTAGTGCTAAGAGAATGATTAGTAAGGGGTGCTTAGCTTTCTTGGAACATCTCAAGGATGACACTACTCAGGTACCTCCAATTGAGTCAGTTTCAGTAGTCCGAGAGTTTTTGGATGTGTTCCCTGCAGACCTTCCTGGTATGCCACCGGATAGGGATATTGACTTCTGTATTGATCTTGAACCGGGTACTCGCCCCATTTCTATACCCCCTTATAGAATGGCTCCCGCAGAGTTAAGAGAGTTAAAGGCCCAACTTCAAGAGTTGTTGAGCAAAGGCTTCATTAGACCAAGTGCATCTCCGTGGGGTGCTCCGGTGTTATTTGTGAAGAAGAAGGATGGGAGTTTTCGGATGTGCATAGACTATAGACAACTGAACAAGGTAACTATTAAGAACAAGTATCCTCTTCCTCGCATTGATGACTTGTTCGATCAGTTACAAGGTGCTTGTGTCTTCTCTAAAATTGACTTGAGATCCGGTTATCATCAATTGAAAATACGGGCA